>JARQZK010002909.1:372500-575000 GCA_030704885.1 Cynegetis impunctata
TTATCGATCATTAATGTTATGAAAACAAAAATAAGAAATAAACTTTCTACAAGCACAATAAAATGCACTCTACATACGAAATCTGAAATTAAAAATTGTTCAGAATTTTATATCAAAAATGACCATTGCAAAAAGTTCAATAAAAATATGTACGATTTTAAAAACAATGAATAGGCCGAAAATCAAGATAATTTGCAGATTGAAAGCGAAATAGAATCTGATAATAAATATTTAATAGTTGATGTAACATGTGTCATATCATGATGAATGCTTTACATGCTTTATGTATTTTCAATAATTTTTCAAATAATTTTGATAATTTCATTAAAAGTTTGATTTCCAATATTTGTTTTAGTTATAACCACCTTTAACTAAAGTATAAAAACATAATCTAGATTTACCGTTTTCAAATCGTTTTCTACAGTTTTTGTAAGCATGCATGTAGTAGTTGGGGTTGGGCGGTTGGCAACGCTGCACCAGAGCCAGAACATAATAACCTCTCTTCGTTCGTAAGTATTTATTTATTTAAGTAAGTAAACGAAGGAAAGTTGAGTGAGAGTTACTCAGCAGATCAAATTATTTCTTTGAAGTGTTTGTGTAATTAGTTTCCAATAATTGACGTAATACTTGATCCTTATTATTCTTCTTATATTTTACATCATAAAGGTAATTCGATTTTAAATTGCACTGATTTATCTGCAATAGTATTGTTTAGTTCCTCACTTGAAACTATGATTAGTAGTAAGATTTTGTATAAAATCTTAATACTAAAACGAAAATCATTCATTATGGATAATTGTATATTAAGTTTAATGCTAGAGATAGAATTTTCATTGAGATGTGACCTTTTCAAAAGAGATGTAAATATCTGATCTTTATGATTTATCTTTTAAGTCAGTGTTATCTAAAACGTAAATGAAGAACTTTGGTTCTTTGTCAATTGCACCAATACTCCAAGCATTTTGTAAAAATATATACCAGCAATTTAGGGGTTATTGATCATTCATAACTATATATATAATTATTTTCAGTCTGAGAACTCCAGAGAAAGTATGGTCAGTTTTAAAAGTAAATATCAGCAGATTTCAAAATTGAAGGAAACAATTAAAATAGAAGAAGAGGATCCTTACAATGATTTCTTGAGGCTTTGGAATATTACAGCTAATATAGGTGAAAATAAGACAGAAATTAATAAACTTAAGGATGGTATTGAAGCAGAAAGTTCATTTGATACACAAGTTCATTATCAGGTTGAGGAATGCTATAATGAGTTATCAAGAATTCCTAGCAGTGCACCTGGAAAAATGAAGTCTTCTATAAATAAGATACAATACTTAAATGTTGGTACATCCAAGAGAAAAAAATATTCCCAAAATTCAAAAGGTGATGAATCTTTGTTCTGTAATGAAGTGAAATTTGGTATAGTATATACATGCTGCTATTGCGAGAATGTATTTTCTAGCAAGCATTCTTTGGCTAAACACAAGAGGAAACATAATTTTTGTCAATATTGTAAGGCCAAATTGAAAACATTGAAAGCTTTGACTAATCATAGGAAAAATTGTATTTTTGAAAAATGTATGACTAGTTATCCTAGAGTAGAGTTGACTAATATTGCATTATCAAGGAAAATGAGAACATTATATAAGTCTGCATTTTCTAAGGAATCATTTCCCTATATTAAATGCTCGACATTTGATATTAAAAAAGAAGTCTATGATAGTAATGCATGTAATTCAAATTTGGAAGTTAATGAAAATGAAATAGATTACCTCAAGGAGGGTGACAATTTTGCCTTGTCAAATTCATTTAACAACATTGTGAAATTTGAACCTATTGAATATGAAGATAATACTGAGTGTTTTGGTAAAAATAATACTTATAGCATATTTCAGAATACTGCAGATAACTTTGTTAAATTGGAAGCAATAGATATTGTGGAAGATCAATTAATTAATGAAAATTTGTCAACTTGTATTAAAGAAGAATTTATTTTGGATAATTCTCAAGAAAATTATGTCATGAATACAGATAATAGTGGGTATGAATTCCATCCTGATTTGATAACTAAAATTGATAATAAATTCAATAATACAGAATTATCAATGAACATAGACCCGATATCCTCACCTGATTTAGTTATAAATAGTGAAAAAAGTCTTGAAAGGAGAATACACGCAAGTAACGAATCCCTTCTCAGTGAAGGTGATTCATACTCCAGAACTACTAGGTTTTGCCGTTTTAAATCGGAGATTCTACCTCAACCTGAAACTCAATACAAATTTGCATATGAATTTGTTAGGCATGATTATAATATAATTAAAAATCAATATATTGATTGCATGTCTTCTAAAGATAACTGTAATAATTCAGAAAAAAGTTCAGTTCAAACTGAAACACAGAAATTAGATGAAGAGCAATCAAAATTTATCGTTTCTGACATTCCATGTTCAAACATTACTTCTGATCAGTGTAACCATGTTATAAAAAGCAAATCAGAATCTAAGGATGCAGAATCAGTTTCATCTGACCATATGCCTATTAAAGAATCTAAATTATCTTCTACAAAGGCAGAGAATGAAAAAATCATTACACAGCCTATAAAACCTGAGATCAAAGATAATTCTGTTAATTTAGTTGCCTCAAAAACTCTTACATTGCCAAAAACTAATATTCCTCATACTGGAAAAACTTCATACTTACAAAGAGTAAAATATGTTCGTTTTACAAATAGACCAAATTTAAATTTGTTTATGTTTTGATATACTTATTTTATATTTTATCTTCTACACTCATTTACTGTGGTAGGAATGGAATCTGCATAAAATTATATTGAAAGAATTCCAATCAAAATGGAACTATTGATTTATGAACATTATAAGGTGAACAATCTCAAGTATTCAATAAAGCATATATATATATATATATATATATATATATATATATATATATATATATATATAATATATATATATATATATATATATATATATATATATATATATATATATATATATATATATAATATATATATATATATATATATATATTATATATATATATATATATATATATATATATATATATATATATATATATATATATATATATATATATATATATATATATATATATATATATATATATATATATATATATATATATATATATATATATATATATATATATATATTTTAGAATTTGTTACACTAATAAAATTGAAAGGGTACTTAAGATATACTCTCAAAATATTGGATTGCCTTTCAAGAAGACTATATTGTAAACTAAAGAGTGGTTGCTATTGAAGTTCAACATACGAAACTTTCATCTCGTACCAAATAATTTATTTTATTAGTCCCATAGTGTTGTAGGACAATATTCATACTTATAAATATTGTGAATTTAATTTTATATATTTGATGATTGTATTTTTACCATTGGTTTTATTTCATATGTTATCATGCATTAGCATTGATCAAATAAAGACTGATTTTGTCTCACTGGTCCATACTTTTTTATAATTGAAATATATATATATATATATATATATATATATATATATATATATATATATATATATATATATTTATATATATATATATATTATCTATATTATATTATATATATATATATATATATATATATATATATATATATATATCTATATATATATATATATATATATATATATATATATATATATATATATATATATATATATATTATAATTCTTTTGTTTAGTTGTATATCAAGTTAAGTCAAAGTAAATATTGTGAATTTAATTTTATATATTTGATGATTGTACTTTTACCATTGGTTTTATTTCATATGTTATCATGCATTAGCATTGATCAAATAAAGACTGATTTTGTCTCACGGGTGCATACTTTTTTATAATTGAAATATATATATATATATATATATATATATATATATATATATATATATATATATATATATATATATATATATATATATATATATATATATATATATATATATATATATATATATATATATATATATATATATATATATATATATATATATATATATCTATATATATATATATATATATATATATATATATATACACTGGCCAGCAAAATTAACGCACCACGAAAATTTGGGTCAATTTCAAAGTTAATTTTCTCGCGAACTGCTGAATCGATTTAGATAAAATTTTTTCAATGTAGCTTAAATCTTCAGAAATGACGTTATGCAAAGAGAGAAAATTTAAATTCGAGTTTTAGGCATATACTGGGTGTTTGAAGAAAATCTAGTAAAATGCACAACTTTTGTCATATTCTGTGGGAATTCCCATCAACAGTATTAGGTGTCTCTCTAAGTCAAAATATAGCCCTATCTTTTACAAGCCTTTTGTTTTTTTATTCACTTTTTAATCTTGCTTATTAAATGAAATACGGAATTTAATGTAAAACGCACCAACTAAAATTTATTTAAAAAAAATTTGAAATAAAATCTTAAACATTAAAATAAAAAGTCAACATCGGGTGTTTTCTCCCATATTCCTTATAACTGACATCGATGACCCATATTTTGAACCAGGCGTCTAATTTTTGCTTGATCTATATTTGTCCATATTTCCCTCATAATGTTTTCTACATCATCCCATAAATGTTCTGTAGCGTTAAGGTCTGGACTACCTGGAGGTCAATCTAGGACCTCAATATTCACCTGATTTAGATAATTTAGTTCTATTTTCGCAGTATGTGGTCTGGCATTATCTTGCATTAGTATAAAATGATCTCCAATATAACCAGCCATAGGAACCACATGCTCTGACAAAATTTCATCAATGTACTTTTCGCTATTTAAAGGTGCTCCATGCAAGGACATGATGTCTGTACGAGCTGCCAAAGAAATTCCGCCCCAAAACATCACAGTCTCTATTAAATAACTCGGTTTAGCGAATATTATTTAGTGAATAACGTTCGTTTGGCTGTCGAATAATTTCTGAGCTTCGATCGTTGCTGTAGAGATAAAACCTCGTCACATCAGTGAACAAAACTCGTTCCCAATCTTCAGCAGTCCAGTTCACATGTTCCCTAGCAAATTGAAGTCTTTTTTCGACATTAAATTCCGCATTTCATTTAATATGTGAGATAAAAACGTGAATAAAAAAACAAAATGCTTGTAAAAGATGGGGCTATATTTTGACTTAGAGAGACACCTAATACTGTTGATGGGAATTCCCACAGAATATGACAAAAGTTGTGCATTTTACTAGTTTTTCTTCAAACACCCAGTATATGCCTAAAACTCGAATTTAAATTTTCTCTCTTTGCATAACGTCATTTCTGAAGATTTAAGCTACATTGAAATTTTTTTAAATCTAAATCGATTAAGCGGTTCGCGAGAAAATTAACCCAAATTTTAGTGGTGCGTTAATTTTGCTGGCCAGTGTATATATATATATAATTATATATATATATATATATATATATATATATATATATATATATATATATATATATATATATATATATATATATATATATATATATATATATATATATATATATATAGAATAGAATAGAATAAGTTTATTAATTTCATAGATTATTCGTACAAATATTAAATATAAATATGCACAAAATAAAAATGAAACAAGTCACAAAGAGCAAATACAGAAGGCTTATTTATAACAATAAACTCTGAACTCCTCGACCGAGTAAGGTTCACATTTCATAATTAACTTGTGAATGCTTCTCTTAAAGGTCCCATGATTTGAAATAACCTGTAGATGTTTAGGTAACATATTGAACAACTTGAGTGCCATGTACTCTGTGCCTCTTTCACGTAGAGTGGTAGAATGAATAGGAAAAAAGTACGGAACACTTTTTCTTGTATTATTAATATTCTTAAATTTTGCAAAATAATCTTGATTTTTATGGAAAAATGTAAGTATTTTATATATATACAGCCCATAGAAAGTGAATAAGTTGTGCTTTCTAAAGAGACCACGACAAGATTGTCTGTAGTCGAGGCGAAGCATAGATCTAACTGTCCATTTTTGGCAAATAAAGAGGCTATCAGATTGGATGGAGCCTCCCCAGAAAATGATACCATAGGAAAGGATGGATTGGTAATTAGCAAAATATAGAATTTTTAGGACATGCAAGTGGACTAGATCTCTCAACATAAAAAGGGTAAATGAGGCCGAATTTAGCTTCTTTCTGAGCTGATCAATATGAAGGTCCCATCTCAAATTCTTATCCAAGGCAATACCGAGGAAGCTCACGGAATCTCTCACTGGTACCTGGTTCTCGACATCACCAACAAACTTCGGAAAGCAACCTTCGACCTGAATGATCGGAAAAAAAAACTCTCAGTTATTTGTAGATTGATTTTTAGTTTATTATTATCGCACCACATTCCCACTGTATTGATAACTGACACCGCAGAAACCAGAGCAGCACTGATATCCGTAGAGTTTATGAGAACATTCGCGTCGTCGTCAAACATAAGAGCATACCAGCCATAATATGAGCAATTACCAGGAAGCGAATTTATGATAACGAGAAACAAAAAGTGCCCCAGGATACTACCCTGTGGTACCCCCTTCGTAATCACTCGGTCCTCAGATACGTATGAAACACCACCTCTCAACAACACTACTCTCTGTTTACGATTTGTGAGGTAGCTGGACATTAAATCCAACTGTCTATCTCTAATCCCACACGCTTCAAGAAAAAATAGGAGCAATTTGTGATCAATAAGATCAAAAGCTTTCGATAAGTCGAAAAATAGCCCTAACGGTACTTCACCCTTCTCAAGAGCGATGAGTATGGCAGTAGTCAGTTCAAAGACTGCCGTTTCTGTACCCCTATTCCGCACAAAACCATGCTGACAGCTGACAATAATCTTGAACCTTCTGAAGAAACTTAGGAGCCTGTCTGCAAGAATCCTCTCAAAAACTTTCGAAAGACGACGTAAGTAAACTTATAGGCCGTAATTATTTAAGTCCTCTACATCACCTTTCTTATACAGTGGCTTAACTACTGCCACCTTAAGCGAGTCAGGAAAGATACCCTCGGTAAATGAGCGATAAATAAGATGTGCAAGAGGGTCAGCAATTTGAACAATCGATTCCCTAATGACAAACATGGGTATTTCATCGTATCCACATGAGTTCTTATTTTTGAGAGAATATACAGCAGAGATAACTTCATCCCTAGAAACCTGGAAAAAGAAAAACGATTCCTTTATCCGAGTTACCTTAGTATAATTGGGCGTATGAGGGATAGTCCAGTCCGTAGCAGCCACAATGTTGACGAAGAAATCATTGAAGCTGCTCGCCAAGTTATTGGGTTCGCCTGATTTCATAGGGCTGCCACCTGATTTCGAGGAATATCTGGCAGAGTTGATGACCTGCCAAGCTGCCTTTGATTTATTAGGAGATGCCGAAATATATTTATCCAGATGATTTTTCCTCTCACTAGATATAGCTTTGTCATAGCGTTTCTTAAAAGATTTGTAAGTTTCAGTAAATTCGGGATTCACCGAGGACATAACAAAAAGAGAATCAAGAGTACTCTTCAAAGACAAAATTTGAGGAGAAGCTTTGAAGGAATCAATTGGACTCCTTTTCACAACTCGCACTTTAGGAAAGCTATCGTCAAAAATATTCTTAAAACGTAGAAAGAAAGAGTTCCATGAGGTATTTATGTCTCCTGACATGGAGAAAATGTCAGACCAATCAATCTTTGACAGTTTAGATATAAAATCATCTACTGTTTTTTTATTGATTTTTCTCCTCAGAATGGTATCAGTCTTAGAAGAACGAGGAAGAAGATCTCCGGTAATAAATTTAAGAGCTGAGTGATCAGAAATGTGATACTCCATTACCCGAGTAGTTCCCGAGCAGTTTGTCAATACATTGTCTATACAAGCACCAGATACATGACGTGTGGGTTCCATGTTTGTAGCCTGTAACTCGAACTGCTCCAAGAGAGACAAGAACGCTCGAGAATCCCGATCTGGCCTCCGGAAATCAATATTGAAATCTCCAGTGATTATTAAACTTATATTTTTACGGCAACATATCTCCAAAATAAGTCGTAGTCTAGTGAGAAAAAGAGACACATTACAGAGTGGAGGAGTGTTGGGCCTGTAAATACAAACAATAATCAATTTATTACACTTATAAGATAGCTGAACTGCCGAGCATTCGATAACGTTAGCAACACTGAATGACTTTAGGTCAAACCTTTCAACACATATTATGTCAGCTTTGTGGAAAATCGCACTACCACCATGTTTACCGCGTTCTCTACAGAAACTTGAACCAAGGCTGTAGCCGTCTAATACATATTTACTAAGCTCATCTTCTGATCGCCAATGTTCCGTTATCGCGAGAATATCCGGATTTTGTTCATTCACAAGAATCAAAAGTTTATTTAGAGATGTACTCAAGGACTGCACATTTTGTTGAATCAAACAAAATGGCGGAGAATCTGCTTCTTTACTGTTGGTAATTAACCGGTTTGAAGTATTTCTTTTATTTTCAACCAAGAAATGTCTGCTCTGTATTTTGATGATTTGCAAGAAAATGTTGTCCCATTTTAAAATTAAATCGATCGAATAATATATTCTTTGGCCAAAAATTGGATTCGTAAACTTTATCCTTCAAATGAGGTTCCATTCCGATCATGAATGACTGGTTGTTGATCCTATTGTTCCTTGTTGGAAGTTTTTTTATAGATATTTCACCAGAGTTAGTTTTCTCTTTAATATAATCTTCAATATTCTTTGCAGTTACATGATCAGGTACTCTAGTTACAAATAGCCATATTTTCTTTTCAGGTTTTTCATTACCCTTGAATTCATTAGTATTAGCAGCATTTCCCACTCTGTAGTTACGCTTTTTTCTATATTTGACTTGTTTGAATTCATCATTATCGTTTTTGTTATTCTTTAAATTAATCTTATCGTTTTCTAGATTTATTATTGTGTCTAATTTATTTCTGGTTTGTATTTCTAATATAGATGCGGCAACATCACGCTTTTCTATTTTCGATACATTCTGTGTTTGGGAAATTCCCTGCTTACTCATCTTCAAATTATCATTCACATTTGAATTTGTTGACTCATTCACGTGTTTACCATTTTTGTCTATTGACTGTTTTTTTATGTTCAACGGTTTGGCTTCCTTTACAGCTGCTGCAGTATCGATAATTTGTTTCGAACTTTTTAAGGTCATAATTTGTCGTTCATTTGACATTATTTTCTCATCAAGAACGACAATTTTTTCCTTTAATAAATTACAATTTTCAATCAAAATCAAATTCTTTGACTCCAATTCTCTTATTAGCTGCTTCAACAAATTGTTCTCCATTACAAGAACGCCATCATTGGAAGTAGCACTAGGATTTTCGCCATGTTGGATTCCAGAAATCGGATTCATAATTTCATGACGACAAGTCGCACTTTTCGCATTTGCCGCTTGAATTAAACATTTTGGATGAAATAATTGTTCGCATTTCACGCACTTGTTAAAATTTATAACTGCTTTTTTACAGTGTTTACACTCAAATTTAGCATCATTTGGCGAAACGACATCCGTCTCTCCCGCCATCTTCTTTATTATATATATATATATATATATATATATATATATATATATATATATATATATATATATATATATATATATATATATATATATATATATATATATATATATATATATATATATATATATATATATATATATATATATATATATATATATAATTCTTTTGTTTAGTTGTATATATATCAAGTTAAGTCAAGTAAATTATATCCTCTACACTAACAGTTTGTCTGATTGTTGTTTTCTTGAATAAATATATATTTTATTAAAAAATATATACAGCGTGTCCACGGATGAGGTGCCCAAGAGAAAAAAGTTTTTTATTCTCAATTTTAGGGAACAGTGCTATTCTTGATAAAAAGTTTTGCTTGTTCAAAAGCCCTTTTATATGAAATAATAATAATCTAGTTAGTGAATTTTGCGATATTCCTAGGTAAATAATTTTCAAATTGTCATTCTTTTTCAACTATGCTAACTGTTCAATAAAGAATATATCTTGTAAAGTGCTATGGTATTGGAGCTGTTTCGAAGTACAAAATTACCTGAATACACCACCAGTTCACAAGAATTGGATGAAAAAATTAATAAAGGAATTAGATACTCACTAGATTATTATTACGTTTTCCAACTAAGTGCAAAAATGGATAGGGTTTAACTTGAATATAAAATAAACAGTTCTGATTGGTAGTTATTTTTGAATAAATATATGAAAATATATATATATAAAATATTAATTCTGGAATAGTTAATGTCATAATAATATACAATTAAGCAACAGTATTATTTATTGATAGACACGATGTTTCTACAATTCAAAAATTTGTTTGATACTAGTGGGATTTAATAGGATCTGGCACATTTTTATATAATTTTTCCCAAAGTTTTACGTATTCTTTCTTTCTTTGTTCTCGCTTTGCAAAATATTCTGGATACTGAGCCTTTTCAAGGGGATGCCAGTAATCTACAATCCAGTCTGGTGGTTGAACCACTCTTTCATATGCAACACCTCCAGGAGATTCTGGAACTATAGAAAACTTATTGGAAACAGCAATACAAATAATGCTTCCTATCGATTATCAAATAATCATATGCAAAAATGATTACTTAGAAATTGTCCACTTCTTTCTTCATATTTATGCATATGAACACTATTCCTAGGTAGGCTAAAAAAGCCAATTTATTTATATATTGTAACACGTTTGAGAACTTTTTCAAAGGATGATGGTATGCAGTAGTAAAACATACTGACTTCAACTTTACTGAATATAACATGATGTGTCGTGATTGAATCAAGACATAGGTCCCTCAGATCTTATTGGATCAACAATTTACTTTTTGAATGATCTCGTACATAAATCATATCAGAACACTAAACATGAAAACTCTTTTTAGAAGTTTTCTCCACTTGCATGATATAGTAGCAAAGCTTTTATTGGCGCCAATGATACATTTGCTGCAAATGCTAAAGTTTTTAAGGTTTATACAGAACTACCTTCTTTTCATCAAATTGAATTCAGTGAGGAATGTAAAAATCCTTGAAAACTCACAGAATAATAACCACACTGAAGAATCATATCATTAAACATTTTAAAAAAATCAATTCAGAATAAAATACACAGCAAATATAATCTCCGATTACATTTTAATTGCCAAATTTAACATCGAATATCACCACTGAAGACAAATGTACATCTTTTGGAAGGAGAATTTCCCATTTTCATAATAATTTATATCATTTATCGGCAGTAGCACAGTTTTCAAGAATTTATATGATGGGGTGAAAATTAAAAAAACTCCTCAAGAAAACAAATGACAAACAAATTGGAAGAATGGTTTAAGATAAATTGCGGATCAGAAATATTTAAATAAAGTAGAAAATTCATGTCACCAATTCAATTTGATTGAGTTCAATATTTGTATACAACTGAGAATAAGTAATCCTGAAGGGCTATAAAATTTAGAAAACAGTTATTTGACTCATTATGATCTAGGAACAATGACCATGATCAAAACAATCAACATATATTCCACATTAAAAGCAATACTTGACTACATTATAAACTTACGAGTGGTAGTATTGTTCATTTATGTCTGAAAATTTTAAGCCGCAGATCTCTTCATAGCTTTGCAGCAAAGTTTTATTACGTATTACCCACTCAATAAAGAACATATCTAATGAAAAAATTCTTATCATAAGTTACAAATAGTTTACTTTTGATCACTCTGGGCATGTTTTAGCTCCTTTTTAGTGGTATGTGAGTGGTCTCTCAATGTTTAAGTTTTTGTTTGTTTTGTACTGAGATGAAGAAACATAAAAACAGCATTTATTCTTCTTACAATATAATACTGTATTTGACACATACAGGCATACATTATTATGCCTAGGTATAAGAAAGAAAATGTTTGTTAGTTTGAAATAGTTATCATATTGTAAATTTTGTGAACATTGTAATATGTATTTTTTGAAAATAAATATTATATTATATATTATTAAAATCACTAGCTCACAGTAATGAGTAGTATTTATTATAATCAACACATTTTATCTTTATAACAAATAATACCTATATCTGCTAATGCTACAAAATAATTTCATATCAAGATATAATTTATTTGCATATCAAGTGATTTCTTCCAGAAAGTATTTCTATTTTTCTTCTACAAAAATTAGACAGAGTTTATTTGTTTGTTTGTTCTATTCATATAATACTAAAACTAGTAAAAATTTACTAATAAAAGTACTACATAAACATTTTCAAAAACCTTATTTTGGGAACATTTTGAGAAGAACATCAAAAAACATGAACATCTCAGACAAAAGCCGCTTAAAATAAGTAGACCCCAATAATCTAATAAGCTTTTTCATCTTACATTTCTTAGGTTGGGGATGCATACTGATGAATAATTCTTTTTCTCCATTTTCCAATAATTTCGTTGCTTCTCGAATATCCTTAATGTTTCTATTTTTATCAAATTCAGCTCTCATAAGGACGGCTCGATATCTATAAACTTCCCTGTAGATGATTAAAAGTTATGTAAGATTGTATTCTGAAATAAAAGTGGACATCCAAACCTTCGATCATAGTAACTTTCCAAATTTCTCAGAACCCTTTTATATAAACTTTGCACCTTTTGAGCGTGTGTTAAAAGGCCAGGAATTGGTAAACCGCAAGACATATTTAACGTTCCAATGTTTTTATTTGACTATTGAAATTATTGAATGGTTTTACTAATTTACTTCAACTGTCAACATCAATTCAAGGTCGACGAACAGAACAGATTCAGTATTGTCAGTAATGAAGTGCTCTCGTGACTCGTCTACTAGTCAGTGTAGTGTAATTCGAATAACGAAAAAGCTACAAGATGTTTCGTGGGACAAGCGGTTTAAACGAAGTTCTTTTCCCTATTTATATTGTTATGAATTCTGTTTCGAATGAATAATCTTCAATAAAAGCTGAATTAAGGAATTATTCTATATTTGTAAATAATAACAATAACCACACTTTTAAATATCAGATTCGCAATTTAACCATAGTCTAAGAATTTAACACACTTTCAATTCGCTTCTTTTTTCCGATCACAGTAATTAACCGAAAACTGAAAAGAACTGCTACATTTGTACTACCTCAAATAATCAGCATTATTTACCGAAAGTTCTATTCCACAAATACAGAGGGTTGTTTGACCATCGTTCATTGAAACTTCCAGAAAAAAGAGTTGGCCAAAGTTGTTTTCGTAACATTGTGTGAATTAAATGAATTAATAACTTGTGATAGCTATTACAAATTCAAAATTTTGCATATTTTACATTTTACTTCGAGAGCAAATGGAAACTATTTTTTCGTAATCCCATACTGTTATTTTGATTTAACGGTATTCAGATGACAATTGAAAAGTCAGTGTTAACGGCCGCCGGCCGTTATAATTTCATAACGGCCGGCGGCCGTTAAGAAATCACTTGTTCAAATATTTATTTCAAAACATTCTGCTTACAATAACAACATTGAAATCTTGGTCCACAGCGAGTTGGGAGAATAAACCTCTGATTTTCATTTCGCATAGGCTAATTATACATCTTCATTAACCACCTTTACATTCTTGCTTTTACGCCACATTTCAAAATTTTCATATTCTTTTTGATATCGCTCTTGAGTTATTTTCGGCAGTTAATCAACACTCGCTGCACTGCACATGATTCTCCCAATATTTCTAAAGGAATTTGATTTTGTTCCTCAATTTCATCGGTCGTCGTTAAAGCGAACTTGAGATTACAAAAAACTGACGTTGTTTATAAAACTGTCAAACTGTTCCATGACAACAGAGTGCACGATGTTGGAATTTTTCTTTAGAATTGCGAGGTACGAGGTTTTTCTTTCTTCGGAATCAAAATATAATCTTTCAACGGGATTACGAACAATTTTTAACGACACACGGCCGATACGCAAATAACGGATTCGGTTAGTTATAATACAATATCCAACCTCATCCGTTGTTTGCTACATATCGGCCTTGTTACGTTAATAACTATAAACAGTGATCTTTTCAGGAGAGGAAAGTTATTCACAACTTTTCGAAATATTTTATATATAATTATGATAACTACAAAGGATTTTAGTACTTATGTAGATACATTTATTATGTATATATAGATATATATATATATATATATATATATATATATATATATATATATATATATATATATATATATATATATATATATATATATATATATATATATATATATATATAAATAATAATAATAATAATATTTATTCGTTTCAAAAATTATCACAACCACAACATAGTAAGATAAAAAGAAACAAGTCAGGTATCTTTAATCGAGCACAAATGAAAAAATTCATCCAAATCATATGGCTCGCTTTCTAAAATGAACTGAAAAATTCTTCGTTTAAAGAGGCTTGTGCTGTCAATGCTATGAAACCTTTTTGGTAGTGCATTAAATAGTTTTAGACACATGTATAGACTTCCGTGCATTGTTAGGGATAGAGAACATCTAGGTAGTATAATATGGAAACACTCTCCTTGTAGTTTTGAAATCTACCAAAAATGCTTTTGTGTTTGTGGAAGAAGAGTAAGCAGCGCAATACATACAACCCAGTTAAAGTTAAGATGTTGAAACTTTTCAAATATCCTCTGCACGATTGTCTGAACCTCAAGTTGAGTATCGATCGTAATGCCAGTTTTTGAGCCAGAAAGAGACACCGGGTGAGGGAGCTGCTGCCCCAGAATATTATGCCATAGGTTAATAAAGACTGAAAGTTAGCGAAGTAAATAATTCGTAAAACATCGGTTGCAACATGATGCTTTAAGGCGGTTATAGAATAGAGTACAGAGCAGAGCCTTTTGTTCAGATATTCTATGTGATTGTGCCACTTGAGATGGGAATCAATGTGAACCCCCAGGAATTTTACCGATTTCTGAATTTGCACCTCAGTATTCTGTAACCATATGCTATCAGAATAGGCAAGACGAGAAATATCAGTATGAAAAAAAGCTATTTCCGTCTTATTAAGATTCAACTGTAGAGAATTGTTATCGCACCACGTACCAGCCAACGTAAGGGCCCCATCCGTCAGTCGCACAGCAAGATCTAAGTCCAGCGCAGTTGTGATTATATTCGAATCGTCCGCATAAATCGCAAGACTATGAATTGCTTCATTGAATAGATTGGGAAGATCATTGATATAAATTAGAAATAGGATGGGGCCAAGAATGCTCCCCTGGGGAACACCTTTGACTGTAGGAATCTCTACAGAAGTAAATGTCTCCGCGCAACCCTATATATATATATATATATATATATATATATATATATATATATATATATATATATATATATATATATATATATATATATATATATATATATATATACAGAGTGGGCCAAACTCGATGGCCTATTAGACTTTTCTGGAGAACGGGACATATGATAATTTTGAAATTTTGGTTTCTTGATAAATCAGTTCTGTTCTATCGATCTAAGGTATTTTCAGCGCTGCGGCGTTGCCGCTTATATGGGAAAGTAGCAACAACTTTGATATTCTAAATGGGACACCCTGTATATTATTGTATTTTTCGCTTTGCTATTGCTTCACAATTATTTTTATATGATACTTCCGTACACTTATATCCACTGGTTTTCGAGATATTCATCGATTTCCTTATTGTTTGCGCGAAACATAGCATCAATTAAATGTTCACTTCTGCAGGTATTGGGTTCATAGAAAGTTAAAGTTTTGGACGTAGTTTGACAATATCCTGTGTATCAGTTGTGTCTAAGGGAACTCGTTCTTCATTATACAGGATCGTTCAAAATTTGTGATTTTACCGATATGTACAAAAGTGGTGAAAACGCATTTTTTTTCAAATTAAACACCCTGCATATTTTCAAATATACTGAAAGACAATTAAAGGTCCTTTCAAATGATGTATCATGTTCCTAAACCTAAATAGTCAGGTTTCCGAAATAAAAGCAGTAGTAGTCAGCTTTTTTGTCTACAATGGACAGAAAGCGTATTATGGCAATGTAGCTATTGCATCGGCGAAGGCGTCGACATTTACAGAAGCAGAGAATATATTAGGTGCACCCAATCATTATGAGAAGGACTATTGTGAGTGCATTTTATACTTTGTTTCAAGACCTAAGAGAACACGAAGAAAATTTTTCTAATGTCCATGTACACATCTCGCCAAGCATTTTTCGTGGCAATCTTGTCCTTATATATTGCTAGCATTTTGTCTCATAGAATTTAGTATTACATATTATATTAGGTATTGGGTAGCGATGATCTGCACACACAATCCAAACAAAAGCCTTCTTTTTCAGTATTACACATCTTGTGGTTAGTGCCAGGTACTTTCCATAGTTATTTATATTAGAAGAGTCGAAAAATCTGTAGATTACGATTATTTTCGAGAAAAATTTGGAGGAGAAATTATGTTACAATTCGATAATTATGTTACAAACGGCAACGCTGCAATCGAGCAACCGGAAGACTGCCGCACGATACGTGTGAACGCTCGCACGATTTATCGATTATGTTACGATTATTTTCGAGAAAAATTTGGAGGAGAAATTATGTTACAACTAGTACTCGTCAATTATATTACAACTCGTACTCGTTAATTATGTTACAAAAGGCAACGCTCCAATCGAGCAACCGGACGACTTTCGCACGATACGTGTGAAAGCTCGCATTTAGTGTAATGTCCCATATATCGGCCGACTGCCGGTCTTGCAGTGCAGTGAGCGCGCCCGACGCCTAACCAGTGTTACCACAGAGCAAAGTGAGAATTATGGTACAGCGTTGCTAAAATTATCGATTTTTCTTCAGAATTATGTTACAAAAACATTTTTGATCTGCACGAACAAAACAGAAGATTTTTTTTTTTAGTGTATTACATATTGTATTAGGGATTGGGTAGCGATGATTTACACGCACAATCCAAACAAAATACCTTTTTTTTAGTACATATTACTCATCTCGTAGATTCTGTCAGGTACTTTCCATAATTATTTATATTATAGCTGAAAAACCTCTAGGTAAAAATCATGTTACAATTATCGATTACGGTACAATTATCGATTGAGAAGAAATAAGAGGGGAAATTATGTTACAATTCGATATTTATGTTACAACCGGCAATGCTGCGCCTAACCGATATCGTCCGACTCGCAGCTAATAGAAAAGCGATCGGCTACCCGATATCGTCCGGTTCTTAACCGATACGTGTGAAACCGCGCTAACTGTGTCACTGTGTCGTAGTTGGAACAAGAAGCGATGAACACCATGTCACACATTGTCGTAGTTGGAAAGCTCCATTTTTGTTGATCCCTGATTATAACTAAACGAATAGGTAGTAGATTATTTAAAAAATTTCATCATCAATTCCCCACTTCAAAATAATAAGTAATTTATAATGAATAACCAATATTGAAGTCAATATAAAACTTCTGGGAATAGTTCTATATTTGAATGAGAAATATTATATAGCTTTTGAAATTATCCATCTCTGAAACTCAAAAAGCCTCCCGCGTCGAAAGAATCGCCTTTCAACACACTTATCAATACGTATACACGTGTATAACTGACCTGACCTTTGGACTGTTACGCTCACATCTTCAAAATTTTAGGCCTAGCTCCATTTGCCTAGGGTGAGTGTAATGTGCGATAAGGTACTCGTTCCAAAAAACAACCTGAGTTTCAATGTAAAAAATTATCTACTGGTTATTTGAATGTTTTTTCCAAGGTTTCAACGCAAATTTAAGTTTAACATTGCAGTTAATGTTATATAGTTTATCGTTGACATAATTTTTAATTTGAGATATGAGTGTATTTCACTCTTTTTCTTTTCCGGACGGAGAAACTACACTAGATACCAATAAAACGAAATACACTTCGAAAAGGAATATTCCACTAAGGCGTAAATAACAGGGGGTGTAGGAATAAACTATATTCGCATGCTGACAAAAGTATTGGGACTCCGTGCACTATCGTATTCTACCTTGCGCTTTCTATCATATAATTCTACTGTAGAAAGCGATAATCGAGTTTATTAGCACTCTTTGTTGCAATCTACCTTCTCTTCGGGAATTTCCGGAATTTGTAGTTTGTTATTTTAAAAGTGGCGATACATTTTTTATTTAATAAACGTCAATTTTATGTGCGCGACTACAGGCTACAAATTCATAACTTTAATTTTCGTCGAATGTCTAGCCGTCTCATCTGAAAAAATACATACAATTATTAGGAAAAACACTTATCTCTTTGTTACCAGTACAATTTTTTTAATATGATTCAAAAAACACCTGAATTATTGGGCTAAGAAATAATTTGTAAATGATAACAATAACATACATTTTCCAATCTCAGTTCATGTACAGCCTCGTCTCCCGCAATAGATTTTTGCCCCATAATTTTTGGTAGTCTTTTCTCTAAACCCGATCAACAAAATTTTGGTCCTCCAACAGTTTTTTTTATTTCTTTGGTAATCATTATCATTATTTAGCTAGCTGTATAGTGTAATAAATAATTTCAAATCGTCGCCATTTAACAACTTTTATGTAAATATGCGACAATCAAACATATCTTTCACGAAAATTAATAATTTTATCAGTATTTCAGACATAAATTCTTTTAATTTATAATTCAGCTCAAAATTAGCAGAACATCGACACTGTTGACAGGTTAATTTCAAGATTTAAAAGTATCGAAGTGTCTCAGGTATACGTGTTCTCATTGTACTTGTTTAGTTTAATTTTTAAATTTCACTTGTGGTGGGGGCTTGATTGGGTCTATAGGCTGCAGCCTCTTCCAGCCTATTGGTGAATCCGGCACTGGTCTGGGGGCTTTGGGATTTCGTGTGTGAAATTTATGTAAATTTTGTGCATTTGATAAGTTTTGACCATATATATATATATATATATATTATATATATATATATATATATATATATATATATATTATATATATATATATATATATATATATATATATATATATATATATATATATATATATATATATATATATATATATATATATATATATATATATATATATATATATATATATATATATATATATATATTATATATACTTGATATATATTAAGATTTCTATGGTTTCGACACCTGGATTAATAGTTTCTTCGTCGCCATAAATTAATAAATTATCATCAAATTATTCAATATTATATCTACTATGTGACATAGAAACCCATATTTAACATATTTGATGTTATAGAGCAAGATCCCAGAGCCGCCAGACGTTACTTATTTTCTCAGCAATAATATTTGTGGGATGAAGTAGTGCTCGTATGCACTTGTGTATGAATACATGCTACCTTGTTCCGACGACCAATTACCAGGTACCAGTTGCAGACCGATCGTATGGGCCAAACATCCCGCCAGACACGAATAAAGTGTCCCTATGACTATGACAGTATGAGCGAAATGTCATGAATCATGATTTGCTCATTTAAGCGCGATAGTGATTATCTATGCGCATCGATCTCCCTTCTTTATTTAGTGTCATTACATTTCGCTCATACTGTCATACTCATAGGGACACTTTATTTGTGTCTTGCGGGTTGCGGGATGTTTGGCCCATACGATCGGTCTGACTGCTTGCATAAGGTATTGAAATAGTTCCCTGAGTATCATATATAAAAATCAAGACAGAGAAAATAAGAAGAGTGAATTGAGTTTTTTACATCTTTAGCACATGTACCTGGAGACACAAGGTAGCAGGTATCCATACACTGAAAGTACATAAGAACACTACTTCATCCCATAAATATCATTGCTGAGAAAATAAGTAACGTTTGGCGGCTCTGGGATCTTGGACTATTATATTAACTTTTTTCCTGAAAACGTCAAAAAATGACGACTTTTTTAACATCAGTTCTCAATGTTGAAGTTTGATTTCACAGACGTCCTTTTGTTTTTACTTTTTTGTCCGGCCATGAGCGTACAAAAAAGTACACTTTTTTGTACTTTTACGTCAATATCAAGAACGTCGGGCGGCGTACAGTTGGGTTCCGAATCCGACATAATGTAATCTCTAAAAAAAAGAGTCATTTCTTAATATTCGGGTACTCACCAAAAACGCACAGTCCTATAATGCGTAGATAAGTGACTTTAAATGTTTCTGATAATTATTTTGTTGAATTGTCAAATTTGTGTTGCCTTGACATCTACAACACCAGTAAGCAAAGCAATCTAGGTTTACGTGCGGAAAAAATCGCATGTTTTATTCGGAGAAAAGCACTTTTTGTGGTTCGACTAAAATTGACGGCCTCACTGCGTTCAGCCGACAAACATTTAGTCTCGCCACAAAAAGTTTCACTTTTACTCCTAATAAAACAATATACTATTATCTGTACAAATACTATATTTGCAAAATTTTCGTTGTTACAATGAACACTACCGAAAACTATAATTCCGTAAGAAAAAAATACACTAATAAGATATTTCTCAATTTATATTGTTCTTTGTCCCTAAGAAACATTAAAAATAAGGTTAAATTAAAATAACGTCCTATTATAGTTGATTACTCATTATAAAAGTATATTATGATATTAGGAAAAGGGTGCACTCGCGTTGGGCGCTTACACGCTTTAAGCGCTCACGCTTAGAAGTACAGATTATTGGCGTTCGTGTTGGCCTACTAGCGCTTAGAGATGCTCACGCTTTGGCTTTGAGCATTAAAGGCGAATGTCAGATCTTCTTTTTACGCTTAGATAGGCAAAAGCACGATAGTTCACGCAAATAACGTGCTTTAACATTTCCCTACAAATTTAATAATTATCGACAACAAAAATTAGGTTAGCTTACGCTTAGTGTTAAGCGTTTGTGAGCGCGAGTCGAGCACAGAAAACGAAGCTTATAAGCGCTTAAAGCGTGTAAGCGCCCAACGCGAATGCACCCTTTTTATGTGCTGAGTGTGGAAAGTTAGTTTGACGAACGTAGTCAGACAATTAATGCGAAGCACATAAAGTATCTTATTTTCCGAATATCATATACTATTTTTTCTTCAAACGTGCATAATTTTATTCGAGATGAAACAATAAAAAGAAACGAATTTTTTAATAAAGTTAACTCGATTGAATAGATTTATCTTTTTTCACTGTATATTCCCTTTTTGGTATCTTTGTCATACGTTGGATACGTACTTGTTTGATCTATTAGAATAAATATTTCAAATTCGGTGAAGAAAATGAGTTTAGAAGTGTGTAATGATCCCCAGAGGTGGTAGAGGCAGCTAGAATAACTATGCAAAACTTGCTGTTGACGAAATCTGCCTTTGTCAAGTTCAACAAATTGTGCATGGGAATAAATTAGTGCAATACTTTGAGAACGTTTTATTGGCATATTTTACCGAAATGGCACTGAAAATGAAGAGTTATAGTTTGTGAGCTCATTATTTAATGATAAGGTCCGTGTTAAATTTGAAGCATAATATAAACATTGAAAAATACAACAATTTGCGTGCATTTTTAAAAAAGCAAGGAAAAGAAATCGAGAGTCTTGTCAAGGGAACAGTTCAGCAAACTTTTTTCTGATGCCCCAGATAAAAAGTATTTGGCGATGGTAATAAAATTACATTTGGTTATTTTCACATTGTACTAACCAACACTTAATTTTTTAGGTAGTTTTGATATTTGGAATATCTGGGGCATGTCGTTGCGATGAACTACTAAATATGACAGTTCATGATCTTGAAGATATGGGTTCTTTGCTGCTAATAGACATTACTAACACTAAGGGTGCATTCCTGTCGGACGCTTACACGCTTTAAGCGCTTATAAGCTTCGTTTTCTGTGGTCGACTCGCGCTCACAAACGCTTAACACTAAGACGGCTATTCTACTAATTCGTTCCTATAGGAGCATTTCGCATAGGAAAGTTTTTCCACTCCGCTACCAATTCCTCCCGCACGAGAACGATTACACAGATCGGTATTCTACAATGCCATAGATAGCTATTCTACTAATTTCGTGCGGTCGACTCGACCGGTCGAGACAGAGATTTTCGGCTGTCAAACGAATTTTGCTATTCTACTAAACTTTCGACCGCACGTTCCGACTCGTTCCCAGCCGAAGGTCACTCTCCTGGGTGTAGGGCAGGAGAAAATACTTCGGGCGGTCGGATTATGTGATTTGCGATGTTGAAATTGAGCATTTGCAAGTGTTTTCGACCCGGCAACAGAGCAGTCAGCTGAGTTGATTTTGTTCATTGACGTTTCTTAGGTTATGCCAAATATTATTCCCAAACGTTGATTATTTATATTTTTTTAGTTCGTTCTTCGCGTTGTAAGAGTATTTTAAATGAATCCTCACGATCCTATAGACTTGTTTTTTCTTCAAGGAGATTTAGAAAATGAAGCTGAACCTCTGCCACGTAGAACATTCAATTGGAATAATCCTTTCGAAATGAATGATGTTTAGTTACCTAATTGATTTGATTTCTCCATTAATGGAGCAGCCTAGAATAAGTGATGGCTTAACAGTTGAAAGAAAAGTATGCGATAAGTATTTTTACATATGTATAAATATTTGATGTATGGTATTTTGGTAACTTATGCCATTTATCTAGGTTCTAGTGGCTCTTCGTTTCTCCGCTCAAGGGAGTCACCAGGAAATTACTGGCTCTAATGTGTATACTGCTGTTAGCCAAGCATCTGTTAGCAGGTGCAATTTTTCCACAAATTTTGTCCATCTTGGATGGTGAAATTAGTAGAAAATTTTCCCACTGTTAACTTGGGATTTTCCCACATAAATCTATTTAATTCTTCTCTTTGCGCTACACTCATATTTCCTGTTCTTGAAGTCATTGCTAGTACAAACCTTTAACTACAAAGTGAGTAAGTGACCACATGTATTGTATTTGTAAACAACCCGTATCATAGACATAGATATCGCATATTCAAAAATTTAAATTCTCGTCATCTCATTGGACGAGTTATAGAATGAAACATCGGCAACGCTGTGGGAAAAGGTGGGAAAAAGTCGTGTGCCGGAATCCATTCCTATGGCATTGTAGAATACCGATCCGTGTAACCGATCTCGTGCGGGAGGAATTGGTAACGGAGTGGAAAAACTTTCCTATGCGAAATGCTCCTATAGGAACGAATTAGTAGAATAGCCGTCATAGGAATGGATTCCGGCACACGACTTTTTCCTACAGTGTTGCCGATGATTCATTATATCACTCGTCCAATGAGATGACGAGAATTTGAAACTGCGAATTCTGCGATTTTTATGAATTATGATACTGTTTGTTTATTTGTGGTAACTTACTCCTTACTCAGACTCACTTGTAGTTAATATAGCAATGGCTTCACGAACAGGAAATATAAGTATAGCGCAAAAAGAAGGATTAATTAGATTTATGCGAGAAAATCCCAAGTTAACAGTGGGAAAATTTTCTTCAAATTTCACCATCCAAGACGGACAAAATTTGTGGAAAAAATGTGCAAACATACTGAATGCTATACCAGGGGCAAACAAAGATTGGATTCATTGGCGAAAAGTAAGTTCGTTACAGTAATTTTATAAATGCTAAAATAAAAAATTTTCCTTAGACTTGGCAAGATGTAAAAAAAGGAGTAAAACACAAAAATGCCAAATTGAAAAAAGATGTGTTGATGACTGACGGTGGTCCACCCCCAGATATACATTTTGATCAGCAGGAAACCGCTGTATTGGAGATGATGTCCACTTCCCAATTAGAAGGACATATAAATATATTGGAAAGTGACACATCCTTTGATTTTGGGGACAATAAAGTAAGCTTACCAACATCAATAAATTATTTAACATCGTTAATAAATTGTGCAAATCAAATTCTATTAAATATTTATACAATGTTTATTTTAAGGAAATAATGTTTGTTGAGGAAAGCACTTCCAATGCCCCAAATTTTATTGAGATTGGAAAAAACGAGGAGATTGTTATACCTGAGCCTGTAAGATCTTGTGAGAATCAAATGCTTGTAAATATATACAATATTTATTTTAAGGTAATTTCGGAAAAACCTATAGTTGAGGAGCACAATTCTAATGAGCCAGTTTTCATTCAGATTGCGAGAAAAAATGACATTATACCTGAGCCCGTAAGTTTTTTTTTAGTTGTAGAATTAATTAATTTTCAAATTGTTTTTAAGGGCCCATCATCCTTATGCAAAAAGAATACGAATAAAGTACTAGTAAGTAGATTTTTTTAATACCATACATAAAAATAATACAATTTCATTTGCAGGCTGAACATGATTACACAAAAAACTCCCGTGGTCGTCAAAATAAAGACAATATAAATATTGAGTTAGTTCGGCTATCTGAAAAAAAACTTTTGTCAGAATCAGAATACCGAAAAGAAAAGCTAGAAATTTTGAAATTAGAGTATCAAAGAAATCTAGGAAAAGATGAAGACGATAAAAAATTTAAAGTAGAAGTTTTATCTTTATTGAAAGAAATTTTTAACAAATTAAAATGAGTATATATTTTATTTTTCCACTCTATTATTTTTCATTATTCTTGGCAAATTTATTTTTTGTTTACATATAGTTTATTTATCTTTTTGCCTTTAAACAAAGTTGTTTTCTATTAAAATAGCTTTAATTTTTTTCTAATGTATTGTTTGGATTACATATAGAATGTTTATTTTTTTTATATTTTATGCCTTTAAACAAAGTTGCTGTTTTCTATTAAAATAGTTTTAATTTTTTTCTAATGTATTTTTTGTTTACATACAGAATGTTCATTTATTTTTGCGATATTTTTTGCCTTTACACAAAGTTGTTTTCGATTAAAAGTTTTAATTTTTTTCTAATATGTATTTTTTGGTTTATATATAAAATGTTTATTTATTTTTATGATATTTTATGCCTTTAAACAAGGTTGCTGTTTTCTATTAAAATAGTTTTAATTTTTTTCTAATGTATTTTTTGTTTACATATAGAATGTTTATTAGTTTTCGTGATATTTTTTGCCATTAAACAAAGTTGCTGTTTTCTTTTTAAAATAGTTTTAATGTTTTTTGATATTTTGTTTCATTTATTTCCTTTCTGAACGAAACTGTGGAATGTCCAATATAAACCAGTAATAAAATCAAAGGTAATTAAATTTGAATGCAAATATACTTTCATGTATAAAAATCTTATTGAACAAAACTTGAATTTACTACGTTTATTATCACAAAAATACTTTGAAAAATATAACACTGCGATTGCAATTTCAATCACTATACCATCATCAGGCAGATTGAGTTAAGAACTGAATACATAATTATAGACTTGCGCTTACAGGTGGGAAAGAATTATTGGCAGGTACCTGAATAGACAAGAAGAACAAATTTCAAGAAAGGCTAATCGAAGTGGATTTCCCAAAATTGGTACAATAAAATGTTCTTAGAAAAATCATTATTGTTCGAATACACTAAATATAGGAGAATATATCAAGTCAATCTGGTCGTTCAGTAAGATATCTTTTGCCTTATGATTGATTTTAAAAATTTCTGATGATTCTAAGTAAGTTAGTTTGGTTCCTTTCGGTAATTTGTACATAATTTGAAAGTTATCTATTTGTGGAAATGGGTGGTGGTTTTCACGGCAATGATTTGAAAACGTTGAATCCATTTTATTTTTCAAAAAAGATTGTTGGTGTTCTTTAAATCATGTCTTGAACGATCGACCAGTCTGATTTATATACACTCCATTACATACAGGACAAATCAACTTATAAACTCCTGAACTTTCAAATTTTGAAGTGATATCTTAGGCATTGAATAACTATTTGAAAAATCTTATTATTGTAATCAAATAATAGTACAACAATTTATTTACAGGAACCATAATAATCCAGTAGTTACAATATTTTTTAAAAAAATATGGTTTAAATACAGCTCCTTTACCTACATATAAATATCAAGTATTGACCAAATAAAATTTTAATTGAAATAATTTCTCACTAATTGGGCTCGAATATTTCTGGCCCTCAATAAGTCGGCATTTACATTTGGAGCTTCGACAAAATTTTCTACTTCTAAAATGCACCACTCATTTACATCTTCATCGTAATTCGGCTCTGCCATGTTGTTTTCTATGCACATATTATGTAAAATTGCACATGCATTTATGATTTTACTAGCAATTTCAGGGGAGTAATGCAGTACTCTGTGCTTCAGTAGACATCGAAATCTATTCTTTAGAACACCATTGCATCTTTCGATGCTGCTTCGTATAGATGAGAATCTTCTGTTGAAGCGTTCCTCGGGACTGTCAGGGGCAGGTTGGGATATAGGTGTTAAAAGCCAGGGCCGTAGAGGATAACCTTTGGAATAATTTCAGATATTAAATACGTTGATGTTTGTGCATATTTCTTTATACTGTGATTAATAATGGACCTTGTTTAAGGATATACAAAATTATAATACCTGAATCTCCTATTAAGAAAAAAGGATTATCCGGATTCCTCCTGGATATTGACTCCATAGTTACACTCAGTGTAGAAAGATTCCATATATAAGAATCATGGGAACTTCCAGGAAACTTGGCATTCAAATTCTTTAAATTTTCATCACAAACCTTAAACATAACGTTTTTAGCATTTGTTAAATCTAACTTATAAATTCTTACCAGTTGCACATTAATTGAATGATATGATTTTCGATTTAAATAAATATTTGGTGGATATTCCTCGTTGTTTGCTGAAGGTGTTACAATTGCAACATGTGTACAATCTATACATCCCACTATGCCTGGAAAGTTGTATTTCATGTAAAACCTACAAGTACAAGTTTAGTTTTATCTTATCTATTTTGGTAATGCTTTATTTTGGCAATTACCTATTTCGTAAATTAGTCAACTCTTGCATATTATTAGGAAAACATATCCACTGATTCAAAATTTCCCTATTGTTTAATGCTGTTGTTACCTCCAAAATACACCTGCTCACAGATGCTTGGCTAACAGCAGTATACACATTAGAGCCAGTAATTTCCTGGTAACTCCCTTGAGCGAAGAAACGAAGAGCCACTAGAACCTAGATAAATGGCATAAGTTACCAAAATACCATACATCAGATTGTTATACAGGTTATGTAAAAATACTTATCGCATACTTTTTTTTTCACTGTTTAGCTATCACTTCTTCTAGGCTGCTCCATTAATGGAGAAATCAAATCAATTAAGTACCTTACTAAATCTTTACTTAATCGAAAAACTCTAATAAACTGAACATCACTCATTTCGAAAGGATTATTCCAATTGAATGTTCTACGTGGCAAAGGTTCAGCTTCATTTTCTAAAGCTCCTTGAAGAAGAAACAAGTCTATAGGATCGTGAGGATCCATTTAAAATACTCTACAACGCAAATAACGAACTAAGAAAATATAAATAATGAACTTTTGTGACTATTTGGCTTTGCATAACCTAAGAAATTTCAATCTAAACTCACTGCCCTGTTGCCGGGTCAAAAATACTTGTAAATGCTCAATTTCAACATCGCAAATCGCATAATCCGACCGCCCGAAGTCATTTCTAAGGGTGCATTCGCGTTGGGCGCTTACACGCTTTAAGCGCTCATAAGCTTCATTTTCTGTGGTCGACTCGCGCTCACAAACGCTTATCAGTAAGCGTAAGCTAACCTAAGTTTTGTTGTCGATTATTAATATATTTGTAGGGAAATGTCAAAGCACGGCATTTGCGTGAACTATCGTGCTTTTGCCTACCTAAGCGTAAAAATAAGATCTGACATTCGCCATATTGAAATAACTAATGCTCAAAGCCCAAGCGTGAGCGTCTCTAAGCGCTAGTAGGCCAACACGAACGCCAATAATCTGTGCTTCTGAGCGTGAGTGCTTAAAGCGTGTAAGCGCCCAACGCGAATGCACCCTATGCGTAAGCTAACCTAACTTTTGTTGTCGATAATTAATAAATTAGTAGGGAAATGTTAAAGCACGATAGTTGCGTGAACTATCGTGCTTTTGCCTACCTAAGCGTGAAAAAAAGATCTGACATTCGCCTTTAATGCTCAAAGCCAAAGCGTGAGTGTCTCTAAGCGCTAGTTGGCCAACACGAACGAAAATAATCTGTGCTTCTAAGCGTGAGCGCTTAAAGCGTGTAAGCGTCCAACGCGAATGCACCCTAAAACTTATAAGAGTAGAAGATTCAACGTCCTGGGTGATGAATATTCAAGCAAATATAGAAAGTACGTTAATTTGCGCCCTGCCGATTTTAGGGAACGACGTTTTTTTTGAAATATTAAAATGGGAAATGTTATAAAGCTGTTATGTGTATCCATAAAATTGGTAGTGTAGCAAAAGAAGTGGCATTGTATCTGAAGATTTCAAATTGGAAAGAATATACAGGGCATTGCTTAAGACGAACTTCCGCAAAAATGCTTGTTGATAGTGGGGGGGATATCACTACGCTGAAAAGGCATGAGGGTTGGAAATCTGATGCAGTTGCCGAAGGGTACATTGAAGATTCTGTGCAAAGTAAAACCAAAATTGCTATCTCGAACCATCTCTATTTAATGGAACCGGTACAAGCAATGGATTTTTAAAAGCAGTTCACTCTGGAAATGTTGTTAAGAGTAGTACTGATATTGCAAGAAGTGGAGGATTCTTAAATGATGCAAATCTCCATAATTGTACTTTTACTATAAATATTACAAATAAATAATAAAAACCATTATGAAAACCAATAATCATTGTATATTGTGTAAATGTTCGTATATTAAATGACTAAGTGAGCAAAGTTCAAAGCCAATAAATAAAACAAACAAAAAATAATTTCATAGTACTACAATGTGTTTATAGGAGTATAAGTACTTATTCTCCTAGTCATATAAATGACACATAATGTCATTGAGAAAATTCACATAAGTTATCACTTATAAGACGTTTGAAGAAAAAAACTGATTATAAATAGTACCTGAACGATCAAGTTTAGCTTAGTCTCACCGAAATAAAAAGCATTTCACATACGTTCCACTAAGTAGTCGAAAAAAAATATAAGGAGTTTTCGTCATAGGTTTATTTGACACTTATCAAAAGTACAATCCATTTTGAGTTTTGAACATTTTAGATAATTTTGTCACAAAGATTCATAGTTAGTAATATTTCCATTTGACATATATGTACCAAGACATCGTATGATGCCTTTATGATTATTCTTGTATGGCTAATAAGTATGATTCATTGAATTATTTTCCGTGACAAAATACTTAGTAGAGAAATCAGATTAATGATATCAACATCAACAAAAGAATATTATTTCACTAAATTAAAAAATTTATAACCCCTTCTACAAAAACCAATAAACAAATCAGATTCCAGCAATGTACCTGTAGTACGCATTGCGCATGTACTCGTGCGCATAACGGTTTCTCCGTTCTTGTTCCTTGTCATATTCCGTAAAAAAAGTCAAATATTTCCGTGACCCATCTTTGTTTGTCAGTATTTGCTAAATATTTTGAACAAAGTTGTATTTGTTAGCTAGTTCAGAAAATAGTAAATCATTTTGTCTAAGTGTAAAAGTACAATTTTAATTTCTCAATAAACGTTGAGTGTTTTAGTGCTAGGTAAAAAAGATGAGCGACAAGAAATGTAAGTTTCACTTTTCAGTTTTCAGATTATTTTTAGGGCTCAGTTTATGCGTCTATGTAATTCTATTATCGTTTTATATTTACTCTTGAATAGATTCTTCGATGTTGTGATATGTAAGGGCTATATGAGCAAATTCTTGCATAATGAAAGTGCAGGATGTCCTAATCAATACTGTTAGTTCATCTTTGTCTTATTCAGGTAAATCTCATATTCTCACTCAGTCATATCTTTAAATAGCCTTGCCCTACTTGCAAATACTGCAGTACTTTTTAGGGATTGATTTGTTCTAATCAATAAGAAATGTGATTTAGGGCGAATATATGATGTCAAATTGTTATTGCAGCATCTTCTATAACAGATCCAAAAGGCGGAGCCCGCAGGACATCTTTGGACTTACTAGGACCTCAAAGAAAACAGTACATATTTATTTTCATGTGTTTTATACAGTGGCTGATGCTTGTTGGTTATATACCCGCTCAACGATTTTACCTACACTAGATTATTGGTTGGGATTGTCATAACAGTGCACTTTTAGATTTTTCTGAAGAGATACCTCCAATTCATATTCATGATATCAGTTTTCAATGAAAGACATGATGAAAGAAATTAAAAATTTGGTTCATATTATAACTCAGTATCATTCTCTGTTTCTTAAATACGGAGTTTGAAAGCACTTTTTAAATTGTTAAGGAAACAATCTTATTATTATTATATATTATCTGGTTGTTGATTCCTACGTGAATAACCATTTTGAAATCAATCAACAGATTTTATATATATATATATATATATATATTATATATTTGTCATTGTGGCGGCAATCACATATTTCAGATAAATCCTTTACAATTTCACTCATGATAACAATGAAATGATAAATTCACAGGACATGTATAAATACGATATGTTTTACCATCTGAGATCACGAGGATCACCTCCCAAGACAAATTGCTAAACTCCGTGCTATGCTTCTTATGGCAACTGCCGTTGGTTAGTTTTTTAAATCACTGAAAATTTCGGAAATTAATAGATAACTTTCCATGTTGTGTTAGACATAGTCTCCTCCAGAGATCTAAGTACATTAGAATATTACCTACAGAATGTTATATTTTAAGAGCCAATATAATTTTGTAACAAGAGACATCACTGCAGAAGTTTACATTTTAGAAGATCTACTTTTACCAAGAAATAAAACCACCAAAGTTTTCACAATAATTTGATAAGATCTAGTATAAGATTTCTTGTGGCCGTTTCTTATCAATGAAAAGCAGAAAAATGCACATCTACTTGTCTCTGCTCTCTTCTGTTAACCATTTGGCCACACCCATCCTTTAGCTCTTGTACATATAAGTATACATGTTTCATAATTTGGCTTCCCAAATTAATTTAGGATAAAAATATTTGTTTTTCATTTAAATGAAATAATCTATAAATCTAGGAAAAATGGAAAGAGGTATGTCTTCTTGACCATAACTTCTGTTCTCTCTTGTAATTTGAATGAAAATAAGTCAATTTTTGTTTTTAAATTATCCTTATTTAGCTATTGTTAATATTTTATATGTTCAATATAATTTCTGCTCATATGTGGGGTTAGGCAGCGAATTCAATACATTTTTGGTCTTTGTTGAATGTTTATCATTTATGAATTATTTTCGATGAATTAAATTTTATGTATATGTTATTAGTAAGACAAATCATGATTTATTATTTTTCAGTTAATCAGTCCCATTTGTTTTCAAATTACAACACAAATTTAGTTTGTGGTAAAAATCCATACCTAGGGAATGCATCTCATGCATAGTTTTCCACTTAATTTATCAGAGGTATATCTAATAAGAGAATGAAAAGTGCATTGTTGTATCAATTAATGTAGCTGAAGATGTAAAAAATATCTCAGTGGTCCAACATTAGACAATTTGTGGTCTATTCACTGCATGACGTACAAAAAATATGTAACAATATAGATTAATGAAGGTTCCTGTTGAAAGTTTCGTTAATTTTGATATGAAATAGTTCTGACGAATTTACACTGCTCAACATTTATGAATATAAAAAAAAATATTTTTTTTTATATTGTGAAACATAAGCCAAGTGTTTTTATTTTAAAGTTTATACTTTATTCTTTATGATGTTTCACCAAGTGATGTGCGAGAATTCAATCTCAGTTATTTATGAATATATTATTCCATATGCCATGATTATGAAGATAAAATTGATCATGCTCCCTACATACTTCTGGAATGCATTATCTCCAAAGTGTCCTGGAAATTTTTAATTACACAGTTCTAAAAGCGGTGGAAATATATTTCAACAGAAACAGATAATTCTGTATATTATATAAAAATTAATTCCTTATAAAAGTACTAGGTTTTAAGGACTCACCATAATCATGTCGATTTATTATCCAAAATGCTACCATCTATGTTTCAATGATTAAATTAAAACAAAATTAGGTTCAGTCCCAGCAGGTGTATTTTCAAAATACGAAGTGAGAGTATTAGAAAAGAGTTCCAACAAAGGCTTTTTGGAAAATTTTAAAAATAATGGATTTAAAAAACAGTGGATTAAGAATTAACACCATCTATAGTTACAAATATCATAGTTAATATAGTGTCTATATTATATGAGTAACTGAGATTGAATTCTCGCACATCACTTGGTGAAACATCATAAAGAATAAAGTATAAACTTTAAAATAAAAACACTTGGCTTATGTTTCACAATATAAAAAATCTTTAGATACAGTACTTAGCAGTAATAAAAAGTCGACATGTTTCGAGCTATGAACTCATTATCAAGACTGACAACAGGAGAGTATTGCATCGTAATTTATAAAACAGACAAAAGCAAAGGTGATACCTGAAAATCAATTTGTTCGTTTACAAGGGGTAATTGACTATTATGGGCGGAACTTATTTCGATAATTTCGAGAAGGTCAAGACGTTTACCCTTGTTACCTGAATGTAACAATTTGGTTTTGTTGAAATCCAGGAAGTGATTGAATTTTATACAATGTTCAGAGAAGCCAGTGGTATTTTTGTTTTGTAAAATTGACTTTTTATGTTCTTCAACACGAATATTTATATTCCTTCCTGTCTGTCCAATATAGAAAGCAGGACATTCGTCGCAAAATATTTTGTAAATACCACTGTTTTCAATAAAGAAAAATCTAACATCGGAGAAAACAGTGGTATTTACAAAATATTTTGCGACGAATGTCCTGCTTTCTATATTGGACAGACAGGAAGGAATATAAATATTCGTGTTGAAGAACATAAAAAGTCAATTTTACAAAACAAAAATACCACTGGCTTCTCCGAACATTGTATAAAATTCAATCACTTCCTGGATTTCAACAAAACCAAATTGTTACATTCAGGTAACAAGGGTAAACGTCTTGACCTTCTCGAAATTATCGAAATAAGTTCCGCCCATAATAGTCAATTACCCCTTGTAAACGAACAAATTGATTTTCAGGTATCACCTTTGCTTTTGTCTGTTTTATAAATTACGATGCAATACTCTCCTGTTGTCAGTCTTGATAATGAGTTCATAGCTCGAAACATGTCGACTTTTTATTACTGCTAAGTACAGTATCTAAAGATTTTTTATATTGTGAAACATAAGCCAAGTGTTTTTATTTTAAAGTTTATACTTTATTCCTTATATGAGTAAATCAATTTGTATGAATTGGAATAAAATGAAAATTCAAAATTTTTTATTGGAACTATTTATGCATACTGACTATCAAAAATGTTATACAATTTGCATTACTGCAATTTCAAACTTTCGTTCATCTTCAGATGCTTCTTAAGACTTAGTAACATTGGAGTTTTTCTAACTATTATATAACTTTAACAGTATCTAAACAAGATGGGTAGGTACAATTATTTCACCATCTTAACATTGGAGTTTTTCTAACTATTATATACACTTTAACAGTATCCAAACAAGATGGGTAGGTACAATTATTTCACCATCTTAAGATATTTACATATTTTAGGTACTTGGGAATTTGGAATCTGAATCTACTGTTTGAGAACATTGTATCCACTTGAAAATTATATAGTATTTATCGATTATTTCAAAATATAAAAAATTATGGGGCTACATAGAGATCAGTCTGGTCATTAAAATATTAGTATCTTTATTATATTGAGCTCTACAAATTTCTAGAGATTACAAATAATAATGACTTACTTTTTTGGAATTGTATGTATAATCTACTAATTATCAATTGAAGAGAAAAAAATCATTCTGCTCTCGACAATGTTCGATGTGAGTAGACTCACATTAATTTTTATTTTAGGAAAACATTCGTTCCTTGAATCTTATAATTCTCAATGATCAACCAGTCTGACCTATACATACTGCGTTAACACTGAGCAACTTAATCTGTAAACTCCCGATTTATATAATCTTTTCTCTTGAATTGATAGTTTAAAGATTAAACATACAATTCAAAAAAGTAAGTCATTTAATTATTTGGATTCACTAGAAATTTTCCAAGTCTATCAAAATAAAGATATTAATACTTTTGATGACCAGACTGATCTCTGTAACTCAATGATTTTTGATAATTTCAAATAACCACTTCATGCTACATCATTTTCATGGGCATATAATGTTCTCAAATAATATATTTTTATTCTGAATCCCCTAAATATCTTTAGATGGTCAAATACTTGTACACACCCATCTCTTTTTGACTCCACTGTAAAAGTATCTAATAATAGTCACAAAAAAACCGATGTTAATCAGTCTTCATTTCGTTCATCTTCAGAAGCATCTGAAGATGAACGAAAGTTTGAAACTTCATTAATGCAAATTGCATATTTTTGATAGTCAATACATAGTAAATAAAGTCATTGTGTTTCATTATGACCAACTATCAAGTAGTAACGGCGGAATCAGTTCAGTTTATCCAATTGATATTTTTGAGGTTGATCTGATTAAAACTACTTCAGTGTAGGTACTATATATTAGTATATTAGAGTTCCATACGAATTTACGAACCAGTTTTGCAATGTTAACATCCTTTGAAACGCTCTTAAAATCACTTATCTTAGAGAGTGTATGATCTTCAACGTAAAACTGTATTATGTGATGGATGTTCAATTTTAATCGCAATAAGTCTGAAAATATTTAGATGTATTTGAATTCAAGATATTAATGAACTCGTAAGAAGTCAGTTTACAATTTACTGAAGGAAAATGAGTGGAAACATCCCATATTTAATTCTTGCATTGGATGAAGCTGATCTACCTGATAGTGTTTTCTACAAACTTATCATTTCTATAACCTCATCGAACTTCTACATCAATGTGAAATCTTTGTTCTACATTTTTACGTCCATATGCGAGTACATCTCTAATAATTCAATGAAGTCTATGATACGATACTTCAACAAAAATATACATCTTTTGGCAATCTGTATGTTTTTCTCAAGAATAACGGTAAACCTATGACAATTTTCACTTTCATTTTTATATTCTAAAATATTTCCATTTATCTTTTGTTTTGTTGAAAAATTGTTGTAGGTATGTTACATATTTTTTGTCTATTGGGTGTAGGGTGGTACCTACTGGAGTCACCCGGTGTTTGCTACTACAATGTTGGCTATACCGCTGCAGCACATCTATACGTCGCTAATGAATAAAAGTCTATCTTTACCTATCAAAACGGATGAAAAAATATGGAATATATTCGCAACTTATTTGATAGGTATAAGGTATTGGCCACAGGTCGACGGGAATTAAATATATAATGTTTGAATTATTTATCATTAATATGTGACTAACATAGATTTAAGTATACCTGTAGAGTTAGCGGGACATGAATTCTGTTCTGTTTTGGAATTTCATTTCAACATCTTAGCAGTCTATTTTGTTATGTTCACATAAGTAGTCATATCGAAAAGAGAATTTGTTTCCAAAACAAAACCGAAAACCTATAATTTAGTTTGCATGTTATTCTTAGAGCATGTAGATATTTTCAATTTTCTTAAATTTTTATTTTATTTTTCGAAATCCAATTAATATATAACAATATCAGTTAGCCAAGATATTTTTTTTTAGTTGAAACGAATATCTTTATTTCACCCCCTGCTTCTTAAAAATTGAAAATAATTATAGAGCTTTTGAATAGAGATAAGTTTGCATGGAAGATATCTCCCGGCAGATTTTTGAAAACAAAATTGAAGATCTGTCGATAACTCTCGCATGCTTTTTTATTTATTTTGATCGTTTGAACGGAAACACATAAATCATTCAACAAATATGTGTTTTCAAATTTTGTTTTTTCTTTATTTTGCATGTTATTCTTAAAGAATTAATCTGCTTGGCAGAGATATTGATATCAACAGATAAGATCCTTATATTCCTTGATTCTGCCAAACAAATTATAATTCCATGCATGTTAATAGAATACAACAAATTTTAGGTCCATCGAACTCTTAATGTATATATCTAGCTTTAGGATTGTATTATAATTATTCATTATGATTATATATCACATGGAAATTAATGCAAAAATGTTTTTGAATTAAAATATTGGCCACTTGAAAATCATAAACATATCAAAATTGAATGAGCAGACTTTTTGACTGAAATGCAGCGTATTGTTTCATTTCTTCTTGTAGGCCAGTCAACCAATACTTGTTTCTAAAATTTTCAATTATTAAGATGAATTTCCGGTGTTTTCTTGCGGGTTGAACGAATAATGGATTATAGAAAAACCATTACATGAACTGTTGTGGGTGAAAAATTCATGTAGCTTTAATATAAATTTTTATTTGAGTTATTGATATATAGACTAGGGTAGAAAGAAGCCTTTAAAAATGATAAAAAGTGAAAAAAAATAATAGTAGGACGAAACTCATTGGAAAAGGAGGAGAATGTAATAAAAGTGAAAGGAAAAATAATTTACGGGCGATCTGAGGTCGCGTCCTGAAGTCCTATGGAAAAAAATCAAATAGCAAAGGTGTAGGTAGTAAAAATATCTACAACTTTTATATTCACACTTTTTTCACATAACCTCAAAATTCATGTTAAAAATACAAAAAACCAGGTTTTTGGTTTTTTATTTTTATCTTTTACAGAAAAAAAATTTTTTAAACGTAATTTGGTGAAAATTTACCTTTTTATGTCTCAAATACACTGTAATTTATTTGATTTGAAATATTTATTTTTTCACCTTATTTTGACTCAACATCGAAAAAGCACCCTAATTTTCAATCGAAAATTATCCTGTCAAAATATCAGCTTTTTTCAAATATTTGGTGTGCTTTAAGTATGTTGGTTGAAATCTCTTCTTTCCGATAGTGTATACATTGCTGTAGTAAATATTCTCAGAAAATGCAAAAAATCGAAAAAAACTCGAATTCGAAATTATAATTTGGCAGAAAAATGAAAAAGTGGAAAAGATCATGAATAAATATTTGCGCTATGTAGGAAAACATTACGCAGCAAGCAGCTATATTATTTTTGATGAGTACCTCGAAATTAAAAAATCAGTTACTATCACAACAGTAACAGCAGTTAATTCAACTGAAAGAGGAGAACGTAACCAAAAACCTGGTTTTTGAATTTTTAACATGAATTTTGAGGTTATGTGAAAAAAGTGCGAATACAAAAGTTGTAGATATTTTTACTATCTACAACTTTGCTGTTTGACTTTTTTTCATAGGACTTGTAGTTTTGCCGGAAATCGAGATAAATCGTTTTTTACCCTTAAAAACTCACCCCCTTTCCCTTACCGACCCTAGACAACAACACCGAGATCTATATTCTCGGTGTTGTTGCCTTAGATCGCCCGTAAATTATTTTTCCTTTCATTTTTATTATATTCTCCTCCTTTTCTAATGGGTTTCAACCTACTATTATTTTTTTTGGTTCCAAAAATTATCGACCCTGGTCTAATATATATATATATATTTTATATATATATATATATATATATATATATATATATATATATATATATATATATATATATATATATATATATATATATATATATATATATATATATATATATATATATATATATATATATATATATATTTTCAATCTTTCGACAACGTTTACTCTCTTGTTTAAGGCTGAAGTATATTAAAACAATTATAGTCTATATAAAAGCGAAGATAAAACATTTTTTTGGTGATTAAATAAAGTATTCTTACTTTTTTCTGTGAGATAAATTCTTTGTTATCTTCTGTATAGTGATTGAATAATATTATTAATTTTGATTTTAAGACGGAGGTATTGTTCCTCTAACCTATTCGTTGTTTTATGGGTGAACCAATTGACACTGACTAAAACCCTTGAATGAATAGATGCCAGATGGTCTAATATTTATTACGCAAATTTCGAAATAACATGTGCTAACCGAGATGTATGTTTATTTTTAATTGACTGAAACAAAACTGATTATCTTATTTGATTTTGAATTATTCTTTATGCTGAGAGAAACGAGACATAGTTAATTTAAGAACCTGATCAGATTAATATAAATATTGCTTGAATTTACTGTTTCCGATTTTGTATTTTTTGTCTTCCAAATGTGAAGCATCTCTAGAAAGATGAAGAATATTTTATTTGATGACAAAAAAATGTGAAATGTTTGCTCTTTTAAAGACTATAATTGATGCATTTTTAGTGCTGAAGAAGACAATAAACATTGCGGAAAGCTTGGAAATTTGAGTTCAATAACATTTTTTATTTGCGATTAAATTTATTTCGTTAACTTAAAAATTTGGTGTTCAGTAAAAAGTATTAGATATGATGTACGCGAATATAATTGCGTGTTTTAGCAATACACAATTTGAATTTTCTCTTTATGTCTGCATTATGAAATGTATTTTAAGAACCTTGTTTTAAATTAGATTTCACCTCAATCGATGAGAACGAACAGTTCTTATGATGGATTTATAATTTTTTCATTTACCCATTTTATTTATCTTATATTTGAAAAGGTTGCCTGGACTATGAGTATTATATAGCGCAACTGATGCTCAACAATGTAGGTATGACATATTTGCATAAATTTTTAGGCACTGGATGTTTCGAATTTTTCTCAAACAAAATATATTACTCATTCAATTGTTCCTCATCGTTTTCTGTATCTTCAGTTTTTATTTATTTATAATTGAGTTACAAAATATTCCTCTTAAATACTTGAGTTAAGCTTATTCATTTAACATTATTCTTATTTTCTTTAATTTTGTTGGCCTTTTAGTTTAATTGAAAAGTTAAATTTCAAAATATTTTCAAGTTGATTTGGTTTTCTCATTTGTTGTGTGTATATTTTGTAAATAGATTTTAAATGATTTCTTATTGAATTTACAGCAATTGGTGGTGCAGTACCTCCACCACCACAAGCTCAGGCTTATACTCCACAGCCTCCTCCTCAGGGTAATCCCAATGTACCTGCACCTCAACCTTATGGGGGTGAGCACTCTAGTAAATAAAAATTAATCGTATTAGAAAAAAATAATATTGAAACGAAACTGCTTACTATCCTAATTTAAACATAAATCTTTTTTGTCAGCGCATTTTCATGTTTATACATTGTGTAGCTGTTCAGATAGTTTTCATTCAAATGATTTAATTTCAGTATTACCTGGGATTCCTACGTCATCTCCTTACGTTTTACCTGGGCAGACACAATTGTATCCACAGGGACCGCCTCCAACTTATGATCAAGCTCTAACCCATCCAGCATTGGTTGGTCAACATGTAAGTAAATAAGAAGCAACAAGAAATTCAAACAATAATTCCAACTTCTTTCATTTCAGATGTATCCGCCTGGAACCATGTATGCTACTGGGTATCCTACGTATTTGGGTTATCCGGCATACACTCCGATGCAGTATTATCCATCATTAGGTGCTTATTCATATGCTATGCAACCCACAGCACAGTTGAGACCAACAATCATGATTCCGGTAACTAAAAAATTCGAATATCTCTTTCCAGGAAAATTAGATTTGAAATATTTGTTCTATATTAAAAAAATAGAAGTAATTCATCCTTGAGGAATTACATGTGCAATATAAATAATACTAGCTGCCCACCAACGCGTTGCGTTGTATATATATATATATATATATATATATATATATATATATATATATATATATATATATATATATATATATATATATATATATATATATATATATATATATATATATATATATATATATATATACCGGGTGTCCACGGAAGGTGGCTCGCCCCTATAACTTTTTTGTTTTCGGAGATAATGAAATTAAATTTAGAGGATCTGTTTGATGCATAAAACTGCATTTTTTGACAAGTAACTCAAATTCATGTAACTTCCGGTTTCACCGGAAGTGACATAAACTTTCGATTTTTAAATGAGACACCGGGTATATTTTCAGCTTTTTTGTCTTCATATGACATTTAGAATACAACCATGTATCATTTGTTACTTTTTGTAACCTTTTTTTTATTTTTTTTTCGAAATAAATATTTATTCTAGAGGGCTATGGATGCGTTCAAATAACTAATTTCGGTCCTAAAATGTATGCTAAAATACAAATTCCCTATTTTCGATCAAAATGTTCCAGCTATGTGAAGTTTAATTTTAAAACTTTTATTACTATTTTTTTTTCAAATGGCAACATAGTGGCTCGTCGGGTTAAAAAAAAGATAATTTTATTACGATTAATTTGATACCGCACACTAGGTATTAGGTTGAAAGAAAACTTTCGATAAAAACCTGAAATCCTATAACCTTAGAACTTTCTTTAAATGAAGAATCCCATTGAGATTAAAATAACATTTGAAATCATCGAGTAGCCTGTGACCAACACAACTGAAACAAAATAAGCCACGCCCACAAATCTACGTCCCAGGACGGTAAACGGGGCAATTTTAGGACCGAAATTAATTTATTTGAACCCATCTATTATAGCCCTCTAGAATAAAAATTTATTTCGAAAAAAAATAGAACAACGGTTACAAAAGTAGCAAATGATGCATGGTTGTACTCTAAATGTCATATGGAGAGAAAATAACTGAAAATATACCAGGTGTCCCATTTAAAAATTGAAAGTTTATGTCACTTCCGGTGAAACCGGAAGTTGCATGAAGTTGAGTTACTTGTCAAAAAATGCAGTTTTATGCACTAAACAGATCCTGTAAATTTCATTTCATTATCTCCGAAAACAAAAAGTTATAGGGGCGAGCCACCTTCCGTGGACACCCGGTATATATATATATATATATATATATATATATATATATATATATATATATATATATATATATATATATATATATATATATATATATATATATATATATATCTTATATATAAAATTCTCGTGTCACAATGTTAGTTACCTTACTCCTCCGAAACGGCTTTACTGATTTTTACCAAATTTTATAAGCATATTCAGAGGGTCTGAGAATCGGCTACTATCTATTTCTCATACCCCTAAGTGATAAGGGTTCACCTTTAACATTTTTTTTCAAATTTTTGGACAAAATTTTTTGTTTTTATTTTTCTATAGTGTGGCATTAAAAAATACATATAACCCTAAATTTTTACCCTTTTATCACCAACCCCTATTGTTTTAATAGCCATTTTAGTAATTTAATCATTTTTAATCCCGCTCGATAACTGATCAATTATCGTCTTTTTTGTAAATGCTTTCCACTCTATTTCGATTAAAATTTCCCTGAGCTTATGGCAAATCTAAAATCTAATATATAAATTCTCAGATAGATTGATAGATAGATATAATGATATAGATAGATAACTATCTAGATAGATAGATAGAAATACATCGGCAGATAGATGAATAGATAGAAAGATAGATAGGTTTATATACATCGGCCGATAGATGAATAGATAGATAAAAATAATTTATATGGCAGAACAACGTTTGCCGAGTCAGCTAATATATATATATATATATATATATATATATATATATATATATATATATATATATATATATATATATATATATATATATTTATAAATATATAATTTATAACATTCTTTCTCTAGGGTAAAGACTACTCTCGACGAATGTTGAAACTGAAACAAATTTTTATTTAATACATACAGAATTAACTAGATTATAAAGCTTAACTAACCTGAAACAAGAATTGAGAATTAGAAATCAATTTATTTTTTGTATTTGTAACATCAAAATAAGATATTCAATTCTACAAATATATAATACAAAAGTAGCGGAAAACTATAGTACAGAACGTGATGCAGATAAAAGGGAGGTCAAGATATAACATTATTTCAGTAGACGATCACTAGACTTCAAATATATATATATATATATATATATATATATATATATATATATATATATATATATATATATATATATATATATATATATATATATATATATATATATATATATATATATATATATATATATATATATATACATATATATATATATATATATATATATTATATATATATATTATATTATATATATATATATATATATATATATATATATATATATATATATAACCAACAGTAAAGAAACAGATACTCCCCTATTTTGTTTTATTCAAAAAAATGTGCAGTCTTTGAGTATATCTCTAAATAAACTTTTGTTTCTTGTATATGAACAAACTATGTATACTCTCGCGATAACAGAACATTTGCGATCAGAAGATGAGCTTAGTAAATATGTATTAGACGGCTACAGCCTTGGTTCAAGTTTCTGTAGAGAACGCGGTAAACATGGTGGTAGTGCGATCTTCCATAAAGCTGACATAATATGTGTTGAAAGGTTTGACCTAAAGTCATTCAGTGTTGCTAACGTTATTGAATGCTCGGCAGTTCAGCTATCTTATAAGTGTAATAAACTGATTATTGTTTGTATTTACAGGCCCAACACTCCTCCACTCAGTAATGTGTCTCTTTTTCTCACTAGACTACGACTTATTTTGGAGATATGTTGCCGTAAAAATATAAGTTTAATAATCACTAATAATCACAGATCGGGATTCTCGAGCCTTCTTGTCTCTCTTGGAGCAGTTCGAGTTACAGGCTACAAACATGGAACCCACACGTCATGTATCTGGTGCATGTATAGATAATGTATTGACAAACTGCTCGGGAACTACTTGGGTAATGGAGTATCACATTTCTGATCACTCAGCTCTTAAATTTATTACCGGAGATCTTCTTCCACGTTCTTCTAAGACTGACACCATTCTGAGGAGAAAAATCAATAAAAAAACAGTAGATGATTTTGTATCTAAACTGTCAAAGATATATTGGTCTGACATTTTCTCCATGTCAGGGGACATAAATACCTCATGGAACTCTTTCTTTCTACGTTTTAAGAATATTTTTGACAATAGCTTTCCTGAAGTGCGAGTTGTGAAAAAGAGTCCAATTGATTCCTTCAAAGCTTCTCCTCAAATCTTGTCTTCTCTTTTTGTTATGTCCTCGGTGAATCCCGAATTTATTGAAACTTACAAATGTTTTAAGAAACGCTATGACAAAGCTATATCTAGTGAGAGGAAAAATCATCTGGATAAATATATTTCGGCATCTCCTAATAAATCAAAGGCAGCTTGGCAGGTCATCAACTCTGCCAGATATTCCTCGAAATCAAGTGGCAACCCTATGAAATCAGGCGAACCCAATAACTTGGCGAGCAGCTTCAATGATTTCTTCGTCAACATTGTGGCTGCTACGGACTGGACTATCCCTCATACGCCCAATAATGGAAAGGTAACTCGGATAAAGGAATCGTTTTTCGTTTTCCAGGTTTCTAGGGATGAAGTTATCTCTGCTGTATATTCTCTCAAAAATAAGAACTCATGTGGATACGATGAAATACCCATGTTTGTCATTAGGGAATCGATTGGTCAAATTGCTGACCCTCTTGCACATCTTATTTATCGCTCATTTACCGAGGGTGTCTTTCCTGACTCGCTTAAGGTGGCAGTAGTTAAGCCACTGTATAAGAAAGGTGATGTAGAGGACTTAAATAATTACCGGCCTATAAGTCTACTTACGTCGTTTTCGAAAGTTTTTGAGAGGATTCTTGCAGACAGGCTCCTAAGTTTCTTCAGAAGGTTCAAGATTATTGTCAGCTGTCAGCATGGTTTTGTGCGGAATAGGGGTACAGAAACGGCAGTCTTTGAACTGACTACTGCCATACTCATCGCTCTTGAGAAGGGTGAAGTACCGTTAGGGCTATTTTTCGACTTATCGAAAGCTTTTGATCTTGTTGATCACAAATTGCTCCTATTTTTTCTTGAAGCGTGTGGAATTAGAGATAGACAGTTGGATTTAATTTCCAGCTACCTCTCAAATCGTAAACAGAGAGTAGTGTTGTTGAGAGGTGGTGTTTCATACGTATCTGGGGACCGAGTGATTACGAAGGGGGTACCACAGGGTAGTATCCTGGGGCCACTTTTGTTTCTCGTTTTCATAAATTCGCTTCCTGGAAATTGCTCATATAATGACTGTAATGCTATTATGTTTGCCGACGACACGAATTTTCTCATAAACTCTACGGATATCAGTGCTGCTCTGGCTTCTGCGGTGTCAGTTATCAATAAAGTGGGAATTTGGTGCGATAATAATAAACTAAAAGTCAATCTACAAAAAACTGAGAGTGTCTTTTTCCGATCATTCAGGTCAAAGGTTGCTTTCCCGAAGTTTGTTGGTGATGTCGAGAACCAGATACGAGTGAGAGATTCCGTGAGTTTCCTCGGTATTGCCTTGGATAAGAATTTGAGATGGGACCTTCACATTGATCAGCTCAGAAAGAAGCTGAATTCGGCCTCATTTACCCTTTTTATGTTGAGAGATCTAGTCCACTTGCATGTCCTAAAAATTCTATATTTTGCTAATTACCAATCTATCCTTTCCTATGGTATCATTTTCTGGGGAGGCTCCATCCACTCTGATAGTCTCTTTATTTGCCAAAAATGGACAGTTAGATCTATGCTTCGCCTCGACTACAGACAATCTTGTCGTGGTCTCTTTAGAAAGCACAATTTATTCACTTTCTATGGGCTGTATATATATAAAATACTTACATTTTTCCATAAAAATCAAGATTATTTTGCAAAATTTAAGAATATTAATAATACAAGGAAAAGTGTTCCGTACTTTTTTCCTATTCATTCCACCACTCTACGTGAAAGAGGTACAGAGTACATGGCACTCAAGTTGTTCAATATGTTACCTAAACATCTACAGGTTATTTCAAATCATGGGACCTTTAAGAGAAGCTTTCAGAAGTTAATTATGAAATGTGAACCTTACTCGGTCGAGGAGTTCAGGGTTTATTCTTATAAATAAGCTTCTGTATTTTTTTTTTGTGACTTGTTTCATTTTTATTTTGTGCATATTTATATTTAATATTTGTACGAATAATCTATGAAATTAATAAACTTATTCTATTCTATTCTATTCTATATATATATATATATATATATATATATATATATATATATATATATATATATATATATATATATATATATATATATATATATATAGAGAATCTTGTAGAGGTCACTTTAAAGCAAATAATTTTCTAACTGCATATGGCTTATATATTTACAGAGTACTTGTTTTCATGACAGTTCATTCCGAATACTTTAAAAATTATTTAACCCGTAATAATACAAGGCACACTGAGCCTTACTTGTATCCGCGTCACTCATTGTCTCTTACAGAAAAGTCTCCCTTATACATGGGTCTGAAATTATTTAATGCTCTGCCACATAAATTCAAGACATTGAATCCGAAAATTTTCAAGAAAACTTTATTTGAAATGCTTGTTCAATGCGAGCCATATTCTTTAACGGAATTTTTTGTTTGGTGTAAGATTTAATTAATATTCTTGAACATCATTCTTTTGTTTTTTGAAATTTTTCGTTGTTAATTAATTTGACGTATTCAACCTTTATTGTACTATTTTGTGTAACAATAAGTTTTTGGATGAATAAACATTATTATTATTATTATTATTATATATATATATATATATATATATATATATATATATATATTATATATATATATAATATATATATATATATATATATATTATATATATATATATATATATATATATATATATATATATATAATAAATAAAACAACAAATAGAAGAGATACATTACTCGAATCGTTGACTATTTTGTTGTTGTAAATGTTGAATCTAAATTGTTGAAGTAATTAAAAATTAATCACCTCCAAGTACTAACAGATTATGCAGAAAATTAATGATCCAATATTTTTCCAGAACGGATATGATGGTGGAGCAAGATTTGATGGCATTGCACAACAAGTTTTGCCCCCAGCTCCTCCAGGCGTTCCCCCATCTGCAGCACAATTAGCTGCAATGGCTGGTCATCAAGTTGCTCTAGGACAAAAGAAAAATACTTTTCTGACAGGAGGATCAGATGGAGGTTATACATTTTGGTAGGATGTCCACGAGTTGGTTGACTAGGTTAATAAAATTTTTTATTTCATAGACAGGTTTGTTACTATCGTTTAATTTTCTCATCTTGAAATGAGCGAAAGTATGATTTTTTATGACTTTCATTTTGATGACCTGTCTTGAATGCGTGGAGATTTGCAAAATTTTCTTTTAATTTTTCAAAATTAATCTGAAAAATGGCTAGAAAAGACCGTCTGTGCTCTCATTGGAATTTAACAGTCCATTCTGATTTGGAAATATTTTTTATTTTTGACAATTATACAACTCTATGCTGATATTTTATAAACTCAATCACAGTACAAAATGATATATACATATATTTTTTTAAAATTATTTTTATTTTGAAATTTTTTTGTTGGGTATGTATTCCATGAAATATTGGATGAATTTATTTTATTAATCCAGTTTTAACTAATATGTGGTCTTACATTGAATATTTACTTTATAAGTGTTGAATGAATCAAAAACGGGCGTGAATAGCATATACCAAGTTAACTTCTTTGATTTGAAAATTTCTCATCCTTCGATTATATTTGATTCTAAAACATTTACAGTAGTATAAATTATGCAACTATTACGAACAATTGATATTGACAAAGTAGTGCAATAAATGTGTATAGATTATAACGTTAACAAATTTCTTGTTGAAATGATTGAGTTAGACCAGTGTTGATTTCTTAGGAAAATAATTGACTTTTTGGCAATAAACAAAAAATTCAAAATTATGTAATTTAATTACTCCTTTCAACCTTATTAATAGTACAATTAAAATTTGACATAGTACTGTTAAACGATAACAATCTTCAGAAATTAAATTTTTTCCAACTTTCCGTTATTTTGTTGTGGTCTATAATTCCTTTTAATAAATATTTGCAGCTTCAATTCACTAGTCAGTAATGAATATTTAATACAATCTTTGGCAATGACAATGTACATTCAATATGAAACACCAACATAATTTGTTACTTGCCATTATTTTGTTGTACTGATGTTTATGTTGTTAACTTTTACAATGAAATTTACCATTGTAAGACTGTAAAAATCTATTGTGAAATACATAGTAAATCCAATAACATTATTTTTTGTCATTTCCAATACATTGAAGTTCTCGCAGGATTCCCACCAAATCAAATTGTGTTATATATACATGGCATAAGTCTCTTACCTCGTTCTCGAAAAAATTCTGGTAAATAAACTATTAAACTCTTTCTATAAATATAAAATTTTCTAAAAAAATCAGCATGGATTTCTAAAAAACAGAGATACAATGACAGCAATTAACGAATTGACGCAGTATATAATTGAAGCATTAGAGAGAGGTGAAACAGTAGATCTTTTCATAGACCTATCCAAAGTATTTGACTGTGTAAATCATGATAATCTGCTGCAAAAATTATCAATTTATAGAATCGGGGATAAACAACTGAAATTATTTTGTAATTACCTTCATGGTCGGTGTCAAAGAGTAGTTATGGATGTTGATACTATAAGATCTAGCGATGGAAAACTTGAGGTTGGGGTTCCTCAAGGAAGCATTTTGGGGCCTCTTCTCTTTGTAATCGTTATGCTCGTTCAAATAATTAATAGTCACCATTACAACTGACAGTACCAAAGGCACATACCAGGATTTTTATTCCACAAAATTAGTGATTTTGTGAAAATAAATCAAATTCAAAATTCAATGTTGAAAAAAGTAACAATTGAAGGGGTTAGAATCATAAGGGTCTAAGTGACATTTTTTGAAAATATAAGTTAGACCCATATTTGTATAGTTAAATATAGTGTTTATTTGGTGACAAAGAGATCCAAGTCATTTCGGACATTATGGTGCCATCTATTGACCGGACTATAAAAGTACTGAATTTTATTGCATTAATTCTTAGTGTGAAACGGATCTGAGTGCACTTGGATCCATCTGTTTCCAAACTTCATTATAAAGTTTTGTCACATAGAACGTGGTGTCAACCGGCTTTTGTGTGTTTACGATATTTAGTGCTTGAATTTAGAGATTTAAAATGAGTAAACGGAACAACCGCATAATGATTGACCCAAAAAAAGATGCTGAAAAAAAGCCGCTAAAGTGGCGTGAGATAGTGCGGTTTCAATTTAAGAAAGAGAACTTCTTTTGTTTTTTCTATAGTGCAGTAAGAAATCCTCATGTAACTATGTATCAAAGCGAAAAATGCTCAGCGCTCAAAGTGGGAAGACCATCTTTGTTGCTAAATGAAGATGTGTTTAAGCCCTTATATCCAACTCCACTGAAGATTCCGTACTTAAAATTGGAAAATTCAACTCAACTTCTACCATTTATTCCACCTATTCATCATGATTTTTATTTAAATATTCCCCATGAGACAAAATCAAACAACATAAGTTCTAAGAAGCAAAGTCAAAATGCGATAATAGTTCAAGAAGAAAATACAGAATCAGATGAAGCCCACGGCAGCGTTTTGTCAGATTACGATGATTAGATATATTTCAGTAGAGTTAATGTTGTATATTATAACTTTTTTACCTAATAGAATGTAGATTTTCATAAAAATTAGCTTTTCCATTTATTTTCTTACAGAAATTTAAAAGTAGGTACTTAGAAATAAAAGGATCCAAGTGACACAAAAAAAAATATGTCAGTTTTTTCCATCTGCAGTAAACATTCTTTGAATTAGTTAATTAACCTGAATTCGTTTAGGCAAGAATCATTTCAAATGCATTTACCCAGAATTTACAATAAGTAATCAACTTCAACCTTAATTATCTCAAAAAAATGTCAGACCTACTTAGATCCTTTTGATTCTAACCCCTTCAATTGAGAGCTTCACTCTCTTTTAAAAACTTTTCTACTTAATGACCTTTCTAACGGTATGCTATACATTGATATAAAAAACATTTCTGCTTCAAATTGCGGATATTCTTTCAGAAAGACAGAAATCGTTAGGACTTAGTGAGGAAAACAATTTTATTTTTATGATCGTTTATTTGAGAAAAAGTTAAACTACTAACAATAATTTACAATCTAACTGTTCTCTAGTAACTAATTTTGTTCGAACTGTTTCTCTCTTGTTCATAATGCATGCCTGACACCTCTCTCTTACTTCAAACGTTACGGTAGGTGGTTATTTATTGAGGCAGAAATATTTTCCTTTTTTGTTTGAACACAATGTAATTTTGTGATCGTTTATTAGAACAAAAGTTAAACTACTAAAAATAATGTAGTAAACGCTCTCTTGTTACACATTTTGTTTGAAAGCACATTTTTTGTTGAAGCACTAAATGTGTAATAAGAGAGCAGGTAGGTATTAAAAATTATGGTTGGTAGTATAACTTTTGCTCAAAGAATCGATCATAAAATCACATTTTGTTCGAACAAAAAAAAGAAATATTTCTGCTTCAGCATAATATAATATAATAACTAACTACCGTAACGGTTGAAGTAAGAAAGAGGCGTCAGACGTGCATTAAAGTAAAGTAATTTATTAATGTCAAAATACAAAGTATTCACACAAGTCAAAAAATATGTATATATAAAACACTCTTAATCTACATATAGGTAATTAAAATGTTCCACGAAAATATATCTATTCACATTTAAAATTGAGATTAAAATTTAAAATTCCCACTTTTACGACATACATACGATATTAACATTACACAAAAACAAATCGCCCCCTTAGTGCAACAACTGGATAACTCGAATTTTATGCATTTTGAGTTATCCAGTTAAAGCTAACCTATTTTTCATGGTCTTTTCAATGCAACATCTAGATATCTAGTACGAGCAACCAAACTCGTTTAAATAGTGACCAGAAATAGATAACTCCGAAAATGCACATTCTATAACAAGACATCTTGAGCTATCTAGTTGTAGCACCGGCATTATTGAGTTACTCGCCGGCAACATCTTGGTCTCTATGAGATATCTAGTTGTGTGCTTGAAACAACAGGTGGGTTTCTGTGCTACTGAATTAGTTTTACAGTGTTTTTCAAACGGTGTTGATGCAAAAATGATATCAAGGGGTGAGAAGATTTTGGAAATTCTGCGTAGTCAATCACAAAATTTTGTATCTTTGTATCAAAGTCAACTACCTCTTAAAAAAGAAAAATACTACGACCTAATGTCTTTTTTCAAAATGAAACCTCCGGCACTCCCTAGCTTGAACGAAGCATTTTATCAGAGTCTCCCATTCTCCAAGGAGACCAAAGAAAAAGGCTTCATAACACAGAATCTTCCGAAAGTGATGTCACTGATATTGATATTTAAGTCGTGTTAAGTGTTGAAATATTTTGTGTTTTAGTTGAACCATTCTTGTTCATTTTTCATTCCAAATAAAGTTGTATTTAATAAGTGATTTGCTTTTAATTGCTACTGGTTATAAATAGATAACTTCACTTTTTTTTGACTAGATTTTCAGCAACAACTAGATATCTCAAGTTTTTGGTCAAATTCTGCAAGTATATAAAACCTGATTGTCTATAAAATTGACTATACATAATTTGATATGCAACATATCTCTATACACATCAAATATTTTTGACTGGTTAACGGTTGTATTTTTTTAAAGTTTTGAAACTTCAAAATCGATTATCTCGAAACTATAAATTTCAAGTTATCTAGTTGTTGCACTAAGGGGGCGAAATAATAATGTACAATACATAAAAGGGACAAGGGAGAACAGTTTGAACAAAATTTGGAACTAGAGAACAGTTAGATATTAAATTATTGTTAGTAGTTTAACTTTTGCTCAAATAAACGATCATAAACATAAAATTGTTTTCCTCAGTCCGAACGATTTCCGTCTTTCTGAAGGAATATCCGCAATTTGAAGCGGAATTTTTTTATATATCAATGTGTAGCATACCGTCAGAAAGGTCATAAAGTGGAGAAGTTTTTGAAAGAGATTAAAAATCTCAATTGTTGTAACTTTATTCAACAGTGAATTTTGAAGATGATTTATTTTCACAAAATCACTAATTTTGTGGAATTGGTACTCTCAGTTGTAATGAAAACTATCAATTATTCGAACAAGCATACATTACAGAATATTTATTTCAAAAAATGGTGCTTGTACAGGCATTAATAAAAAACTTACGTGGGTTTGAAGGAGGGATTTTGGGTGATTTGAGAAAGAAATTCAAAATATTATACCTCCTTAACCGTGAGTTTTAGGACCCAGAGTCCAAGGTGGAAAGGTAGAAAATGATGTTAACCATATCCCAAAAAATGTTAATGGTTCATGTGCCGGACTGCCTGTATATATATCCTCGCTTGAATTCTAAACTGAAAAACTATGAAGGGAGTCACATGACACTTGTATCATCCTACACTGGAAACTATAAATGGAGAATTTTTTGAATTAGACAGAGTATTGAAACTAGTCAGAAATGAAAGAGTTGTGTGTAATACCACGAATAATAGATGTAGTGAAAATAAACTAGAAGTATTAAAGGTTCAGTATTTTAGGAACGTCAAATTAAAAGCTGGAAATATATAGATGGCATGATTAACAAAACTAAATTTGAATTTACTACGTTTATTATCACAAAATATTTTGAAAAATATAACACTGCGATTGCAATTTCGGTCACTAGACCATCATCGGGCAGATTGAGTTAAGAACTGAGTACAGAATAATTATAGATTTGCGCTTACGGGTGGGAAAGAATTATTGCAGGTACCTAAATAGACAAGAGGAACATATTTCAAGAAGGGCTAATCAAGTGAATTTCACAAATTGGTACAATACAATGTTCTTAGAAAAGTCATTATTGTTTAAATACACTAAATATAGGAGAATATATCAAGTCAATCTGGTCGTTCAGCAAGATATCTTTTGCATTATTATTGAGTTTAAAAATTTCTAATGATTCTAAGTAAGAAATTTTTAAACTCAATAATAATGCAAAAGATATTTAAAAATAGCAGTTGTTAAGCCCCTTTTTAAAAAGGGTTCCCATGAGGAAGTGGAAAATTATAGACCGATTAGTCTCTTGTCATCTTTTTCTAAAATTTTTGAAAAAGTCCTCTCCGTCCGTTTGATTTATTTCTTTAGGAAGTTTAATGTTTTCAGCAAATATCAACATGGTTTTGTGGCACAAAAATCCACTGAAACCGCCATTTTTCAACTCCTGAGTGAGATTTTAAAAGCCTTGGAGAATGGATGCATTCCACTTGGTATGTTTCTAGACTTGTCTAAAGCGTTTGACAGTGTTGATCATGAAAAATTATTGGAGAAATTGGAGGCTTATGGCGTTAGAGATAATCAACTTCTATTAATTAGAAGTTATCTCAGTAATCGAAAGCAGAGAGTTGAATTGGTGCGGGATGGAGCGACTTGTATATCCGATGATGTTACTGTTACAAGAGGTGTTCCTCAGGGGAGTGTCCTTGGACCGCTTTTGTTCTTGATTTATATTAACGATTTGCCGGAAGTGGTTGGTGATCTGGCTTGTAGGTTCTCTTTGTATGCGGACGATACTAACATCATAGTTTCCGACGATGATTTGGCCACTGTTATTAATATAGCTGAAGATGCTTTTGAGTCTATAACTTCCTGGTGTGGTGATAACAGTTTAAAGTTAAACATTACCAAAACTGACTTTATCTTTTTCCATACCGATCGCTCTCGTCGTTCATTTCCATTGTCAATAAGAATTCTTGATAATGATATTACAACTAGTGAGTCTATTAAGTTTTTGGGTGTCCATGTTGATGTTAACTTGAAGTGGCGTCAACATATTGATTACTTGAATGGGAGACTGCTGTCTGTCTTGTATTCGATTAACGTTTTGAAGCATCAAGTTGGCTTAGATGTATTAAAAACAATTTACTCTGCAAATTTTGAATCGTTTTTGTCATATGGAATAATATTCTGGGGTAACAGCCCACATACTAATTCCCTATTTATTACTCAAAAAATGACATTGAGGTCGATGTTAAGACTACCTTTTCGGGAATCGTGTAGAGGTTTATTTAAAAAGCATAATATTTTGACTGTACCTGGCTTGTTTGTTTTCAGATCTTTGCTATTCATTTATAAACATAAAGAACTGTTTTCTGGCTTCAAGAATCAGAATAACACAAGACAAATGATTCCTTATCAACTGCCAAAGCTATCACTCACACTTACTCAAAAAAGCACAATGTACACTTGTATGAAATTATATAATGCTCTCCCAAAACATTTCTGGGCTATTGATAGTGTGAGTCTGTATGTAGCAAGAGTTCGTAAGTTTATCCTGGATGTAGAGCCTTATCATCTAAATGAATATTATAATTACTGTTCCATCCAGCATTAAACTGTGGTTTTGTCTGACATGTTTCAATTTTATCATTTGTACCTGATCTATCTGTGATAATTTTTGAAATAAATATTATTATTATCTTGCTGAACGACCAGATTGACTTGATATATTCTCCTATATTTAGTGTATTTAAACAATAATGACTTTTCTAAGAACACTGTATTGTACCAAGTTGTGAAATTCACTCGATTGGCCCTTCTTGAAATATGTTCCTCTTGTCTATTTAGGTACCTGCAATAATCCTTTCCCACCCGTAAGCGCAAATCTATAATTATTCTGTACTCAGTTCTTAACTCAATCTGCCCGATGATGGTCTAGTGACCGAAATTGCAATCGCAGTGTTATATTTTTCAAAATATTTTGTGATAATAAACGTGGTAAATTCAAATTTAGTTTTGTTAATCATCTTAAATTATCACGTAGTAACGACGGATTCCATCAACTATTTATATAGATGGCACCTTAAATGAAATAAAGCAGATATTTCAAAAAATCTATATTACTTAACAAATTAAATAATTTTATAAATAAACCTAAACATGGTGTAAAATATCACTCTCAACCACAATCACAGAAATAGGTACTTAGACCCATATTTGACAAAGTGCACAAAAACATGTCTTATTTATAACAACAAAATAACTAATTATTAAAGTATATTGCACATCTTCAACCATAAAGCTTTTCTAGAATAGATGTAGGAGCATCAGCTTGGTACCGAGAAATTTGCCGCAAAAGGGCAAACTTTTTCATTCTTCCCTTTGAAGACTCCATATCGTACAAGGTACACAGATTTAAAAGTAGGGACTCGTGAAGAGCATGTGGTGGATTAATAGAAATAGCCGATTCTAAAACAGAGATAGCTTCCTTCAATCGTCCGCTATATAGAAGGCACACAGACATATTGTTGAGGATCTAGAACAAAGTGATGTGTTAGTTAACCCAACTTTTAAGTATACCAGAAAATATTCTAACCGCCATCATTAGAAAAAGATACGGTTCAAATTGTTTAAATTCTTTATTAATGGCATAGAGGGTCATATAAAATTTGGTGATTAACGCACTCAAATGCTTTAGCATAATCACAGAAAACTGTAGCTGCGTAGTACTTGTTATTGAGGGATGGATAGATATTGCTCAGCATAGAAAACATAACGTCAGTAGTGTTTTTTTTTTGGGTTGAAACCCAAATTGATGTGACAAGGGGATGTTATCATTTGAGAGGAAAATCAGAAGGCAGTTTCATGAGTTTTTCTATTATCTTGGATAAAACAGATAGAAGCGCTCTATCTCCAAATAATTTAAATCAAAATAATGGTTATTCTTTATGCAATGTTATGAAATTCCAGTAAAGTTCTTTCTATGGGTTCTTGATTTTTGTAATCATCCATTCTGGTACCGATGTTTCTACTAGTGTGACCAGTATAACATAATACAATCAATAGATTTTAATTCATATGCACCAGACTTCAAAAACTATTTTTATTTTTCACTTGTATATTATTTGTTGATTTTACCTTAGATACGGTTGCTATAAATACACTCATTATGCCCTAGGGTGTAATGAGCAGGCATAATGGATCATAACGCCCGCTAATTGTACGAGGAGAAATGAAGCAACTTCCATTGATTAAATACTTCATAATCCTTGTCGTATACGACTCTGGATTTCTCCGGCAATGAATTATTCGCAGCTTTGGCTGCATTTTCTATGATATTCTTGGGTAAATTCATTATCATTTCCATTATTTCTATAAGACTACACAAAGAAAGCAGCAATGACATTCACCAAATATGATGACAAAAATATTCACAAACGTCAAAATATCAACAAATGACATGCCTACTATGAGAAGGAAAATGGAAAGTATAGGAGCAATGAACCTTTTTGAAAATCGATTTTTCATTATAATAAAATAATTTTTTCGTGAAAAATAAAATCTTGCATGCACCACGTGCTTTACTGGATCCTAACGCCCATCGGGCGTTAGGATCTATATAACGCACTTGGTACATAAATAAATAATCTGCCCTTATTGTTTACCAAGGAAACCAAATTAGTTTTATTTGTACTAATAGTTCTTATAATGTATTTATTTAACCTATTGCAAACCTTGTGACCTAATTTGGGGACTAAGTTAATTGTTCATCTGTATTCTTAATGTTTGGATACACATGCAATGTTCCACCAAGTGTTAAGCAAGCAGTCAATTGACATTGTTATGTTTTTTTTGCTTTAAGATATTAGTACTTAGTGATATTGTCTCTGAAGCTTTTTGAGTGAACTGTTAAGTTGTAACTGTATGATTTGATTGAATTGTTTGAGAGAAAATTTAAGAGCAATTACGCAAAACTTAATAACTCTTACTGCAGATAACTTAAGAGTTAAAAAGGCTAGCTTTTCCCTAAAGCAGTGGTTCTTAACCGGTGGTCCGTGGACCACTGGTGGTCCCTGGCTGCAAGACAATAAAGCATTAAAAGAAGAGTAACTGTTTTCCAAGTGACTGGAAACGAGTCAAGGTGTTGATGTTATGGATGAAATAAGTCTATATTTTGAGGAATATCGTCTTCAGTGGCAAATGATCGCGGGAATTTGAACGGATGGTCCTCCTGCTATGCTGGATTCCCGTTTTGGTCTTGCTGCATTCATAAAACGAAAAATCCATCTGCAAGATCAACACATTGCGTTAGTCGTCGCCAATTATTGACTGCCAGAAAATCCTCCCGGGACGCTTGGCTATTGCGTTGAAAAAAGCTATAAAAGTTGTCTTCTACAAAAGCAGTGCACTGAATACTTTTCAAACAATTGTGCTCTTATATGAACTCTGAGCACTAAAGTCTTCTTTTCCACACAGAGGTGCATTGGCTTCCTCAAGGAAATATTCTTTCAAGGTTGTATGAACCTTGTGGAAGAAGTGAAAATATTTGTAACTCTTGAGGAAAACAAAAAATTGCTGAAACAATTCTGTTAGGCCAAATATCAACTAATTATTTATTCATTTATTAATTTGTTTATTTGGTCTACTACTTCCATAGCGTGGAGTCATTAGCGGACTATAGGTATCTTACACTTTCAAGTAGATTTGTATGTTTTTCAGAAATACGAGTCAAAATTCAGAGTTTTCTGTTGAGTAGTTGATCCCTTGCAGCAGTTTACGCAAGTTGGTGGTTCTTCTTTTTTCATTAGGTAGTCTCGTGCATGTTGCCAGTATGACTAGTATTATTTAGTTGATTTTTTTGCTTCAATAAATAAATTGAACCTTCAACTCCAAAAGTCGGGAAACTTAAAGTTTCACGGCATTGACAATATATATGCATATGATCGATAATAATTTATATAAAATAATTTGGGAACACAAAGCCAAGGAAAAAGAAGAATTACAAAACAAACAGTTGTTATTTTCCGTACTGCGAGGACAAAAAGTATTCAGAAACTGGTTCGCAATCCTTTCATTGTCAGAGTTTCTGAGTTCTTGATGAAATTGAAAAAAAATTGATCGATATTCAACACGGCAAACAAATTGAAATATATATTCGAGGCAGGAATAAATCTTGAAGATTTTCGTATTCAAAAGGTAATTTAATTTCGAGTACGATGGCGGACGATGAAGACGTGTCTGACAATCGTAGCGATAAAAGTGCGAAATCAAGCGGAAAACAAGAAACTTTATGTGAATATTGTAACAAGAAGGTTTTGGACTTTGCAAGGTGTATAAAGTGTGGTGGATTATTTCACCCTTCATGTTTGTACCGAGCCGCTCAGGGAAAAACTACTGCCTGTGTTCATGAAAAGAAGATGGTGGATAGTATTATCACTGATGGCGACTGTGCTACTAAAGATCCGCAGGTAGTTATTCAAATACTTAAATTAAAGAATGAATTTTTAGAAAATATTCTCGCCGAAGTTAAGAGTAAAAACAGTATTTTGCTACAAAATAATGAATTATTGTTGGATAAAATACGAAACTTAGAAGGTCAACCAATATTAAATTATCATGGTTCAAAAAAAGACAGAATAAATACACGACAAGATATCAATGATGAAAAAAAAACTAAAGTCGATGCGTTTGTTGATAAACAACCAGTTGTCAACAGCATGCCATCGAATGCGACTCGTTTCCAGTCAGAGGTAGATGTTAAGCAGAGCGAACGTCAGGAATCTATGCGCATGGAACCTAACATATCTTCATCGGCAGTACTGTGGCAAGCAAATTTATCAATCTTTCAACAGTTGGAAAAATTCAAAATTCCACTGAAAAATCTAACTTAACAAAGAGTATGAAGGAAAAGCAAAGGATTTCTCACATTGATGAGAAGAGCGAATGGAAAACAGTCCAGAGGAAATTTAAAAATCGTAATTTAGTTTGCACAGGAACTAAACCTTACATCGAAAATGCTAGTCTACAAGGTGCGCCAAGAAAAAAATGGATATATGTAGGCAAAATTGCTGGGAAAGATGTTCCTGAAGAAAAAGTGAAAGAATATTTAAGGGAAATTGATAACAGTAATTGTATAGAGGTTAAGAAACTGAATACTAAAGGTGAAAATTCAGCTTTTTCCATAGGAATTCCTAACAACGAATTGTTTGAAAGAATTTTTAACGAGAATTTTTGGCCGGAGGGAGTCATATTACGAGAATTTTCTTTTCGTAATTTTTTTGGAATGAGGAGGACGGGAAACACGCAGTCCTAGTTCCTTGTCCTTTCAAAAGCACAAAGGAAGAAAATAGGATTGCTCCTGTCAGAACAAAGGACGAACTTAAAAGCAATTTCACTCTCGTACATCAAAATATACAATCCATTGGGCCATCCTTCTTGAGGTTAACTTTTATAGAAGAAGAGCAGCCTGAAGTAGTAACATTGACAGAACATTGGAAGAGTAAGGAGGAGCTTCAGGCCTACCAAATACCTGGATATCGTTTGTCTTCCAGTTTCTGTAGAGTAAGTGGGCATCATGGTGGCAGTGCAATATACTGTAAAGATTCGTTAAATTGTAAAATGAGGAGTGATTTTGAAAAACTAAGTATCACGAATGTCATAGAGTGCTGTGGTGTTCAGGTTGTGACTGATAGTACAAAAATTCTTATTATCTGTATTTATAGACCGGGCACTCCTCCTCTCTCTGATGTTAATTTATTTTTTGAAAGACTTAACATTATTTTTGATAAATTGGTCCCAGAAAATTGTAAATTTATGATAGTTGGTGACTTTAACATTAATATTTTACATGAATGTAAGGAAACTCATGAATTTCTAGACTTGGTTCACAGTTATGGTGCTGTGGTGGGAATCAAAGAACCCACACGAGTCACAGCTTTGTCGGCATCGTGTATTGATAACATATTAACTAATATTGAAAAATTTGAAACATCCGTATTCCAGGCGCATCTTTCAGATCATATGGGCCAAGCAATTAAACTCTCTGATACAGGTCAAAATAAAACTCGTGAAAAGGTAAGGGTAAGACTCATAAATGATTTTACTTTAAAAAATTTCAATGAAACTCTGGCTAACCAAAAATGGGATAATGTCTTCAACACATCATCTGATGACCGTAAATCGAATGTGGGGGCAATTCTCTGAACATTTCAATTCACTTTTTTAAGTTAAATTTTCCTGAAAAATTAATAAATTATGATACAATATTAAGAGTTTTTTGTCATGCAAATACAGAAGTTAAAACTTTAAAGAACAGCTAGATATAATGTTCATGATGTCTAGGGCAGTTCCTACTGTTCTAAGAACATTATAAAAATTTGAAAAAAGTTTATGATCTTGCCATTACAAAAGCAAAGCAAAAGTTTTTTTTGGTTCAGAAAATTACGGCCTCAAAGGATAAATCTAAGGCAGTTTGGAATGTTATCAAAACTTATCTGGTAAAGAGAAAGAAAATCTACTTTCAACGCCTCAGAGGATCTCTCAAGGTTGGCTGGAGAATTTAATAATTATTTTGTGAATATTGCACCCAACTTATCTCGAGAATTCCATAAGAAAAAATTAATAGGAAACTCAAAAGACTAGAGAAATCATTTTCATGTTTGTTGAAGTGAATGATCTGAAGTTTTAGCAACTGTTAGACAACTAAAAAATAAAAAATCATGTGGTCATGACATGATTCCTATCAAAGTTATAAAAGATAGTATTGTACACATCGTATCGCCTCTCTGTCATGTTATTATCAGTCTTTCAAATATGGGATATTTCCCGATGAACTGAAATTGCCATTGTCAAACCATTATTTAAGGGCAAGGGTTCTGAAAACGATATGAGTGGATATAGGGCCTATAAGTCTTTTTATCTTCTTTTTCGAAAGTTTTTGAAAGAATACTGGTAAACAGGTTCAAGAAGTTTTTCTCTAAATTTAAAGTATTCACTAAAAATCAGCACGGTTTCATGAAGGATAAAGTACTGAGTCGGCAATTTTTGAGCTTGTTAGCGCTATAGCTAAAAACTCTTGATAAAGGCGAAATTCCATTAACTGTACTGTTAGACCTTCTCTAAAGCTTTTGATTGTGTCGATCATAAGCTTTTACTTAATAAATTAGACATATATGGTATCAGAGATAATCAGCTCAAACTTATTGAAAGCTATTTAACTAATAGAAAAACAAAAGGTTCTTATCATACCCAAAATGGTGATTTTCTTATCTCCTGAAAGGACCTTACAGCTAGGAGTTCCTCAAGGTAGCATTCTTGGACCTTTTTCTATTTGTTGTATTTGTAAATGATCTACCGGCAATTTTTACTGATTCTACACGAGCACCATTGATGTATGCGGATGACCTAAACATATTAATATCTGCTAAAGACTTAAACTCTTCTGAGGAAATCTTTGGCAAGTCTATGGATGATATGAATGAATTGGTGTGACCAAAATGGTTTTGATTCTCAATAAGGATAAAACTGAATGTATTTTTTTTGTAACCGATAGAAATAATAGGGTGGTATCCTAAAGAACTATTGTAACAATAATGTTAAGAATCAATGTTAGTCAGTCTGTTAAATTTCTTGGTATACATATTGATAGTAGTTTGAAGTTTTATGCGCATATTGATTTTTGAAGGGAAGACTAAAATTCGGTAATATACTCCATGAATATGTTGAAAAAACAAATAGATACAGAAACATTAAAAGATTGTATATTTTTGCTAACTTCCACTCGCTTCTTAGTTATGGCATCATTTTTCTGGGGGGCGAGTCCGATGCTTCGTCAGGTTTTTGTTTCCCAGAAGCGTGCAGTGAGGGTTTATGTTGGGCATGGGTTACATAGATTCTTGCGCGGGGTGTTTTTAGGAAGAATGGGTTGTTGACGGTCTGTGGTATTTATATTTTCAAATCATTGCTTTTCATGTATAGGAATATGCATTATTTTGAAGAATACCTGAATAAAAATAGAACACGAAGAATTGAACCCTTTCTGTATCCTGTGCATACCCTTTCCCTCACTGAAACTGGAGCACTTTATAATTGTATGAGACTATTCAACTTGTGTCCTAGGAGATTTAAGACTTTTGATCTAAAGTATAACAAATTTAGACAGAATATTTATGAATTTATTTTGGATATAGAGCCGTATGATGTTGGCGAATATTCAGCTTTTTGTAAACAAATTTAATTATTGATTTTGACTTGTTTTCTTTATTGTATTGTTGCTATCTATGTAATGAAACAATTTCGGAAAATAAAGATATATTATTATTATTATTATTATTATATTATTATTTCCCAAAGATTCAAGATATACCTCATTTTGACATCGACACATTTACGTGAGCAGGGGTGCTCGACGCTTTTGATAATGAAAAACAAGCACCGAAATCTTGCCGACATGTGTTTGGCATTCAGTAGCACTGAACCAAGGATTCATATTAGTTAAGATTATGCAGTCACAAAAAACCGTTTATTTTCATCGACTTTTTGAAGGTAATATTACTTACAAAAAGTTGGTGGTCCCTGACAAGACAGAAATTTTGTTAAATGGTCCCTCATTATGAAAAGGTTAAGAACCACTGCCCTAAAGGAATGAATATACTTACCATTAAATTATTCGGTTCTAATGAGCTGGCTTCTTGAAAATTGCAGTAAGCATCATCAAAATTATTTTGAGCGACGGACAATAACCCTCGATCAACTAATTCCCTGAGATCCAGTGGCCCGCCTCTTATAACCCTGACTTCGTTAAAACAGGATTCCGCTCCAGCAATATTTCCTACTTGAAGATGCAATCGTCCTAGCGCCGATAGCAAAGTATGTCTATGTGTTTTATCTCTGGAAAATATTTATTGTATATTAATGTAATTCCATTTTGATGAAATAATTTCATTAAATTCCGACGTGGTTGAAAGAGAATGACAAAAATATTGAAATATAGAGATCTATTACAGAACCAGCAACTGGAGATGAAAGACAGTTGGTATTTTATTTTATTTATTAGTAGTATTCTTATCTGAATATTTATATAAATATTTTAGCACACAAAAGAAATGAGTGCAATTGTGCAATATTCACATATTACAGGACATAGATTACATATTAATAAAAAACTCCAGCAGTGTGCACGAACCATGGACAGAAAAAAGAACATGAATAATTACATGATAGATATAAAAATTGCAAATTTCGTAAACTTAAAGAGCACTCAGGATACGATATTTTTTTAAAGCCGCATTGAGCTGAATTTGAATGATTATAATTTATGCCTGTAATTTAATGAATCGTGATGTCAAAGATCATTAATAAATGAAAAATTGGATACAAACCGCAAAAATCATATTTTTTTAAAATTTGAATTAATTTTTGTTGATTTTGAGTTTCTTATTTTCAAAAGTACATCCAAAATGTCTGATGTTATACTCAATTGAATAGTCAGTTGACCGCCGATATTTACTTATTGGAACGCCAGATGGCATTGAATTCTATTTCAATTGCTCAAACTCTTCGTCAGACGATCATATATGTCAACACCAATCTTTTGCCCTTCAGAAATAATATTCACTTTTAAATTTTTTATCAATATAATATATACTTTGCTCATTGGAACGCCAGATGGCGTTGCATTCTATTCAAATGGCTCAAACTCTTCGTTGGACGATCATATATGCCAACATGATTATTTAGCCCTTCAGAAACAATATTGTATTAATTTCACCTGGTTATATTTCTTTTTGTAGAATATATATCAGTTTATATCAAACACGGCATATAACGAACGCTCGGTTATAATGAACAAATTTAAAATCTCGGCCAAAAACCTCATGTTATTACATATAACTCTACCTGGTTATAAGGAACTCGCATATAGCGTACGCTCGGATATAGCGATCTATTTTCTCTGCCAAATGTTGAGATACATTATCAGCTGTAACGAACTATCAAAGGTCTTTTGTCACTCCTTTCCTCACACGCTTTATGACGTTCGTTACCGCGCGTTATTTTGGAGTCGTCGTGTTCGTGTCCGAGCTACTTCTAAGTTAGTATAGGATTAACAGTGATTTAGTATTGAGTATGCCTTCCGGGCTTTGATTCTTTACTATGACGGAACAAAATTCAGCGTTAGTAAGCAAACGCAAAGCCATAAATTTAAGTCAAAAAATCGATATAATCAATAAACTCCAAAATCGGTTAGCAAATTCTGCAATCTGTAGGGAATATAAATTGTCAAAGTCGATTGTTTCAACGATTTGGGATAACAGAGAAAAATATGTCGAAGTTCAGCATATAAACGCATCTTCAAAAAAAAAAAAAAAAAACTACGAGGATCGTCTAAGCCAGATGTCGATCAGTCTCTTCTGAAATGGTTTTCTTTAAAAAAGAAGTCAAACCATTCCTATTTCTGGACCGATGTATACATACATAGATAAAATACTTGAAAAATACTTTTACTTGTGTTTATTAATCAATAAAATGTCCGTTTTTTAGCTGATCTCACTATTGCTATCTCGGAAACGGAGGTACCTACAAGGTCGGTTAAAAAAGACAAAAAAGTCCTATTTTAGGGAGCAAAAATGAACTTTTTTCAGATCTTAAATATCAATGGTTGTTTTCGAGATATTCGCCAAAAACTAAAATGGTCGAATTTTGTTTTTTGGCTCTACCGCCTCAAAAGTCAGGGGAGCTATCAATAATGTTTATATTTGTCATAATCTGATATGAACCAATTTTTAATGCAACGTTTCGTTCATTAAATGCCATCACCAAAATTATTTTTTTCAAATATGGGCATCTAGTTTTTTTCATCAATTTTAGTAGCCACTGTTGTAACAAATTCAGCTATTAATTACAATACATGTATTTCTCGACGTTTTTCACCAAAAAAATCATCAATATTAGGTCGAAACAATTTCCGTTAGTGGAATTTTGCATATAGACGTGAACGCCTATGCATTCCTGGTTTTTTGAATGAATATGGAAGAACTGTTCAAAAGCCAATTTTTATGGAACATAAATGTTATGTATTATTTTTTCTGGCAGATAGAAATCTTGAAGAAAAAATTCTGAGAGTACTGAAGTGAATTGATTGTTTCAAAGTGAGCCATGAATTAACAAAGTAACAAAATGTCAAATCTGTTGACGACAAGTACATAAATAATCATTTGATTCGTGTGAATTTGTGATGTGAAAACCACGAATTTTACTAATGACGAGAATGTTGCTTTGCTTTTCGTATATGCGAAATGTTTGAGTAATGCTACTAGATCTCTAGCTATGTATGGGGTATTGTACCCTGAGAGGCATCAGCCATCCGAAAGATATTTTCAACGAATTGAGAGGAGTTTACGGATATATGGTTCATTTGAAAAACCCTCGAGTAAGAGTTGTACAGTAACTAACAGAGGTTGTGATACCGAAATTGGCGTTTTGGGTAAATTCAGAACACATTCTCGATAGTAATAAAGTGATATTTATTCGATTCAGGATTTGTGGAATACCGAAAAATTGAGAACAAAGAAGTATCATTGAGAGAGATTGCACATCATAATTGTATATCGACTACGTCAATTCGAAAAATTTTGAAAAGGAATAAATTCAGACAATACAAAGTCAGAAAAATCCACCATTTGCATTTAAGGGACTATGATAAGAGAAAAATATTTTGTAGATGGCTACTCGGACAACATCGTCGGGATAATGAAATCTGTAACAAAATTTTATGGTGTGATGAGAGAAGATTCACAAATAATGGATGGTTTAACAGAAATATTCATTATCACTGGCGACAAGAAAATTCCTTCCTATATAGAGCTACTAATTTCCAAGAGAGATTTGGAGTTGATGTTTGGCTTGGTGCTTTAGACACCAAGATTATCGGTCCCTACTTTTTTGAGACATCGTTGACGGGGGAATTATATTTAGAATTCTTGTCTGAGACTCTACGACTATGCAAGGACGATGGATAGGAAACAATGGTCCTATCAAATGGCCACCACGTTCACCTGACCTGACCCTTTTGGACTTTTCATTGTGGGGTTTCATTGAAGACAAGGTATTCGGATCAACTTTTGGTAATATTGACGAATTGAAAGAAACAATAAGGAGGGCTTGCATGGCTATAACTCCACAAATACTGGAAAATTGTCATAAAATTATAGTAAGAGTGAATATGTATTTAAGAAACGACGAACGGCAATTCGAACATTTAATAAGATATCGTGAACTACGTTGATGGTTAGGAGTATTTTGACATTTCCTTCTGTTCGTTACTTGTTATATTACATTTGTTTCTGATATTGGGGTTTATGTATATCTTTGAGTTCTAGACCCAAAAAATATTGGTACTTACTTTTTTGAGGTAACTCTGACCGAGAATTGTTCGACCATACAGTGACCTTGAGAAAAACTTCGAGAAATACATGTATTGTAATTGATAGCTGAATTTGTTACAACAGTGGCTACTAAAATTAATGAAAAAAACTAGAGGTCCATATTTAAAAAAATAATTTTGATGATGGAATCTAATGAACGAAACGTCGCATTGAAAATTAGTTCATATCAGATTATAACAAATATGAAATTTATTGAAAGTTTCTCTGACTTTTTCTTATATCATTCGAAATGGAGGCGGTAGAGCCAAAAAACGAAATTCGATTATTTTAGTTTATGGCGAATATATCAAAAACAACCATTGATATTTAAGATCTGAAGAAGTTCATTATTGCTCCTCAAAATAGAAAACTTTTGTCCAATTTAACCGACCTTGTAGGTCTCTCCGTTTCCGAGATAGCAATAGTGGGATCAGCTAAAAAAAACGGCTTGTATATATATATATATGGAGGGTTCAGAAGCCATTCAGTGTAAGTCAAAAAATTTTTAAAATGACTTACGTATTGTAGCCTGTTCCTCATTCCTAAATTTTTCTACTGACAATACATGTAAGTCATAATTTCAATCATCTAACCACAGATGTCAGCACCTATACTGGCCTCGAAATAAATTAATGAGTTTGTTCGGGTGCCAATCAGTGTAAGTCAATCTGTCATAATTTAAGTTAGTTAATGACTTACACTGATTGGCTTCTGAACCCTCCATATATAGGATCGATATTTTCACAAGTTGTGTGGTTCATAAATAAATACTTTAATTTAGATGTTTCTATTGTAGTATAAATAACGTTTCAGTCGTCACTGCGACCTTTTTCAAATTATGTCCTACGTTTATTGTTCTGGTCACTAAAATATAAAAGAGTTACGTTCTACCTTGAAAACAATTAAATACTTATATACACTTACACACATAAAAAAACTAGAATGTCTCATAAAAAATAATACACAATACAGATTATAATTTTGTTGTTGATTGATCGAGGTGTCACTGACATCCCTATAAAAGACTTCTTAGAAGCTGTCAAGATCACGATTACTTCAACTTATTTTAAATACAACAATAGCTTCTACAAACAAATTGAGGGTTGCGCAATGGGGGTATCTATATCAAGTATAGTTGCACAACTTGTGTTAGAAGATCTGGAGAACGAAGTAATTCCTAAATTAGACCTCAATATACCATTTTTTTACAGGTATGCGGACGATTGCATCACAGCAATTCCAAGCAATAAGTTGAACGACGTAATAAACATGTTCAATAACTATCATATAAAATTGAAATTCACCAGTGAAACAGAGCAAGATAACAAGATCAGTTTCTTGTACATTACATTGCACCACAAGGACAACAGCATAGTTACAGAATGGTATACCAAACCGACGTGGTCGGGACGTTATTTGAATTTTAATTCTCAGCACCACATTTCACAAAAAAAAAGCGGTAATCATTGGTCTTGCCGATCGAGCAATAATATTAAGCGATCCAGAATACCAACATCAAGCAATAAAAAAAGCGAAGCAAGTACTGTTTGACAACGCTTACCCCACAAAAATGGTACATGCAATTTTCCAACAGAGAATTGAGAAACACCACACACATTTAGAAACTAGTGAGAACAGAAGTAGGGATAAAAACGTGACGAAATTTGTGTCCATACCTTACGTTCCTAATCTATCAGAGAACATCGAAAAACTCCTCAAAAAATACGACAGTAAGTTGAGTCATAAAGGATACAATCTCCTACAATGCATATTCAGTCAACTAAAAAGCAGTATACCAACTAATAAGAAGACTCATACTGTATACCAAATACCGTGTGGCAACTGTTCTGGAGTATACATTGGACAGACTTGTCAATATCTACAAAACAGGATAAACGGGCACAAGTACGATAATAAAAATTCCACCGCGCTTAAAAAACACCAACTAATGTTGAATCATAGTTTTAATTTCACAGCGGTTAAGATCCTAAAAACTGAATGCCATCGAAGAAAACGTGAAATATATGAGATGATTTTCATCAAGAATAATCCAAATGCTGTCAATGATAAAACTGAAATACAGAGGCTTAGCAAGATTTACAACAACATCCTCAACAACTAAAATAAAATATCTCAGGGCAAATCTGTTTGGGAAGTTAGTGTCCGAAATCTTTATTATAAATGCGCAAAGAGCACAGTATATTTGGGAAGGTGGGGTGCAGTCTGCGTTGACACCTCGATCAATCAACAACAAAATTATAATCTGTATTGTGTATTATTTTTTATGAGACATTCTAGTTTTTTTATGTGTGTAAGTGTATATAAGTATTTAATTGTTTTCAAGGTAGAACGTAACTCTTTTATATTTTAGTGACCAGAACAATAAACGTAGGACATAATTTGAAGAAGGTCTAATATATAATATAATAGAACATCTAAATTAAAGTATTTATTTATGAACCACACAACCTGTGAAAATATCGATCCAATATAGTCAAATATGGTTCAAGAAAATCAATCTGTGAATATATATATATATATATATATATATATATATATATATATATATATATATATATATATATATATATATATAATCAGAAAAGGCTGACAATAACATGCAAGAATCTAATAAAGCTTTTTCATTTTGTCAATTATATTCAATTAAATAATTAATTATGGAAAATACCTTTCACAGAGTTGTCCAAGTAGATCCATTGCCAATTCAAAATGTTTCAAAGAAATGGAACAGTTAATTATAGAATGCATTACTCGTGCTTCTCGACCTTTCCATAAACAAGAAGAATCTATTCTGTCATTTTCACTTATTTCCATAGGATTTCCATCTTCACATAAACCATTGTTCAGATTTTGTATTATCTGTAATGAATGAAATAAAAGTTTTTATTTTTAATGAACTAAACTGCTATGAAGGATGTAGACATGTTTGTGTTTATAGAGACTGTAATAATCGTTGCGCCGATGATTTCTTGAAATCATATGAACATCCTTTATAAGTTATATGAATAATTTGTATAGTTGGACAATGTGTCAGTTCCTTTCAAATGATGCGTTTGAATTGACTGATAGCTTCATTTTCTATGTTACCGACCATTCTATCAAAAGATATATCTTAAGATTTGGGATATTTATATTATTTTCATCATTTACCTGAACTTTCTTTTATAAACTGAATTTTAGTTATCCAGAATTTAGATTCATGTAATTAATTTGAATCTCAGATTAGAATAGTAATGTTATAGTGAATAATGTACCGCTGATCCTATATGAGTTCTTTAATACTATTATTCTTATTTGCTTCATTTGAACTCTGAGAGTCAATTATTTCCTAAAAATTATACACTATGGGTTGAATTTTTTGATATAAAGCAAAATTATTTGTTTTCGGACATAATAGGTTTCTCGAGTAAGTAGAAAGAACGAAACCTAATTGTGGAAAAGCAGATTATCCCTTCCCGTCAGTTCAGATACAACACTATCATTGTCAAGTACATCGTATCACCGATGTAATCATAAGAGCACTAGAAAATTAACTTATTTTTATTTGGCACGAGGGCCAGGAATACAAAAAAATACTTGCCACAGCAAACAAATCAAATAATTTACTCATATATTACTGACCGTTATTTCAGAGGCAAACATGGTGAATAAAACTTGTAACTCATACTTGTGGTAGAGTACCCCATGGCAGCGTCACTGGACCTATTCTATACCTGCTATACACAAGCAAAGCGAAAAAGTAGTTGAGGAAACATTCGACGACACCGCTTGTCGCCACTGGCTAAGAAAGTCCGTACGTACTCCACAAACAAATTTCAGGCGTCAATGAATAATGTAACCAATTGGACAAACAAATGAATCATCAATCTAAATGAGGCAATGACTACTCACGTCAACTTAACTAACAGGAAATACAACTATCCCAGTAGCAATCAAGCAGCAAATGAAGTACCTAAGTGTGATCTAGGGGCAAATCTTCGGTAGAAAACACAAATGATGATATACGTGAGTTACTAAACCATTATTTCAAATAATGTATTGGCTCCTCACTCTGAAATTAAAAACACAACAAACTCCATCTCTACAAGCAAACTTTGAAGCCTATATGGATTTACGGCATCCAATTGCGTTGACTAATAAATCTAACATCAAAGTAATCCAGATATTTCAGAAAAAAATGCTACAAAGAATTGTCAGTGAGCCATAGAACATCTGCAATGAAAATATGACCAAAGATGATTTTAGTATATTTGTAGGTAAGATAAACATTAGAAAGCACTAGAAACCAACGAAAATAACAAAATGCTCTCTTCTGAACAACCAGTTCGCATCTGGCATCCGAGAGAACTACACGTGTGCAGATACAACTTATATAGGTATAATTTAATCTCAGCATTTAATTAATATGAAGAGAGTGAATACCATATCTATCGATTTCAAAATAGTTAGAAAAAAGCCAACATAGACAGTGTTACATAACTGGATTAAGGAAAATCTACAGTTGTCCATTGATCAAGTTTTGTGTATACAAACTGACCATCTTAAGAATAAGGTATATATTAAGGTAATCTCGGAAGAGATTGTAAAGAAAATTGTATCTAAATTTGAGAATGGTATGCTGAAATTCGCAGATGAAGACGGTGTGTTGAATGAGGTTATAGTTTCGGAAGAAACTTCCCAGTTGAGATGGAAAACCTAAAAATAGTCAACCTATTGAGGGATTATGGTCAAGTAAAAAGTATAAGAAATGAAAGATGGAGTGGTCAGGATATATCCTGTTGAAAATTGCATAAGAACAGTAATTATGACAATGAACAAAAAAGTTCCTACTTATGTGACGATAGATGGATGCACTTCGCTTGTTACATATAGAAACCAAATAAGAACTTGCATGATATGCCACAAGGAGGGTCACGAAAGAAAATCTTGCCCGTTATCTCCTGCGAATTACACTATGAATATTAGAAGACCCGATGTGCCATATGCGTCAAGCGGTAAAGGTCACTTTCCAGAAGTTTTGAAAGTGGGAAAGAGAATTGAAAAAAATGAAGAGTCATTAATAGAGGTAAATAAGCTTCAGTCAAGCCCAATAGAAGAAATGCAATCAGTTTGCAACAGCGAGTATGGAGATGAATCAGAGGAGCAAGACGAATTTGAAGAACATGCAACAGAAGCTGATATAGAGATATTCCCGGATATAATTGAAGACTCACAATTAGCAGAAAAAAATGGCAGTAGTGGCTTTCCCTTGAGTGAGCCACCAAAAAGAAATAGGAAAAAAGTACAGCGCAGTTCGAGTGAAGAAGAAAAAAAAGTGCCAAAGTTAGTTCTGAAAAAGACGCAAGTGGCCAGCAACGGAGCTGAAAGTTTTGAAAAAATTCAGGTCAGTGAAATAAATCGTCCAAGCAGCGCAGCAGTTGTAGACGAAAATAGAAGAGGAGACAAAGCAAGTACCAATAAGAGATAAAGTAAACAGAATTCCAAATTTTTGTTGCATATTTGTTTCCTTTCTTGGTTATCCTTGTAACTTAACTCGAAAGTTTTCTATATTGTTTCATTGAACAAAATACCTATTTTGCGTACGTGTGCAACGTTAAACTGTAACGTTTTAAAAGACAAAACGAAACAAAACTTGTTATGTCAATTTATCAGAAATAAGGATCTGGATTATATATTTTTACAAGAGTTGAACACAGAAAATTTTCAAATTTCCCAAGGTTATACTAGCATCACGAACATTGGTACTGCGTAACGTGGGACATGAGTAGTCTATAGATTGGGAAATACGATTAGGAATGTCTTATGTTCATTAAATGGAAGGATCCTTTCAGAACAGATAAATGATATTAGATTTATTAATATTTATGCTCATTCTGGAACAAACTTTACCAAAGAAATGAATTTTTTGAAAAAAAAATTCTAGAACATATAGATAATAACGTGACAACAATTTTATTAGGTGATTTCAATTGTGTCTTGAAGAAGCGTGATACAAATAACCCGAACCAAAGAATATCGACATCATTATTGAATCTCGTACAAGCGGCCAAGCTAGTGGATATGCGGGAAATTACCAACCCAAAAAATATAGAATACACTTCTTTTAGAGCCAATTCTGCTTCAAGGTTAGATAGGGCATATATTAACACAGAAAAAAAAATATATATCATAAATGCGAAATGATACCAGTTCCCTTCTCAGATCATTCTGCTGTAGTTATATATTTACATAAAGAAGTAGTATCACAGCATCTGACGCACGGATAGGGTTATTGGAAGATAAAAATATCCTGTTGCTGAAAAACTTAACAAACATAAAATCCTTACCTCGCCAGTGTGTAGTAGATGTAAAGAAAACGACACAATCCAACATAGAATAAAACATTGTGGCGAAGCAAAAACGACATGGAACTGGTGTAGAAAAAAAATAGTAGACAAATTCAAAGTAGACATTGAGAAATTCTCTGAAAAAAATATATTCACGGCAAGAATACGAAACAAAAAAGAAAAAAATACATTCTTATGGTTTGTAAGCGGACTTTTTCATTTCAATGTGACAGAATATACAAACGGTACAAGCTTGGTAGGTTTTCTTAAAAACTTAAGAGAACAGAGACTGCATCTAATAAGAATAGACAAAGTGAAATATTTTTGTGATAAAATATATTGTTTTTGAGTTAAAAATTATTGACCTCAAAGTGAGTTTAAATTCGACATACAGAAGAAAGTTTAATCATAAAACCAGGGATAATATATAATTATAGTATATTGTTATAAATTTTCAATAATAATATATCTGTTGTGATGTAAGAGAGAGATAAGGCTGCTAGATTGTAAAAATTTTGTAAAGCTTGGTTTTAATAAAAAAAAACAATGGACTAGTTCAGCGGTTAAGTGAACTTAATTTATTCCAACATTGGTGTAGGAATTAGTTAAGTAACAGGAAAAATGCTAAGAAATTTTAAGCGCAATATAATCACGTGGGGAAGTAATCACTGTTGTGTGGAGAGTGTAGTTGTCCAACTACTCATCGACTAATAAAATATTCAAGAATTACTTCTATTCTTTTAATTGTATGAGGTATCTGAATATATATGTAAAAATAAATCGTGACTATTATTAGTTCAATAACAGACATTACGGAATTAACAAATCATTTGTATAACATTCCAACATTCTATATCGTTTTTTACATATCTCCATTGTTAAATAATTTCATAAACTTTAGTCAAAAAAGGAAAGGCAATACTACTCTGCTGAAGTAGATTCCAAGTTGTTAGCTGAATACCTCAAACTATAACACTTAAGTGTAGTTTGTGCATAAAATAGTTCAATTAATGCTAAATTTTTTGCTATATTAATAAAAACCTTAAAATTAAGTAAATGCAAATACAATTGATACATTTTATTAGAAATGATTTCTTAATATGAATATAGGATTACTCAAAAGTATGAAAAGAAAAAAACTCAAAGAAAGACCAGGAACCTCTGAAGTTCTTTTTAATATATTAAGTAAACTTTTGAATTATGTAATATTGTAAATGCATATTTTTAGGTTTTTTACCTGCTTTACTGTTGACCAAAGGTTGAATAATTTTGTAAGTGAATCCTTCGAACTACCACAATGCATTGGTAGTTCTGCTAGAAGTAAACGAAATGAGAAAGAAGCTATGGAACCAGGACGATCACCATACATTTCTGGATAAAACTGAAAAATTAACAAAATCACATAAAACGTCTTAGATCTCAGTTTTTATATATTCACTTGATAAAATACATCAGGTTTATCCAACTGGCCAAATATTTCAGCTTCTGCTTGGGCTACACTATATGTCTTTGTTTTAATCAATAGTGCTATTCTTGTGAACCATAGTTGCAAGGAGTGAGGCGAATGCTTGCTTACATGCCCATTACGTCCTTTTCCTTGGCCATAAATAGTCAATAATCTAGATGTCAAATTTATGGCTGCCCTATGAAAACGAAAATATTAAAATCTGAAATTTCAAAATTCACTATGCACTACTTTATACTTATTTAATAAATGGTATATATCGGGTTAATCAAGCTATATAGCTCGGAATATTGTTGTCAAAATACGTGACTTTCAAAAGTCTCACGTTTGGGATATATGGGGTCAATTGTAGTTATTTTTTAAACTTATTTTCATATTATATAGGCTATCGCAAATGACCAATAAGTAAAAAATTATGTTTTCCCCCCGTATATTATGTTTGTTTCAGAAATATTTGTAATTATGGATTGAGTGGGCCGATACATGATGTAAATAAATAAACATATTGATTTATTTATTTATCGTATGGCAATTCAGACACAGTAAACTTAAAAAACTAATTTACACATATAAGTTAATAAAACAAACTTTAGGGTTTCACAAACAAATATCAAGTCCGTTAATATATTCTATCGACCCGGTGGATGCCAGCAGGAAGTCTTCTGGTCTACCGTTGTAGGATCTTGTGGGACATTCTTCCGTGATGTGTTTAATCGTCTGATATTCTCCGCAGTCGCAGTATGGTGATGGTTGTTTGCCCCATTTGTGCAGGAGGTATGCGCATCTGCCATGTTGCGTTCTAATTCTATTAAGTGTGGACCAGGTTCTGCGTGGTAGATCAAACCCTGGGGGCTTTTGGGTAATGCAGGGCATTGTATTGCCTTGTTGAGTGGTCCATTCTTGAGTCCATGCATTGGTCAGGTTGAACTCCTCTTGTATTGCTGCCCTTGCCGTTTTAGTCGGTGGATTTCTGGAGCGGAGACGATTGTGGTTAGCGTCCTCAATGTCTTGATGTATTGGCAGATTTCTATTTTCCATGATCTTTTTGTACTCTCGTGTAAGGGCATTTATACGTCGCAGCTTTGGGGGTTGGATATGGCTTAATACTGGGAGCCACTGCGTGGGGGTCGGTTTAATGACGCCAGCGATCATCCTCATGGTATTACTCAGTTGGGCGTCCACCTTCTTTACGTGCGGACTGTTAAGCCAAACTGGGGCACAATATTCAGCTGTCGAGAAGACAAGTCCCAGAGCGGAGCAGCGTAGTGTGGAGGCCGATGCTCCCCAAGTGGTACCACATAGCTTCTGGATTATGTTATTCCTGGTTTTTAGCTTCTCGGCGGTTTTAGTTAGGTGTTCTTTAAATGATAGTGTTCGCTCCAGAGTCACACCCAGGTATTTCGGTGTTTTGTTATGTGTTAGTTTGGTCCCATCTAATCGTATGTTCTCTTCTCTGGCTAGTTTGTTGTTGAGGTGGAAGCAGCTAACCTCTGTTTTGGAGGCATTCGGTTGGAGTCTTCACTTGCGGAAGTATTTATCCATTGTCTCCAGGTCTGCTGTTAGGATTTCCTCAGATAGTTTTATTGAGTTACATCTTGTTGCAAGCACCCAGTCGTCGGCGTAACCGAACTTATTTGACCTTGTTTCCGGCATATCCGCTATGTATAAACTAAAGAGGAGCGGAGCGAGCACTGATCCCTGTGGCAGGCCGTTGTTAAGTTTCTTCGGTGAGCTGATGTCGGTGCCCATTACAACCTGAAACGTCCGATCACCAAGCATGTTCGATATCAGTTGGGTTATTCGTTTGCAGGGAATTTTTCTGAGAAGCTTGCAGTGCATTCCCTCCTTCCATACGGTGTCATAAGCTGCTGAGAGATCATTGAATGCAGCTGAGGTTTTGAGTTTTCGCTGGAATCCCGCTTCTATATAGGTGGTGAGTGCCAGGACCTGGTCTGCACAGCATCGATTTGGCCGAAAGCCCGCCTGCTCAGCTGGTATTGTCTCCAGGACCTCTAGGCTGATTCTATTGCGGACAGTAGAGCGATTGTCCTGTAGTTTTTTGGGCTGTCGGCAGGCTTACCTGGTTTCAGTAAGGCTATTATCTTGGAGCGTTTGAATTCTGGAGGGAAGTTGCCAGATTGCATAATATCTGTGAAGAACTTGGCCAACCAGCATTTGGTGTACTTGCCACAATTGAAAACATATTGAAATAATGGCTTATAAAAACAATTTACACATTTATTAATAATATACGCATGACACACGTTTCAGTGAAACTTCACCTTCTTCAGATGCTAAAAGCAAACTAAATATATTTCTCCATTATATGGAATACAAGAAATAAATAGATGTCAACTGGTGTGGAAAGGGTTATAGAAGGATAGTTACAAATAATTAGTACAATAGGAAAAACCCATTCTAAACTCTTTATTTATTATTTCAACAGTTCCTGAACGAAAATTCTAAGTTTTCCACGTCGGTGATTTGTTGGATTGTGGAGAACATGTACTGTCTCTTTTCTTTGACTTGTCACGTGCTTTCGATTGCTTGGACTTTAATTTCATTATGGATAAAGTTGAAGCGCTGGGATTAAGAGGAAAGATGAGGGACTGGATAGAATCATATCTGCAGGGACGTAAATTTATCGTGAGAGTTGATAGTAACAATTAATCTAAATACGACATTGGTTCAGGAGTAATCCAGGGTAGTAATGCTGGTCCACTACTTTTTTTGTTATATGTCAATGATCTTCCAAGGCACATTCCAGTAGGAAGAGTATTTCAGTATGCAGATGATGTCTCAATTGTGATTTCCGCTTCGAGGCAAGAAGAACTGAATCACAAGACCACTGTTATTCTGGAAGAGTTCAGTCAGTGGTGCTCTAAAAATAGACTTATACTGAACCACGCGAAAACTGTGTGTCTGAATTTCCACAAGAGCTCCATTCCCCAAGACGAAGATATAATAATAACGATAAGTGATGATCACATATTAAAACCGAAAAGAACCGTTAAATTCTTGGGTGTTCGCCTAAATGACACTCTCAGTTGGGTAGACCATGTGGAAGAAGTATGCAAGAAATTGAATAGCGGCTACTATGCTCTATTGAACCTAAAAAATGCTGTCAACCAAGAGGGCCTCCTTAGCGCATACTACGCGTTAATATATTCAACAATGAGCTACAATATCATCGCTTACGGCAGAGCTACAGAAAGTAAAAGAATATTTATCGCACAAAAAAGAAAAATCCGTCTAATGTTCGACTTGGATCCCCTGGAGTCTTGCAGACCAACTTTCAGAAAGCAAAAAATTATGACTTTCACCTGTATATATATCCTGAAAGTTCTCTGTTATATATATATATATATATATATATATATATATATATATATATATATATATATATATATATATATATATATATATATATATATATATATATATATATATAACCGCAGAGACCATATTGAGAAGGTTGGAGATGTACATAGCTATGATACAAGAAACCGGAATCATTTAAAATTGAGCAGATTCGCATACCAATCGTATAAGAAAACACCAGAGTATGCAGGATGTTACTATTTTAATTTATTACCTTTGGAAATACGTTCTGAAATTATCTTAACGAAGTTTAAAAGAAGGCTCAAACAAACTCTTATTAAGGAAGCCTTTTATGATTTAGTAGAATTTCAAAATTATTTTTAATAATCTTTTATATTCTATTCTTGGGTATAATTTATGTCAACCTTGAATTGTCCTATACATATCTTGTGATTTGGGGATCAATAAAGAATATTATTATTATTATTATTTTGTTATCGGTGAATATTTGCGAGACGAAGGTTTGGGAGTTTCGGTGATAGGTCACCAACATTTGATCAGGTGAGATGAAGTACTGAGTGTTTTTGCTTCTCTCATATTTAATTTTTCATTTCACATTTGAAATGTCAAGCCAGGAAGTGAAATCTAAACTTTCCCTTTGTAAGAAATATGTAGTCCATTCTATTAATTGTATTTATTGCAGAACAGCATTTTATCCAAGCTGTGCTAATTAGGCCAAAGTGCTGGAAGTTCTGATGTCGAACTGATAGTTAAACAACTGTCCGTCTTTTTAGGCGCTAAATTTGATAACTTTAGACGTGAAATGAAGGAGAAATATCTATCTAAAATATTTTAACTTAATCAGCTGGTGGAAATTATGAAATACAATTCTACACATATTCATAATTTATACAAATTTATGATACTTACCTATAAGCTCCGGCCTGCACAAGTTCACGGAGACCTCTTTCATCTTGGGTAACATCATTTGCAGTAATTATACGTCTTTCTGCTGCCTCTGCTTCTCCCAAGCAAACAGCAACTGCCTCTCCAACATTATCTCCCTTAAAGGAAATCTATATATATATATATATATATATATATATATATATATATATTTTTTTTTTATTTATTTATTTATTTTATTTATTTATTCAACAGGGACGAACCCCATACAATAAAGATTAATTCATAAAATATAAGATAACGTTTGTACATCATTTAAGTATTTAACAATAAAAAAAAAACAAAGAAATTATCCATATACAAATAATATTTTACATTTGTTTTTAATGTAATATAAAGAATTAATGCTTGGATCAAACCACAGTGCATTATTATTACAATTTTTTGATAGTCTGTTAATAATAGATTCAAGTATATATATATATATATATATATATATATATATATATATATATAAATATATATATATATATATATATATATATATATATATATATATATATATATATATATATATATATATATATATATATATATATATATAAAGACGGGTGGGGTGGTCTTTGATTTGGTTATACTTCCTGACATACTTGATCATGGTTTTAATTGTCTTAGACTGAGGACGATTAATTTGAATATAGAGAATTTTTAAATAGAACAAAATATATATCATTTATATGTAAATTATATATTTAAATATAATGATTTGCTGGAATAAATATTTAACTTACATTGAATACCTTTATAGTCTATAAATTACTTATTTCAGTGTCATTGACTTAATAACTATGATTGCTCATGAATAACGAAACTTGAACAGAATTTGTGAAAATTATAAAAATTCTCATGTAAGCATAGGAGGGGGCCAAGAGTTTTGCTTACTTTTGTTGATAAGAGGAAGTAGGAGTTTTAAAATTACTGAAATTTATCCTTATGTAATACTATGATCGAATAAGTTATATAATATATATATATATATATATATATATATATATATATATATATATATATATATATATATATATATATATATATATATATATATATATATATATATATATATATATATATATATATATATATATATATATATGTATATATATATAAATTCATATATACTATAATATAAATACCAGTACAATACAGAATGATTATTTAATCATGTCGGTGAATCTGTAAATTTTTCTAAACAGCTCTCAAAAAATTACCAGTTCTTCCTCAAGCAATACCCCAGGAGTTGTCAGCTGTTCTTTTTCTGTAAAGTATGTACCAGGAGCTGACATCGCACAATTAATCAGAATTTGCCTAGTTTTATCACTAGGTATCCAAGCATCTCTTCTCCGTTCAGCCTCTGAACCGACTGCAACTCTAGCTGCGAAACCATCCTAAAAAATCAAATTGAATAAATTTTTCCTTGTCCATTTATGCACTCATTACATCATTTGTAGATGTAGAAATTCCTAAATCTGATATCAAACCATTTCTATTAGTATTATGACCTCTTCCAATAAGATCAAAGAAAGCTGCTGTTGAATCAGCTGGTGGTGGCGCATTTTCTGAGAATAACCTACATACTGTTGGTTCATTTTTATTTTCAGGCGCAGATTTACTATCATCCAGTTTAAGGGTATCTAATTTAGCAGATGTTCTGCTTAGTTCTAGTGAAATATCTGGTTTTCCTCTTGCTGCTTTATCAGTTTGTCCAAAATATTGACTAAGTGAGGGTGTTGTTTTCCCTGACATATTTAGTACAAATATGTAAACCTTAATGTTAAAACTTATTTTAATGCATCATTGAGATTTCGAATAATTAACTTATGCTTGTTTATTGTACAAACCCTTAGTTATCTTATTTTTGACCATCTACCTATTGTGGATGTGGTCTCAATCAATCTAGTCCTAAAGCTTTCATTTATCTTATCTCAAATTCACTTCCACCTTCCACCACAGAGTGAGACTCACAGACGTGAGACTTCTGCACAGACACTTTAACTTTAGTTAGTTCATATCGCCTGCATGGAGTGTTCCTTTACGACATTTATTTTAAGCAATATAGTGTAGTTTCTACCTTATCAAAAACAAATGTGCAGAGCACTCAAAATTAATATGAATGGTGAACTATACGCATTGATCTGTTTTGATGAAATAAAATAATGTAACATACATTAATATTCCCTTTACAAGCTAAACATGAACAAACCAACCTAAGTTAACTGGGAATCTTAGATAATTTTTTCTTTTTTTTAGAATCACTAGTGCACGTTCACTGAAAATAAGCTGATTTCGAGCGGTTAAATTCAAACATACGAAAAAGTGAAATATGATTTTCAAATAAATAAAAATGCCTTTCAATGGATTTTAATTTGCTTCGTTCACCTATGGTAAATTTATAATTTGAAACCTATTAGAAAAATGCCAAAAAGAACTAGTCTCGTGTTTATACCTTTGCGTTTATATATATATAATATTATGGGATTGAAGCTTAAATTTTATATGTATTGGTAAATTGCGTTGAAGCTTATTTAAATTGAGGTTAGTGAAAAATCACTTGATAATGAGCATATCACTGATAAATTAGCCAAATGTTTATTTTTGCCAAGTGCAAAATGTAAACCTCAACTTGTGTCTAAGAACTTTAAAAATCCATTATGCACAAATTATTAACAAATTTTTCACGCATCATGAGTTATTGGTAAAGAAATATTGTTTAGTTTTTTTGAATTTTTATCTGTTGAGAATGCTTCATATTGAATGTTTTATTTTATTTGTCAAACACGTGTCAATAAATTGAATTCGAGAAATACAAATACTTATTCCAATACTACGTAGTAGTATAATTCAGTGAATATTATCTATAATACTCCACAAGACGATAATATTACCATTGTCCATGTTATTTTCGTATGGGAGGGCACCAGTATTTATTTACCAACTTCGTTGATATGGAATCAACTACTCGACCTTCAACTGTCAAACTAACCAAAATCGAAACAATGTCACATAACTGTTAGCGTTAGGTTTCTCCATTTTATTATGAAACATTTTTTTCGTTTTATTTTTTGTAAGTTTTATGTTTTGCCTTGACTTATTTTACAATTTCCAAGATTCAAAAGCCACACATTTAGTCTGTTTTCATGAAATCTGATGCTTGATAATCTACAAAATTCAGTCATTGAGCTTTTCTGAACAGTCACACGAAATGTCAATTTGCCAGCCATATTCGAGTACGAGTGTCTGGCGCTAGGTGCCGTTTGTCATTACGGGACTTCCCCATCTCCTCCCCCTAATATTATATTAGTTTGAGAGTTTGCGTTACTATTATCTGAGCCATTAGCGGTTTGTTTACATTGTTTGGGAATGGTATTTACGTTCATTTCGTTTTGATTTTTCGAACGTTTAGTTTCGTAATTTGTGTTTTTTGGTCTTCATATTTTCCAGTGGTTTATTGTGTCTATCTTTGTTTAACAGTAGATAACCTACCTACCTACCTTAAGTTGAAATTTATACTGTGAGTTCTTATCACTGAACATGAAAATAAATAATAAAATAAAGGAGAGAACGAATAAATTTATTGTTCGGAGGAACTAGGTATACATCATGAAAAGGCTGTATGATAGAACTCTTATCTATTTAAAAAGTAAGAAAACTTTCAACTTTCAAGAAAACATCGCTAACATGGCTACTTTCATTACCAAAGGAAGAAGTTTTGAGTATAATAAAAAAAACTAAGCACTTACCAGAGCAAAAATGAAAGAAACAAAATGTAATGAAATAAGAATTAACATGAATACTCAACTTGAATGTTTTGAACGTAATGAGTTATTATATTTTTAAATGTTTCTGATGTAGAACAGCTCTCCTAATCGTACATTAAGAGTATTATCAAGTTTAAAGGTTTTAATTTAGTCAATTTGGTTAAAAGAAATACCTTTTGGCCTTTGGACGACATCATCAAAACTAATTATATCCTCTCCACATTCAGATGAATGTGGAGGGGATATAACTAGAGAAGCTCTTTTGAAACAGTGCAAGAAAACCGAAAACAGCGTTACTTATAAAGAGTGTCCTTCCACTTCATCTTTCAATCCGTTCGATTATGAAAGCAACGCCAGGGAATTACAGGAAGAAATCTACGAAAACGACGATCAAATTTAAAATGATGAATTTCAAAACGACAATGAACTCATAAAAAATGTGCTTTTCTGCGAAGAGCTTAGAGAATTGGCAATCCTTTCAAACATGAGCCAAGACACTGTTAAACACTAATACAACTCATTAGTAAAAGACTTCCAAAGACTATTCTTGAGCAAGATCCGCGAACTTTTTTTTTGTGAGGTTAGACCCCTTTAAATCAATAAGGTCACGAGTTTGAACATATTAAAGCATATTGGTTTTGAAAGGACTCTTGTGGGAGTCATTGGATTTATAGTGGTAAATAAAACGCTGTTTAAAATCTTGTGAAATTTGAAACATTTAATAAATGAACAATTAGTTTTAGGCCCGGTTGTACAGTAGCGGTTTAAGCCATGGTTCTACTGAGCTAGGCTCAAGGATGAACTCGGTTCAATAATAGCTTTCAGTTGTACAGGTTATTTTGAAGACTAGCTTTACTAAACCGAGTTCAAGAAAATATGTGTTATGTTGGTATCGTTTACACATGCGCTGTTAATTTTTTGTCGTTGCTGAATGCAGAGCAGCAGCATTGCAGATATGTTGTGATTTATGTTAATTTGAATTTTGAAAACGGACACGGAACTTGTATGTTGCATTGTGAAACGGTACGCCAAGCTGTATCTTTTTAAAACGAATTAAAGCCGAAAGTCTTACTCAGAAAAAATTAATTAATTAAAAATAGAGACAGATGGAATAATTGAGTGAAATAAGTTACGAATGGAAAATTTATCAATAGAGAAGCATATTATGCCTTAAAAATTAAAAAGAATTTAAAATGACCAATGTTAATTTATTGTGTTGTATAATAGGTGGATTTGTTAATAAAAAAGTTAATAATAATAGTAAATACATTGTTAATAAAAAAGTTAATAATAATAGTAAATGAAATAAAAGTACCTACTACAAAATTTTTTTTATGATTATGATATGGAATTCAAATTTTTATGCCCATAATTATGTCATCATTAGAAGAAGCTTACATAGGATTCTAACATATATTTTCTAAATAAAGAAACAATTTATTACTACAGTTCTCTGAAGTAATTTATTAATTGATGCCTCACAACATTGTTGATATTATGAATATTGTTAGCATTCATGTGAGGTTGAAAATTTACATTATCAACAAAATTAACTGCAGTTTCTTCCATACAACAAAATGGTTCATTCTATCTCTATATTTCTTTGGTTGTCTTCCAGCATTATTTAATACTTCTACTATTTCAGCAAAGTCCTCATCGTCTGCTAGTTCCTGAAGATTATCATGTAGCTAATGAGCCATTATTTTTATTTTAAATTATTTTGACAAAAATATAATCTAATATTGTGATGATACCTTTCCAATAATTTAATACAAGGAGTGAGGTTATATTATCTTTGAGCTCGGTTTAAGCGCCTGAATTTGATGGTTCAGCTGAACCGCATAATTTGACAGCCGGTGAACCAAGCTTTGCGTTGAACTAGCTCTGTGCAACGTTACAGTCTCATTTAAACCAAGTTCAACCTTGAGTTTGGCTTAAACCGTGACTGTACAACCGGGCCTTAATCTAGATCACGCCATGTTTTACTTCGATAAAGACTCCGCCATTTTGGACTTTTTCAATAGTAAACGAAAAGAATACTATTATTCAAATAATAGCGTCTTGCATCTTCTTAAAAAATTGAACAACAGTATGCCGAAATATGCCATTTAATTTTAAAAAAAATGCATTCAGATGCTCAGATGCAAAATGAAATTTGATGATATTTTTTCAATATTTTTTAAATATGGGAAAAATACATTAAATGAGCGGCGCTCCAGTTATGTTAAAGTATTTTATTACTTTTCATCAGAAAAGTGCCATTCGTGGCAATGGTTTGCTTTCGAATATTATTTTATAATATGCTTAGTATAAGTATGCGGTTTAAAATATTACCACTCTGTCCGTCATTATACAGACTTAAAAGTTGTCGTTAGTAAACAAAATAAAACTCTTTTAGGATTCATTAATTATTTTTAAGTTAATTTAGTCTACGTTGAATATATTTTGAGAGGAAAATGTCAGATAATAAGTTTTAATTTATGTATTTGAAGTTGCCTTGAAGAACTCTTTAAGAATATAGAATTAAGACTTAATGGTTTTAGTTTCGAAATTTAGTCTTGAAGGCGTTTTTAGGATGGGCCCTTTTTTGGCTAGAAGTTGCTTTATGATGGTCTCAGGGATGTCTTGAAGATCACTTGATTTTATTCGAAATATTATTGTATAGTTAAAGCGATCTTGAAGATCGGAATAAGAGCACTAATGTTACTTGGGTTGCATCGTCCGGAATAAGCGAACGTCCAGCAAGTGATTTGGGTTCTAGTTTACCATCTAGCACGTTCATCCCGGCTGTATATAAAAAAAATCGGTCATTCAGTTTATTTGACCGTACTATTTCATATTACGATTCACAAAAAGTAGGAAAGTATAAAAATGAATTCAAGAAAGCGGCAATCATTCATATCGATCCCTACCGATAAGATATATCATATCGTAAACTTATCAGGGCTAGTCGTAACGATGGTCCAAGCATCTGAATCACACACCATCCTTTCTCTCTCTCTCTCTCTCTTCTCTCTCTCTCTCTTCTCAGCCTCTTTCCGTCCACTCCTGAACGTAACCCTCTTCCATTTTCTTCCATGTACCTCTGTTTTGCACCCAGTTTCTACCCGCTATTTTCCTTATATCGTCTATCCATCTTGTGGGTGGTCTTCCTACGCTTCTCTTTGTTTGCCGCGGTCTCCATCTGACTATTCTTGATGTCCAGCGTCTTGTATCTTCTCTAGCCACGTGACCAGCCCATTGCCATCCTTTCAATTAACTCAATACCTTGCGACTATAGTCCGATTCCTTTATAGTAATAACCGATTCTATTATTAACTACATTGTGTGCTGCGAAAATACTAAATCTTATATAGTCCTCAGTGAGTCATTCGAGACCAGACCACCGAGGAAGCAGCATCGCCCTGGGAAAGCTGTGAATTCGACGGCAAGCGACTGAAGACGACGAGAGTGAAAAGGACATCGATGGACAGTGATGTTAGTCCAGTAGACACGAAGTAACTCGGACCGCTAGTAAGACGCAGCGCCCAACAGAGGACGGCACGGTGGGATGGAAGTAGTGTTGAGTAGGACATACAAGAGGCAGTACATTTGTCCCGTACATGACGTCAAAATGTAAGAGCGGCTCAATATTTTATATTGTACTGCTTCAAATTTTATGACGCGGTTGTCGCGCTAGGCGCTACTTACTTTCCGTCTCCGCAAAACTGTAGGATGAAGACAAAGAGGAAGTGAGACGCATGCTACAAATTTATTGCATTATTGCTTTTCGAGTCTCGTCGAGCGATAAGGAAATATCCTATCAAATGTCATATTCGTACTCTTAACTTCAAACGTATCGCCGAGCTTCAGTTAGGGACGTTCCGATACATACAAGGTATCGATACCTACTCATATAAGTAGTACTCGAATCATTTTTCGATACTACTCATATGAGTACCTCCAAAGTATCGATACTTACTCATATCGATACATTTAAGGTATATTTTGGTTATAATTTCGAAAAATGAAAAAAATAGAAAAAATTCATAATATTTTTGTTACTTACTAACTTTGGGCTTAAAATGCCGAATATGAACTAAGATTTTGCCGCTTTCTCACTTTTTTTCAAAAAATTAAACTAACCTGACTTATTCTAACCTAACCTCCGAGAGCAAGAAAGTGTCGAATTAATGATTTAGATGAATTTTAAATTGGAAAAAATCTTTTTTTTTAATATAAAATGTATCTATTATATGACTTCGATTTTGTCAATTTTCGAATTAATTACTAAAAAATTCTGAAATGTATCGATATGAGTAAGTATCGATACTTCGGACCCGATTCTGAACATAGAGATTTTTCCAATATTTCTCTAGCGGCGTGACTCCGACGCAGACAGAGAAAACCTCTTTTTTCTCAGTCTACGAGCAAAAAAACATTCGTTCAATCGTTCCGTTCAGTCTCATTGATTCGATTCGATACCGAGTACTTTCGTTTCGATACCGAGTAAGTATCGCAAGATTGATTCGATACTAAAAGTAGTTGGTATCGAAACAAAAGTATCGAATACTTACTCGTATTTACTAGTATCGGAACGTCCCTAGCTTCAGTACGCTTCACGTCATTTGAAGTGGGACATTGTACTGGCTCAGTACAAAAAAGAGGCTACTCTTACAAACTCATTTTCATGTCGTGTCCTACCCAACACTAGATGGAAGCGGATCGTCAGGTTCGAAGACGAATGATGCTCGTTGCAGACGACGAGAGTGAAGATGGATATTATATCACCATGTCGGAGTAATGGCCATTGCAGACGACGAGTGTGAAAATGGATGTTGATTCTCGAGGTCGGAGTGATGAGCATTGTTCAAGATCGAACCAACCTGGGATGAAGCGAATATACTTTCAGTCGACAGAGAATGCCACGGGCAGTCGTCAGGTATGTTTACTTGATTTCAAAATTAATGCGACGCGACGCAGAGAGATATACACTTGGGTCTTGAAATATAGACACAAGGAAGGGAACAGGTTCTAGTGCTGACCGCAGCACGAGAGTCCTAATCTAAGTGCGAGATTGGAGGTTTAGTAGGCTTATGCCCGGAAACCGAAAGAACAGAGGTGTTTTTAGTGGGTAGGCCATGTTGATATATATTTATATATATCAACTATTGAATCCCACACAGGCCGGGTTCGCAACCGGTATCGCTTTTGAAGTTTTCACCTCGATTAAAAAAAAAAAAAAATCAGTGAGTGAGTGTTGAGTTTTAAAGACTAATAAGTTGATAAGAAAAAAAGTAGATTTCCTGAAAAGAATAGTAGAAGTGATTGACTTGAAGTCGTAAATCATGACAGGTCTATTGTTATACATGACAGCTCAAGGTCATAAATCATGGCAGGTCTATTGTTATGCCAGGTGTGCAGTCTATTGTTATACCAGGTCTATTGTTATACATACCAGGTGTGCAGGTCTATTGTTATACCAGGTGTGCAGCTTTATTGTTAGACAGGGGTGTATTAACTAATGATTGATGGTGGCAGGGGGGACCGTGGGAATTGAATATTTCTTTACAAATCTAGGCCAAAAAAAAAAATTGAATATTTCTTTACAAATCTAGGCCAAAAAAAAAGCCCATACACAAGCATATTTCTTTAATAATTCATATTGAACAAATCGATAAACTTATCGATCAAAACTGTTATTCAATCAAATCTTTTCAGATGTAATTACGAACAAAAATCTGAAATTTCATAAAACCTATTAGGTAATTATATGAATATAAATGATTAATTGAATTTATGATTCCTGGATACCTTTTACTAATGAGTTGTACGTATATTCAATTTGGTGAGATTGAATAATTTATTGAACTTTTTTTCATATAAGATTCACAAATTTTTTTTATGGAAGAACAAAATAACTTAAATAACTCTTTTCCTATAAGATTTTATTTTTTTTAGGCAGAATGCGAAATTTTTTATTATAGATCTCATATTTTCTTTTTCTGTTCAATTTTATGTATACCACAGCTTCAATTTGAAGCGTAGATAAAAAAATGCCTTTTACCTGGAGTGAAAAAATATTTTTCCTTTAAATAATCGAATCAAAAAGTTTAATTATTCTCTCTCTTAGTTGGAAATATCAAAATATTTCTAAAACTTCATCTATGTAAATGAAACTAAATTCACTTTCTCTTTTAGCAACCGGGATGACCCATCCAACGAAATTAATTTTTGGTTTCCCTAACTGAAATGAAGATAACCGATAATTATAAACATACAATAGTACCTAGTCCTCCAAAATGAAATTGAAGCATTTCATATTGCTTTAATCATTTATATTGGCAAAACCGATAAACCTATCAATATAAATTATAAAAACTTATTGAATCAAATCTTTACAGATGTAATTACGAACAAAGATCAGAAAATATTTATTAGGTATTATATGAATAAAAATAATTTATTGAATATATGATTCCTGCATTCATTGTATAAATGATTTGTCCAATTTGATGATATTAAATAACTTATGCAATTTTTATAAGATTCATGAAATTTTTTCATGAAGAACAAAATAACTTATGGAACTTTATTACAGAAAATTTATTCATCTAATTACAAACCTTTTTATTTGAAACACAAAATTATTAAAAAAATGTAATTTGAACATTCATTTACATGCATTATAACAGGTCCCGAAGTAGTAATAAAGTTAAATCATTATTTCATTCTATTATTCTACATTGAAAATTTAATAATTTTATAATTGTATGCATAGTTATAAACAAGCACATACCTTGCCATGCCAAAAAAAAGCCCACACACATCTATACTAAACGAATAAAATTGTTTTATATTCACTGGATTCTATATATAGCAACATTTTGATATTAAGAGGGCGAAAGTAACTTTCCAAAACTTAATGTGGCTCTTCTTCTTAGGGACTTTTGCAGGTGGAATGAATCTCTTTGTACGGAGGATGAGTGAAAAAATTGACAATGACGATGCTATAAACAAGTATTACACAATCGAATATTTTACAGGTTTTATTCTCGCTGAAATTTGCAAAAGGAACAAGGGCCGTATTTTAGAAAACCGCTAGATCCATTACATTGATGGACGATCGTAAAACGCTGGATGTCTGTGACGTTATTCATCAGAGGGTGCAAATAAATCAGTGGGGGGTGGACCGCACACACCCTGTGTATACATATATATATATATATATATATATATATATATATATATATATATATATATATATATATATATATATATATAAGAATGCTCAATGATACAGGGAGCTTCAGATTCAATCATAACAACGTAAAATGAATATGTGTAATGAAGAGTACTTGGAGTCTCCGACTTCACCGTTGCCTCATGAGCAGGAGGGTGAAGTTTTTTTACCGCTGCACCATTCTTGCATCAAGATTGAGGAGATGGAAGAAGAAGAGAATTTGATTGAGGGAGAAGGATGGGAGGAATTGGAGATGGAAGAAGAAGCTGTTTATTTCAACGATCAGGCGGAATATGATTATTTCTTCGAGGCGGAAGATGGATATTTCATCGACCAGGCTGAAGATGAGGGTTATGTCGATGAATATTATCCTCCCCCATCGCCGCCTTCTTCACTCGGAGAAGATTCAGGATTCGAGGAATAAAACGGTATGTAAATCAGGTATTAAAATAATTGCATCCATAAAAAACATATAATTCATTAATTATTTTACATTATCCAGCTATTTCTAGAATTATCTCATCATTTAACAAACAATTTTTAGTTTTAATAATAACTACTTGATTTTTTTCCAGCGAATGTACCAACAGTACCATTATCATCCTTTCCCCCCCCCAACGCCTCCTTCCTCACTCGGAGAAGATTCAGGATTCGAGGAGTAAAACGGTATGTAAATCAGGTATTAAAATAAATGCATCCATAAAAAACATGTTATTTATTAATTATTTCTAGAATTATCTCGCCATTTAACAAACAATTTTTATTTTAATAACAACTACTTGATTTTTTTCTAAAATTGAGTCACAATGACACACCCATATGTATGAATTGCTTGTAAAATAATAGATCAATATTGAGAATATTGTGTTAGATAGTATCATTTGATAGAGATATTATGTATACTATTAGTAATGTAATTGTATATAAATACGATGTTGGTAGAGCTATGTACAAAAAAATGTATGATATTATATAACAATAAACTTTATTTTAGAAAATTTATTTATCTAATTACAAACCTTCGGAAACAGCGTCAAAGTTGGATAGTGTGATGAATGTTATATTGAATTGTGATATACCCGATAATAATAATACTGTCTTGAAATTCCATATTGGTTTGAAATACGGAATAAGAGATTGCTTTTCAAATATAAATAATAGTATTTAACTTTAGAACTATGCAAATGAAAAAACGCTATATAGAATGTAGCTAAAGAATGATCATATACAATATGAACAAATAATTTTTCAATCTTGTATACTAGAACTGCTTTTTTAGGAAACTTTGGGTGATTAGAAATAAATAAAACGTAGACGATAAACGTATACGAATAATAAATATTTTAAAATCATGAAATAACTAGAAGTACTTACTTATTTAGAAACATATAAACCTCTATAGGATTAAGAAAATGAAATATAGAAGATGATCATGTACATTGATGAATATTTTTTTTGAAAAACACATAACTTTGAATAAAATTTTTTGTTATAGAATGTAGCTAAAAGAATAATCATATACAATATGAACAAATAATTTTTCAATCTTGTATACTAGAACTGCTTTTTTAGGATACTTTGGGTGATTAGAAATGAATAAAACGTAGACGAAAAACGTATACGATTAACAAATATTTTAAAAATCATAGCATAACTAGAAGCACTGTTTTAGAAACATATAAACATTTATCTGATTAAGAAAAATAAAATATAGAGGATGATCATATACATAGATAAATATTTTTTTTCAAAAAACACATAAATAGCTCATAAACCATAACATGACTAAAAACTACTTTCTGAAAGTATCTAGAGGAATGAGCATTATAACGTAATTAAATCGTTGACAAGGGGGTCTTTTGTACACAATTCTAAGAGGTATACAAATCGCCCCTATTGTCCCTATTTGTAGTGTGAAGACCATTATATGAGACCAGCGTTTTATACACGTTTCGAATATAGCGTTACGAATGCACACAAGACACTCCTAATGACAGAAGCAATTTCGAACATCTAATTTGAGCGTTGCTCAGAATATTCGCAATATATGTCTGAATAACGATGATATTTTCAACATTTCTTCAATGCAAGAAATCAAAACGGGTCTTTTTCGAATTACGAATTTTATGCACCTGGTATATTTTGATATAAAATTTCTCTCCAGTTGTTACTTCCAAGCTTTTCATTCTGAATTTCCATGAAATTTCGAGCAAATGTTAAACTTTTTCACTGTACGCCACGGACAATTCGAATAAAATTGTAAAAATTGAATTTACGTATTCTGTAAATAGCCCCATCCTATGCATATTCTAAAGTCCATAGTTCGGAGTAGGAATTACAATTAAGGTTTGTTAGAATGCGTATTTCAGTCGTTCATAATATTTTGTTTCTTTAAAAATCAAAATTGATATGATTGAAACTTTTTTGTATACATGAATCGATTCGAATGTCATAAATAGACGTGATTATTAAGAAATACAGGAAGAATTGAATAATAAATATCCAAAAGATGCTGGTAAAATAAAATCAGTGTCTAATCAAAATCGGGTGGTGAATATTATTTTTATAATACGCTAGTCTCTTCCTGGTGGAATATGAACTGATTAATGTTTCATGGAACTTGAAGAAAACACTCTGCAAAAGTTTGACAAAATATTGAATTTTGTTAAAATTTACTTAACAATTTTTTGCGTTCTAAGTTCAGCAATCATTGCAACAGGTTTTTGTTTTGATATGCGACATTTTTTTGCAAAAGATATCGGAGCGATGCAAAAAAAATTAACATATGCAGAGCAAGTCGTCAGAAATAAAATCTGATGAAATGATTGCTGAACTTAGAACGCAAAAAAATGTTAAGTAAATTTTAACAAAATTCAATATTTTGTCAAACTTTTGCATTTTTTATTTATTTCTAATCACCCAAAGTATCCTAAAAATGCAGTTCTAGTATACAAGATTGAAAAATTATTTGTTCATATTGTATATGATTATTCTTTTAGCTACATTCTATAACAAAAAATTTTATTCAAAGTTTTGTGTTTTTCAAAAAAAATATTCATCAATGTACATGATCATCTTCTATATTTTATTTTCTTAATCCTATAGAGGTTTATATGTTTCTAAATAAGTAAGTACTTCTAGTTATTTCATGATTTTAAAATATTTATTATTCGTATACGTTTATCGTCTACGTTTTATTTATTTCTAATCACCCAAAGTTTCCTAAAAAAGCAGTTCTAGTATACAAGATTGAAAAATTATTTGTTCATATTGTATATGATCATTCTTTAGCTACATTCTATATAGCGTTTTTTCATTTGCATAGTTCTAAAGTTAAATACTATTATTTATATTTGAAAAGCAATCTCTTATTCCGTATTTCAAACCAATATGGAATTTCAAGACAGTATTATTATTATCGGGTATATCACAATTCAATATAACATTCATCACACTATCCAACTTTGACGCTGTTTCCGAAGGTTTGTAATTAGATAAATAAATTTTCTAAAATAGAGTTTATTGTTATATAATATCATACATTTTTTTGTACATAGCTCTACCAACATCGTATTTATATACAATTACATTACTAATAGTATACATAATATCTCTATCAAATGATACTATCTAACACAATATTCTCAATATTGATCTATTATTTTACAAGCAATTCATACATATGGGTGTGTCATTGTGACTCAATTTTAGAAAAAAATCAAGTAGTTGTTATTAAAACAAAAATTGTTTGTTAAATGGCGAGATAATTCTAGAAATAATTAATAAATAACATGTTTTTTATGGATGCATTTATTTTAATACCTGATTTACATACCGTTTTACTCCTCGAATCCTGAATCTTCTCCGAGTGAGGAAGGAGGCATTGGGGGGGGGAGGATGATAATGGTACTGTTGGTACATTCGCTAGAAAAAAATCAAGTAGTTGTTATTAAAACTAAAAATTGTTTGTTAAATGATGAGATAATTCTAGAAATAGCTGGATAATGTAAAATAATTAATGAATTATATGTTTTTTATGGATGCAATTATTTTAATACCTGATTTACATACCGTTTTATTCCTCGAATCCTGAATCTTCTCCGAGTGAAGAAGGCGGCGATGGGGGAGGATAATATTCATCGACATAACCCTCATCTTCAGCCTGGTCGATGAAATATCCATCTTCCGCCTCATCGATGAAATAACCATCTTCCGCCTCGAAAAAATAATCATATTCCGCCTGATCGTTGAAATAAACAGCTTCTTCTTCCATCTCCAATTCCTCCCATCCTTCTCCCTCAATCAAATTCTCTTCTTCTTCCATCTCCTCAATCTTGATGCAAGAAGGGTGCAGCGGTAAAAAAACTTCACCCTCCTGCTCATGAGGCAACGGTGAAGTCGGAGACTCCAAGTACTCTTCATTACACATATTCATTTTACGTTGTTATGATTGAATCTGAAGCTCCCTGTATCATTGAGCATTCTTATATATATATATATATATATATATATATATATATATATATATATATATATATATATATATATATATATATATATATATATATATATATATATATATATATATATATATACAGGGTGTGTGCGGTCCACCCCCCACTGATTTATTTGCACCCTCTGATGAATAACGTCACAGACATTCAGCGTTTTACGATCGTCCATCAATGTAATGGATCTAGCGGTTTTCTAAAATACGGCCCTTGTTCCTTTTGCAAATTTCAGCGAGAATAAAACCTGTAAAATATTCGATTGTGTAATACTTGTTTATAGCATCGTCATTGTCAATTTTTTCACTCATTCTCCGTACAAAGAGATTCATTCCACCTGCAAAAGTCCCTAAGAAGAAGAGCCACATTAAGTTTTGGAAAGTTACTTTCGCCCTCTTAATATCAAAATGTTGCTATATATAGAATCCAGTGAATATAAAACAATTTTATCCGTTTAGTATAGATGTGTGTGGGCTTTTTTTTGGCATGGCAAGGTATGTGCTTGTTTATAACTATGCATACAATTATAAAATTATTAAATTTTCAATGTAGAATAATAGAATGAAATAATGATTTAACTTTATTACTACTTCGGGACCTGTTATAATGCATGTAAATGAATGTTCAAATTACATTTTTTTAATAATTTTGTGTTTCAAATAAAAAGGTTTGTAATTAGATGAATAAATTTTCTGTAATAAAGTTCAATAAGTTATTTTGTTCTGCATGAAAAAATTTCATGAATCTTATAAAAATTGCATAAGTTATTTAATATCATCAAATTGGACAAATCATTTATACAATGAATGCAGGAATCATATATTCAATAAATTATTTTTATTCATATAATACCTAATAAATATTTTCTGATCTTTGTTCGTAATTACATCTGTAAAGATTTGATTCAATAAGTTTTTATAATTTATATTGATAGGTTTATCGGTTTTGCCAATATAAATGATTAAAGCAATATGAAATGCTTCAATTTCATTTTGGAGGACTAGGTACTATTGTATGTTTATAATTATCGGTTATCTTCATTTCAGTTAGGGAAACCAAAAATTAATTTCGTTGGATGGGTCATCCCGGTTGCTAAAAGAGAAAGTGAATTTAGTTTCATTTACATAGATGAAGTTTTAGAAATATTTTGATATTTCCAACTAAGAGAGAGAATAATTAAACTTTTTGATTCGATTATTTAAAGGAAAAATATTTTTTCATTCCAGGTAGAAGACATTTTTTTTTATCTACGCTTCAAAGCTTGTGGTATACATAAAATTAAACAGAAAAAAGAAAATATGCGATCTATAATAAAAAATTTCGCATTCTGTCCAATCAAAGAAATAAAATCTGATTGATCTGATGAATTTCATGCATTTTATAGGAAAAGAGTTATTTAAGTTATTTTGTTCTTCCATAAAAAAAATTTGTGAATCTTATATGAAAAAAAGTTCAATAAATTATTCAATCTCACCAAATTGAATATACGTACAACTCATTAGTAAAAGGTATCCAGGAATCATAAATTCAATTAATCATTTATATTCATATAATTACCTAATAGGTTTTATGAAATTTCAGATTTTTGTTCGTAATTACATCTGAAAAGATTTGATTGAATAACAGTTTTGATTGATAAGTTTATCGATTTGTTCAATATGAATTATTAAAGAAATATGCTTGTGTATGGGGCTTTTTTTTTGGGCCTAGATTTGTAAAGAAATATTCAATTCCCACGGTCCCCCCTGCCACCATCAATCATTAGTTGATACACCCCTGTCTAACAATAGAGCTGCACACCTGGTATAACAATAGACCTGCACACCTGGTATGTATAACAATATACCTGGTATAACAATAGACTGCAGACCTGGCATAACAATAGACCTGCCATGATTTATGACCTTGAGCTGTCATGTATAACAATAGACCTGTCATGATTTACGACTTCAAGTAAATCACTTCTACTAAGAATGCGCGATATAATCATGATAATGAATCAAAAGAATGGATAAAAAAGAATTTCTGCAGAATACAATTCATAAATCGGAAAATATGATAAAGGAATCGTTTGACGAAACTGGAATGTAACATTGAATGTGACAATTGCAAAGGAAAGCTTCGAACTGAATACAGTAGCTACCTCAAGTAAATTGATAAATAAAAACAAGAAATGATTTTCCTAAAATTATACCAAAACGCATGCGCATAATGAGCTGAGGCTCTAATTCAATTTTGAACGTGAAGAATGGGCATATTTATCGCAGAATACGTGAACACTTCCGCGAGGCTCAAGCATATATTTGTTCATGATAATTTTGCTACTAGAAGCTGACTATAAATTATTATTATATATTACCATTAATAGTATTAATATAAACAAATGAAAGTTCTTAGCAGTAGGCAAGATAAACAAATTTTTTAAAGATACAAAACAACCATATGTAGAAGATCCTCAACACTACATACTATCTATCCTATCTATTTTTTACAGTGCAATAAAAAGTATATAGATAATTTGTCCAATGACTTCGAAGTAAAAACGGGTAAAAATTATTGTGTACAAACAGTGCATTTTGACTTAGAATATCATACAGATCCAAAATAATATTGCAGCTGATTATGTTTTATATAAATATATTATTTGAATTAAATCAATACAATAGCTCATGAAATTCGTACTTCTGATAATATACAAGAAACAAAGAATTTTTAACCATCATTTCAGAGATATAAAGGTTAAATCCACTTGTACGGCAATAAATGTTATAATGTGATATAATGAAAAGTTTAAAATTCAAATTTCCAAAAAAGCGGGTATTGGTAAAATTCAAGACATCTAGTAACAAAGACTCGACTGAAGACGGGTTGAATAGAGGTATTTGAAACAACACATTGAAAATGAAGTAAAACAAGAATTACAAACATAATTTTGAAAAAGAAAAATAATAATGAGAAGCTTTGCAGTGAACAATATATAATATAAGTGTAGTTAAATCTGTTGAAATGTTTTCATTGTACTAACGATTCAAATCTGCCCGGCTTCTATTGCGCCATCTACTTCATGAGTATATCTCCTGTTGAATCTTCTAGAATAGAGTTATTTATTGTGAAACATTAGAGCAGAGCGTTACTTCTTTCATTATTCTTAGTTTATTCTTCCCAATTTTGACAAAATGTTAGTTGTGAACCAGTCTGTAGCCGAATTGGGCAAGAAAGTTACAGAAGGTAGCCCATCTCTTCCTCATTTACATGGATAAATATTTAACTAACTAAACCTATATTGTATATTATAACATAAATAAAAGAAATGTTATTAAATGTCCATTTAGAATGAAATCAATAAAAGGGTTTTATTTAGCTGTGAATAATTTATTTGAACATAACACTTCTTAATATTAGTCCATTATTTTTCACGACAACAGAATCAAGCAATTTGAACAACTTATGAAAAAATGTGAATATGAAATGGAAGTTGCATTATATCATATATCATCATATGATGATGAATTGCTAAACTGCAGTTGAGAAATTCATAGAAATGAAACGCGAATAAATTCAGTCACAATTAATTTTCACCTAATACCAAAACTTTCATTGATTCTTTCATTTCCACACATTTTGACAAATACTGCTTCTAAAGTTAGCCCCTCAACGATTTCTTGGTCATCGAAGAACATGCGCAGTGAAACATATTCATAAACGAATGTCATTTACACAACAGTTGGAATGTGAAACATCACTAAAAATCGAACACTCTGTACAGTCACCTCTGTAGTAGGGCGAAGTCGGTTAATCATGCGCGGCGGCTAATGATGCGCAGCATATTAGCAGTAGAAAATGTCAACTACAGTGACTCTATACAAGAATGTCAACCATTTATTGGAATTCATACACTTCGTGCCATCTCTTAGAAGATAGTTAAAGTTGCGCAGCCATTTGGGCAATTGCCGCGGCAAACTCGGCTGTCATCGTGTCTGACTACTATTTTGATTGTTTACTCTAACTTTTGTGCGTGCGTAAAGAAAATTGAAAATGTTAATGAGGACTTTTTTGTTTGGCTAATTATACTAAAATAATCAACGTGGTTCTAGCTATTGTAGGAGCGATTCATCTAAGGTAAAGAACCTCCAGTTTTATTTTGGTGAATTTTTATAAGCATTAGGTCCATGTCGGGTAATGGTGCGCCATGCGCACAATTAGCCAACTTTTTGAGTAAAAAGTTTTTGTTGTTATTCAGTATAAAACAAAATGTTTTCTGAATAATTTCAGATGCTAAAATATACCCGCAAAACGAATAAAGCCTCTTGAGATGCAGACAAAATGAAAAAAGTCTTGTTATTTGTTGCAAATGACGGAACAGTTAGAGATGACGGAAGGAAGTTTTAATACCAGAATATACAATTCGCAAAAGAAAAAAAGATGGATATGATGGAGGATATGATATTAGTGGGTCCACATCCCATTTTTTCACAGATCCAAGAAAAGAGTTTAGCGAGTCACGTACTAAAAATGGCAAAACTTTTTTATGATGTCACAAGAAATGAACTTCTGCGATTTGCGTATTCTTATGTAGTAGCTAATAATTCAGCTAAAAAATTATAAATTTTGTAAGCAAAACAAGATTGAATTACTAGCCATCACACCACATACATCTCATCGCTCACAGGCTTTAGATTTAGCATTTTATGGTCCACTGAAAGCTATGGAGAATATGACTGTGATTTTTGTACCTAAATTACAATTATTTTTTATTTTGTTAATGTTCTAACAAATATTATATGTCTTCTGTAATGCTTCTTTTGAATTTACCTAATACACCATAATATATTTACAGATTTCTGGTTGCGCACCGTTACCCTGACCGGTGCGCACAATTACCCGCATGTGGCTAATCATGCGCATTGTCAGTTTATCTCTTATTTCCTTCTTAAGCTCAGAACATATTTTTTGTGATATTTAATTCACTGGAGTTATACCATATACAATGAAGAATATCTATGCCAGAATTCAGAATTCTAGATGCTATATTCAAGAAAATATCAACCCGGCTTCTTAGGCGCGCACAATTCACCGACTTCCCCCTAACTTTAACAATATTTATCATATTATCATATTTGTTATCTATCATCGAATATAGAAACTAAATTATCACCTCCCGAACACAGCCGACATCTTTTAATTATATCGTCCATTCTTTCCATTTCGACCGAAGAGCGATACTACCATTGAAACCGTTACACAGGTACTGACGGGTTGGTAGTGAAGGAAGGACGAATAAATCAATTGGTTAGAGAAACTATGTATAGGTTATAAGGTACATCATGAAAAGGCTGTATGATATAAATTTTGCCCATGACTTTGATTTTTGGGTCTTTTTGACCATATTTTGGCAATTTTTTCAGGTTTCGGCCTATATCTTAAAAATGAATCATTTTTTTGACAAACCCATTCCATACAAAATTTAAGCAGACAAAATTGTCTGAATTTCTTATACGAAACATTTTCTTGTAGGCTGACCGTTTTTCCGCTAGAGTGCGCCGAAAAATCGCCATATTTCCGCATCTAGAGACATGTTTACGCGAAAATCGGCCTTGCTGTGATACTCAACTGTTGAAACAATTTATTACATAATACAATTTATAGTATGGCTGCAGCCCTATGGCTCTCCCCCTGGGTGCGCCACTGCGCTCATATGTGTATATTTTTCGACACTTATCGTGCACTCTGATAGATGTTTTAAAGTTTTTCCTCGTTCTGTAAACTCTGATTTTGCAAACTCTTCATTTTATGGGGTATTTCTCTGAAGTGAGAAATGAATATACAGAAAGCATTAAATTTGACTATACCAGTTCTCGACTCCTCTCAATTTATCCCCATTGTACGATGTCTTTCCAATCTATCACCCTCTGTATTTTCTTTTACATTCATATGGCTTCACAATTTTACTTGAAACTAACATTGTTATGAAAAACTCCAATTTCGGGTTTCATAATAACCCGTGTTCAAACTTGTTTTTGAAGAGCCATGTTTTGACGTTATCACATAAGCTCAGTCTGTATGTCAGATCCCGATGAGTGAATATCAGTGTGGGGACCTTCTAAGCATGCCGGAGGAGGATCCTGACTCTCAACAATAAAAAGTTTCCGCAACAATTTTTTTTTCTTTAATATACATGTCCAAAATTTGATGGCACACTTTAAGAATTTCGCGGCACACAAAAATACCGCGGCACAGTGATTGAGAATCACTGGGTGAATCTCCAAAAAAAAAAAAACGTTATTTATGAGAAATCTACTGTTATATAATATAAATTGTATAGTCTAATAAATTGTTTCAACAGTAAAGTATCACAGTAAGGTCGATTTTCGCGTAAACGGTGAATATCATTAGATATGTAAATATGGAAATTTTTCGGCGCGCTCTAGCGGCAAAACGTTAAGCCTTACAAAAAACGTTTCGTGTAAGAAATGTAGGCAATTTTGTCTGCTTTAATTTTATATAGAATGGATTCTTCAAAAAAATTATATTTTTTTGAGATATATACCGAAAACTGAAAAAAGTGCCAAAATTTGGTCAAAAAGTGCCCTAAAATCAAAATTTTTGCCAGCAAACTTCAAATTCGTGATCAGCGGCCGAAAAAACATAAAGGGTGAGAAAATCGAAACTATAGCAAAATTTGTTTCTGAGCCCTCATTTTTTGCTGCTATTTTGGTTGTGCAAATAAAGATTATTTATTATTATTATTTCAATAGTATCTCTGGTTGTTAAATAAAAGAAAACACAATTATCTAGAATCTCTGGATGATGGCCTAGGTTCAGATACAAGTGGAATATTTTTCGTGGGAACAGCATTGGACTTCAAAAACCTTACGTTTTCGGTTAGCTGAAAATTTCACATTATTAGTTATAATTCTATATGGAAAAACCCAGAAACTTACTTGTTTCCCAACTTTGTTTGGAATACAACTTTGGATTGTCGATGAGGCTTACCCAGCATTCGCCTTCGTAAGTATGACAATGAATGACATACTTACCATATGGAAATCTGTAAAATACTTGTCAGTCCTAGGGCTCCAAGCCGACATTGTCTAGGTTGTGAAATTTACCGATATCTTCAACTGTGAAAAACCAACAAACAGCTTTTGTTTTGGAAAATATTTGAGATATATTATATAACGCGATTTAATAACTAAACATTATTCTTAAAGTGACTTATTTCATAAAATATTACTAAAACTTACATTAGCTTATCTCTATAAAATAAGAATGATCAAAAATATATTAAAGGGTTCAATTCGACATTTGCAAAATTCCAATAACGTACTATAATAGTTTAACAACAATAATCATCGAAGTTCAGACACATCTTTAACTCTTAGCGGAGGAGGAAAATTTGAACCACTATGATTTTCTGAATTCGTCTCTATTGTAGAAGGTAACAGAGAATTACTTCTTTCAGTTTGTGTTGATGATGAAACTTCTGAGTTAGCTATAGTTGGTCTGATAACCAATGTTTGAGGTCGACTGAATACATTCTTGATAGAAGATATGCCATTAATCCCATCTGTTGTAATATGATTAACAGCGAATAGAGGTCGAGCGTGAGCATTAGATGGCATGCGAATGATTGGCGATATCTGCATATTATTATTCATCGATGATTCTACAGTAACATTTTTTAGAACTGTATTGTTTGAAGGAAAATAATTATTTTGTATAACATAATTTTGGTGAGATATTCGATTTGTCAGAATTTTGGATAGTATGGAATGATCAAGTAGGCTGTAGTTTACATTTTTCTGGGGAATCATTGAATTATGATGCGACTTGATTTGTAGTTCCGCTTCTTCACAAGAATTTTGATTCATGACATAGAAAGTGTTAAGAATCGGTGACTGGGCAATACTAAATGTGTCATTGCTCTGTGGAAAGTTTGTCGCTGCAGTATGTAACATTGTTGGAACAAGAGTTGTTGCAACGCCAGAGATCGAATTTCCTTGTAAGTTTACTTCATCAGGTCGTTGATCTGACTTGGATTGTACATTCAATATGGGATTAATAGACGAAATTGCACAACTGCTTGATAGTCCTTGAGGTAAGATATTGTCGATAATTTCATATGGTGTTTTATTATTGAGGGTATTTTTTTGAGGAATATCATTTACAGGCAAAGTCTTTGACGCCGTTGCTTTTTTTGGAATAATCTTACTCCAATAACTATCCTTTTTCAGTGTAGGTGAGGGTTCAAAAGTAAATTTAACTGAGTACTGAGGAGCGAAACATAGATTAACCGGTATTTTGTAAAAAGTAAGACACTTATTGAGATTTTTCAACTCAAATAATTTGTCCTTATTCGAACAGGGTAAAATATCTGCATTACAAGGTATATCAGTCTGGACACATGTTTCTTGAAGAAGCTTTTTTGTTCTCTTGAGAAGATTTCTCAGTAGATTGATCTCAGTATCATCCAACTCGACATCAAGTATATTTTCACTAATGATTTTAATATCAGGTTTCATACAAGCTTTGCTAAGTATTGGTGATTTATTTTTCTTCTTCCCGGTTAAATTGTCAATTGCTGATCTAGTACTCATATTCTTCAGAGGATTATTTATATCATTTTTCTGAGAAACAAATATTGATGCACCTATTTCAGTATTGCAAGAACTTTGATTAACGACACTATTGTTGAGAGACTGATCTACTTCATTTTCATCGTCCGAAATAAGCGAACATCCAGCAGCTGATTCAGGTTCTAGTTTAACATCTAGAGAAGAATCAACCTGTTCAACCTTAACTGTTTCCATCTCATGATAATCAATTGTAACTTCTTCAGGTTGGTTAGTATTCGCTTCGACCAGTGACGAAGAACAAACTTTCAATTCTTCTATCGTTTTGTTAAAACCATCAATTAATAATGGATAAGATTTTCGAAATTCCTTGGACTGGTCACATCGTTCAAGCATTATTGTCGGCAAATTACTAAAAAATTTCTTTATAGTACATCCACTTTCACTATGCTCTTTTGTTTCTTCCAATGAACGAAACCTAATCTTACATAAATTGCACTTCATATGATTCATTTTATGTTTTTTCAAATCTTTTGCATTATATAAGATGCCATTACAAATATCGCAGATTAAAAGGGATTTGGTAACATATTTCAATGTTACTAACGATTCTATCGAATTTTCTCTATTCACAGAGTCAGTGCCCAATTTGAACTTTTTTGTTTTTTTCAAATTTGGACTAACAGATAATTTCCTTTTACTTCTATTATCTTGAATTTCTGCATCCATGATAGATTCAGAGATTATGTCAACGTCATTAGAGGATGAAATTTCTTCCAGGGGAGGCTTTTGTAGTTCATCAATTTCCGATGTGAGTTTTGGCACATCAGCGCTCAATGTTGGAATTAAGTTTTGTGGAACCGCATCGGTTGACTTGAACAACTGGGGCCGTACAGAAATATTTTTATTCTGAATTACGTATGGCGTTAGCTTATTTTCCAAGTCCTTGACTTCTGGCATTTCATCTTGAATAGCTAGTTTTGTTGCCAATTTCACTGGTTCTCTTATATTTTTGTTGGCTTTTCTCACTCGATTGTATTTTTCCATAAATTTGAAAATTTCTTTTTCAGTGATCTTAACAACTGGGGAAATGTTGTTTTTTGTGATAGAAGAAGGTAAAACAATTTTTGGATATTTCTTCAATAATTCTTCAACTGACTTATTCAAAACAGGATTCATTTTTCTTGCTGCTTTGTTCTGAAAAAAAAAACATGATATATAGAGTTAGATTTGAATTGAAAATACTTTATATACTCATACCTTCAACACCACATCGTTAATGATAGAGCTGGATCTGAACTTGAACATTTTTATAGTAATGTGGAGACATTTATTACAGAGCTTTTGCGACACAATGTCAGATGGTTTTATCTGAAAAGAAATAGACATTAAAAGTTCTTCAGTTTATTTCACCTTTTTATACAATAACTCAAAAAATTAAGTTATTTATTTCTATACGTGATGAGTAATTAGTCAAGGTAACATATTTGAAAACTAGTTTGCATCAGTCAGATAAGGAGTTTTATATTCGCAACACCGAAAATCTAACAAATTTTCAAAGGAGATTCTCAGATAACTCTTTAAGAATGTGTCTTTATGAGTTCCAACATCAAGATCTTTATACCATCATAAAATTGAAATTCAAAAGGAAGCTAAATATTTTTGAGCTAAAAGTTTCAGTAAATATTAAACGACTCTATCAAATGCATATTTTACCAAAACTACAAAATTCTGAACACCTGATTCAAACCTTTGAAATCTTCTGAATTTATTATTTTGATACATTTTTCATTTTTTAATCTCAATATTATACTGACAGACTATACCTAGATAAAACTCAAATTCAAACAGCATACCAAACTGAATTACCTAATTTATATAAAAATAATGAATTTATTATCGAAAGCAATCATTCAATAGTCAAATTTCAATCATCAAATCAAAATATTAGAATTCATCCATCAAATTCTAAAATTTTTCATTGAATTGTTGAGTACATTAGAAATAAGTTGCTCTTCTGTGTCGATTGTCCATTTTTGATTATATGAAGATCAATAGTAATGGGTGAATACATTAGCACAGAACAGAGAACAACTTAATTGGAAATATCAAAACTTCAGAGGTTGGCGGCATGTATCTACATAACAGGCACTATGCGAAGCAGTTCAACTGCTGCTATATGATCCATTCTTAACTTTCTACCCTTTACACTTTATGGCGCCATATAGATTTCAATACAATATTAATTGTCACGGTAGGGCGTAACCAGGATAACAAACATTATCACAAACTCACTCCTGAAGTTGAGAAGTGATAACATCATCATGATCATCTTCAACCCATACGAGTCCACTGCTGGACATAGGTCTCCCTTGGTCCTTTCCATCTGTCCCTATTTTGTGCGTCTCCAATTGCTACTAACACGTTTCAGGTCGTCAGTCCATCTGGCAAGTGGGCGGCCCCTACTGCGGAACGCTTCTTGCATTGGCCTCCACTCGACAATACGTCTTGTCCATCGGTTGTTGGATAATCTGGCAACGTGTCCTGCCCAATTCCATTTTAATGTAGCAATTATTTCTATTGGCGAACGTAGATAAGCAGTACGCCCCCTACCGTTGTCGAATGTTACTAACGTATGGGCCATAGATTGCTTTTTTTTACATCAGTTTACGTGTGTTTTGTATGATAAGTTGTGTTTAATTTTGTTTGGGATCTTTAATGAACGTTTAGAAGAGATCACTTTTGTTGTGTATCCTTTTGTTCATCTTGGGCAAAAAATCCCGAATATAGATTGCATAACTTTCCGAAAGCTGGACAATTCAAAGTTGGGAAACAAGGAAATGATGGACAGAATAAAAGTTATTCATAACTTGAAGATTGAAAAAAAGTGTCTGAACATATGAGAGTTTGTTCTTTACAGTTTACTGAGGTAATTATTTTCCTTGTAGTAAGTTTGTGGGCTTTTCCATATAGAATTATAACAACTGATGACGTGCAATTTTCAGCTAACCGAAAACTGTTCCGACGAAAAACTTCCAATTTTATCCAAATCTGAACATGGTCCATCAATCAGAGATTCTAGATAATTGTATTTTCTTTCATGTAACAACCAGAGATACTTTCAAAACAATAATAATAAATAATGTTTATTTGCACAACCAAAATAACAGTTTATCATAACATCATAATATGAAATGAAATGAAACTTGACTCTATAGCTAGGTAAAAACAAAAATGTTCAATTATATAACCTGGAAAACGGAGATTCTATCAAAGAAAAACAGTTACTCTCAGAAGTCCATCGTACTTTTAGGAGAGCTGTCATACGTCAGGAAAATTAAAAACTATAATAACTCTTTACGTTCAAACCATTCATGTTAATTCTTCTTTTATTTCATGTTGTTTCTTTCAGTTTTGCTGGTAAGTATTTAGTTTTGTCTATTATACTCAAAACCTTTCAGTTGCTAATGAAAGTAGCCATGTCAGCAACGTTTTCTTATAAATAGGTGTCACACATCCTTTTCATGATGTATATATAGTTTCTCTAACCAATTGATTTATTCGTCCTCACCTTTATTCTATTATTGATTTTCATGATAAAAAAATCACAGTGTAAAGTTCAACTTGAGGTAGGTAGGTTATCTAATATTGAACAGAGATAATATTGTCCTCAATCGAAACACAATAAACTACTGGAAAATACGAAGTCCAAAAAAACACAAATTACGAAGCTAAACGTTCGGAAACTCAAAATGAAAATTAATGTGAACAAACAGCTAATGGCCCAGAGAGTAGTACCGATATTAGCCGTTCTGGCGCTACGATCTTAATTTTAGTCGCCAATAGCGTCTATTGTCCTTGTTCTATTACGTATTTCTTCATTTGGGATCCGGTCTCTAAGAGAGACACCGAACATCCGGCGCTCCATAGCGCGGGGGTTACACGGATCTTGTCTACGACCTTTCTTGTAAGTGTCAAAGTTTCCGCGCCATAAGTAAGAACAGGCAGTACACATTGATTAAAGGTTTTCGTTTTGAGGCATACGGGCAAGTCCGACCTAAATATATAATTCAATTTACCACACTATCCAGGTTAATCCTATGCAACGGGGGAGCTCAGAAGTTTGGTTATCCCTGCCTAGTATAATTTCATGTCCTAAATATTTATATGATATAGCCTGCTCGATATCTTTTCCAGCGATAGACTCATTACGGTTTAGCACCAGATTCGTCATTATTTATGTCTTGGTTGATCTTCAGTCTGACCTCGAAGGAAGCGTGGTAGCGCTTTCCTAACATTGCCGTTGCATCAGCCATATGATCGGATATGAAGGTGATGTATTCTGCAAATCTTAAATGACTAAGCTTCTCTCCATTCATGTTCGTATAGGTCTGCCCCTCGTACAACTATGTTCCAAAAGTGTCTTAAATAACTTTGGAGATTGTGTCTCCTTGGCGTACTCCTCGTTGTATAAGGAATTTGTTTGCTTCTTGTTCAGATAGTCTTACACTAGCCGTGGCGCTTTGGTAGATGTGTTTGATTAAGTTGATGTAGCGATGAACTATTCGATACTCAGTCAATGCTATTAGCATTTTCTGTTGGTGTATAGCATCGAAGGCTTTTTCATAATCTACGAATATCAGTGCCAAGGGTTTGTTGTACTCTGCAGATTTCTCTATCAAATTCTTTATTTCTAGTAGATGGTCGTTGGTACCATACCCCGATCTGAATCAATATTGTTTTCTGGGCTGATAGAAGTCAAGCCTTGCCTCCAGCCTCTTTGTTATAATTTTCGTGAAGAGCTTGTATGTATATATATGTACGACAGTAAACTGAAAGGGCGATAGTTTTTCAGTTCCGTTAAGTCTCCCTTCTTGTGTAATAGGACAATTACTGGATTGTTCCAATGCGATGGGGTTTTTCTTGGTAAATACACTCGGTGAAAAGCTTGACCAAAGTCTGGATGATTGTATTCCCGCCTAGCTTGATTGCCTCTATCACTCCATCGTAACCAGGAGATTGGTTATTTTTCAATTCTGAAAGTGCCGTTTTTACTTCGGAATCTTATTTCTGGCATTTCCTATGATCCCTGGTTTATGATCTTTGGTAGGGGTTTATCTTGACTTTCATTGTCCCTTCTATACCTACAATTCGCGATAGAAGGACTCAACCACCTCGAGGGTTTCACTTCTATCTGGAGTAATGTTTCCTCCTTTGTTTTTTATCCAGTACATATTTTTACTAACTGTGTTGTTCATAGCTTGCCTCAGAACTTTGAGACTTTTGTTTTCCTCTAATACTCTTGTTGAAGTGATAACATGCTGCCTAAAATCAATGAAAAACAACTATTTAACATCCAGGTAGACTAGAATGAAATGGAAACACTCTGACAACAAGGTACATTATTCTGGTGCACTAATGAATCGAAAACCTAGAGGGATGGAAGTTGGAGTCTATAGAACTACACCCATATATTCTGGAGTAACAGGCTTCAGTATTTCAGGCTGTATTAGTGGCCATAGATATGAGCCTGCAGTCAAACAACGAGTTCATCGTAGTCGGAAATCCACTTTTTTCTGACAGTCAAGCAACTCTGAAACCTCTGGCAAACTCTCAAACTAGACCAAAATTGACTGGGAACTACAATGAGGTCACACTTTATTGGGTTCCAGGACATAAGGTAAATAGAGGTAATGAACATGCAAGTACCCTGGCAATGAAATGGTCTGGGCCTTAAATAGTACTTGGCGTTCCAAAAACACTGGCACGCGACAAAACGTCAGATGTACTGGATACTGGAGTAGCATACTGAGGCAAGAACACAGCAAACTAGTGTTCAAGAAATGATCGGAGGCGCTGTACAATGACATCCTTAATCTTGATAGGATGCAGATAAAACAGGTGATAGGACAATTGATAGATCACTGTACCTTGACGACATTTTTAGTTAATAGTTTACTTTATGAAGCAGGGTTGGGAAAATGTTTCTAGGCTCAAGCCGTAAAGAAAGCTAGCTACTCGAGAAACAGGTCTGCAGTGTCAAATACTCCAAAACACCCTATTGAATGTTCTTTGACCGAAAACCAGATTTAAGTCATATACGAATTTTAGGTATTACAGTAATGATTCATTTTCCGGAAGAAAAATGAAGAAAATGGGACGAAAAAGCTGAAAAATTGATTCTAGTTGGTTTTTCTGCAACCACGAAGGGAGAAAGGCTCTACAATACAAAAACAGGCCTGATATCTACAAGTAGAGATGTACATATTATAGAAAAGGAAAGAAACAGTGGTAATGTGCATTTCGTTGTAAAAGAAAATATGATTGAGAATGACCGAAAGGAAAATTCAGCCATTGTAGTATCAAGCCTTGATGCAAGCTCAAATGAGCTAGTATTCTCTAACAAAGTACTTAGTGACATAAGCTATGCCCCAGAGGATGAAGAAAGTGTCATAAGAAACTTTGAAGATTTTGTGACATATTTTACTTTAGCAGAGCAAGTGTGGGGTTGCTAGTCTCCCATCGGGCGCCTCCTCAGGTGGCGCATAGAGGGATGCCTCCCAGATATGGGTGGTACCGGGGAAAGGAAATACCCGGGGCGGACCAAAACTAGCAAGTAGCGTCTAACTCCGAAGGGGCGGCTACAAACAGCGTCGGTCCCAGAATGGGCGGCTGAAAGATAGATACTAGGAAGGCAATGGAAAACCACCTAGTAGATACACAATTTTCCAAGGAAATCATTATTATGGCTGATAAATCCAACGGCCCCGAGTACAGGCGCCCCTTAAATGGGGCAGGAGTGCTGAGAATCTCCCGATCAGCTTAAATCAAATTTTATCCATCAAGAACGCATAAAATAGGTACATTGAACATAAGAAGAATGTACGCATCTGGAAAGATACACAATGTTCTGAAAGAGATGCAGAGACTACATATCAATATACTCGGAATAAGTTAAATGCGTTGGCCTAACTCCGCAAAAATATTAGTAGATGACCGTACAATAGTTCACACAGGAGAGGACAGTGCACAACACAGAAATGGAGTCGCGATAATCATTTCTCAAGAAATTTCAAAAGCCCTTAAATGTAGTATATTTCTCTGACCGAATAATAATGATACAGCTTCAGACATCACAACGATATTTAACACCATACAAGTTTATGTACCCACTGCAGAATACGACGACGAAGAAATAGAAATCTAGATCAGGTTTTGAAATTGACGAAGGACCACGAAATCACCATCACTTTGGGTGACTTCAACGCCAAGATAGGCGAAGAAAAACAAGAAACCATTATAGGAGATTATGGCTTGGGTATCCGGAGTGACAGAGGAGATAGACTTGCAACGTTCTGTTTAGAAAAAGAACTTGTAATCACAAACACATTTTATAAAACAAAACGACGGTTGTACACATGGAGGTCACCGGCTGATTCACCTGCAAAAATTGTTAGAAATCAGATTGATTTCATCTGTATCAACAAAAGATTTAGAAACTCTCTCTCTCTCTCCCATGGCGCTACAGCCCAAATTGAGCCTTGGCCTCCTTTATCTTCCGCCTCTAACACTGTCGATCCATTGCTGCTCTCCTCCAAGTTCTGACGCCTAGCAACTTTTGCGCGTCTTCTGCCACTCCTTCTTCCCATCTTTTACGTGGTCTCCCTTTTGGCCTTTTGCCCTGCATCCTACTGCTGAGAGTTCTTTTTGGTAGTCTGTTATCTGGCATTCTCACTACGTGGCCCGCCCATCGTAGCCTCTTTTGCCTAACGAAATCAAGATAGGAGCCTCCTTGAAAAGTTGGTAGATTTCATTGTTATATCTTCTTCTCCATATCTCGTTTTCCCTTATTGGCCCGAAGATTGGTCTTAATATTCTTCTTTCGAACACCTCCAGTTTATTCTTCGAGTTCTCTGTCATGACCCATATCTCGCATACATAACGCAATATCGGTCTGATGATGGTTTTATATATTCTAATTTTAGATTTTCTGTGTATGGTTTTGGAGCGGAATATATGAGACACAGCGAAGTAGGCTTTGTTTGCCAATATTGTTCGGTTTTGTATCTCCGATTCTTCTGTTCCTTCGGTGTTGAGTTCAACCCCTAAGTATCTGAAGCTCTGCACCGCCTCTAAGTTGTGGTCCAATCTAGGATGGTTTTCGTTTCCTCTTGTTCTTGACTGGGTTAGTACTTTTGTCTTTTGTGCGTTTATCTCTAGTCCGATGTTTCTTGCCTCTCTTTTTAATTGTGTGTATGTTTCTGCCGCTTCTTCCAGTTGTCCGATTTGTTTGTTAATAAGTTTGACCTCCCAGCATTTGTTTGTCGTATGACATATTCCAGAGGAAGGTTAAACAGTATCGAGGCGAGTCCATCGCCTCGATGGTTTTAAACCTTTATTTATTTGGAAAATCTCCGTCATTTCGTTTTGTATGCGTATTGTTGCCATCGTCGTTAGAAACTCGCTACTATCTGCAAAAACATATCCAGGTGCAGATGTACCAACGGACCATAGCCTCCTATTAGGGAGATTCAGACTGAGTTTTAAAGAAATCAAAAAGCCCAAAAGAACAACTACACTAAATAGGGACAAGCTGACAGATGAAAATACGAGAAGACACATAACAAGCATCTTGGAAGAAAAGATGTACGACGTCGAAGAAGAGCAAGGTAGCATAGAAACAATGTGGAACAGAACCAGAGAGATACTGACAGTGACACACGACAGTGAATTGAGAGAACCCAGACAAAAAGAGGAAGAAAAGCTGGATGATTGACGACATTCTAGACCTTATGGAAGAAAGACGTTAGTGTGAGCATAGAGAGGCAGACGAATACAACATTCCGAAATAAGACGCAAAATAAGGCAAAGAAAAGCAGAATGACATACTACATTTTTAATCTACATAAAAAGATAAAACAGGTATCTGGAAGATAAAAATGGAAACAAAATAAGAGAAGTAAACAACAACTGAACAGATGGAGGGAATATATTACAGAGCTTTTTGAGGATGAAAGAACTGAATGCGATATTGATGCTACATCAGGCCCACCAATTACCAAAAGCGAAGTAGAACAAGCAATAAAACTAGAAAAAAATGGGAAAGCGACTGGACCGGATCAAGTGAACACGGAAATTTTGAAGCTACTAGGCGATAAAGGATTAACAGCACTTACAGAATTGTTTAACACTATATCTACGATACCGGCATATTACCGCCCGATTGGCTAAAGTCCGCTTTTGTCATGATCCCAAAGAAGAGCAGAGCTACTAGATGTAATGACCATCGAACAATTAGTTTAATGAGCCATGTGTTAAAAATATATCTGCGAGTATTTCATGGCGGGACATTATAAAAAGCTAGAGGAAAGGGTCGGGAACAGTCATCAGAACTAGAGAGGCCTTACTTGACCTCAATGTACTCATCCAAAGATGTCGATCATGATGTGTTTCTTTGTTCGATTGACTTTGAAAAATCGTTTGACAAGGTGCGCCATGATAAAATTATTCAAATTTTAAAGACGAATGGAATAGATGGCAAAGATATCGGACTGATTGCCAATCTGTACAGCTGAAATACGTGTGGAGCATCAATTATCGGAGGAAGTCAATATCAAAAGAGGAGTGCGACAGGGCTGCATTCAGTCTCCCATGCTTTTCAATCTATATTCGGAAGAAATATTCATTAAAACTCTTGACGATGCCAGTGAAGGAATCAGTATAAATGGAGTTATTGTCAATAATATAAGATACGCCGACGATACACTAATTGTACCGAACAACGAAGAAGATCTAGAAAATCTAATGAATAAGATCATCGACACCTGTACTCAATTTGGCTTAAAACTCAATGTCAACAAAACAAAATATATGGTCATCAGTAAAACACGTTATATTAGAGGTAATAGTATCATGATCGATGACGTGCATTTGGAAAAGGTGCATAAATTGGTGTATTTGGGTAGCAACATCAATGCTCAATGGGACCCAAGCATAGAGATCAAAACTAGAATAGAGAAAGCCAGAACCGCCTTTATATAAATGAAAAAAGTGCTAACCAGTCACGGCCTAACTTTGAAGTTAAGAATGATAATTGTACGCTGCTATGTGTTCCCAGTTCTCTTGTATGGCATGGAGGCATGGACGCTCACGGAAGTAATGCTTAAACGCCTCGAATCATTCGAAATGAGGGTGAACCAACTTCTATTAAAGATCAGTTGGGTGGACAAAGTCACCAACAATAGAGTTCTCAATCGTATGGGAAAAGATCTGGAAATAGTCAAAACTATCAAACGGCGAAAATTATAATATTTTGGTCATATTATAAGGCACCCGGAAAAATATGAAATGCTACACCTTATTATAGTGGGAAACATACCAAGCAAGCGGGGCCCAGGAGGAAGGAGAACATCGTGGCTAAAGAATTTGAGGCAGTGGTATGGGAAGTCCACAGTTCAGCTTTTCCGAACCGCAGTCAACAGAACAATTATCATCAACATGGTAGCCAACATAATAACCAACGATCGTTGAACGGTCATAGTACTACAAGAAGAAGAGCAAGGAAATTCTGAAGAAAATCCAATTTCAGTGGGAGATCCAAATTCAGTTGGAGAAGGTCTCCCAGGAGCAATTGTAAATAAGTTGATTTGTGGTATGACAAATGAAATCAAAAGTTTTAGTGAAAAATTTTTTATATGTGGTCCACTACAGGCTTCCATTAGAGATATTTCTACAAGAAGCCCTAAATGGAAGTAAAATATTATGCAAATTCACTTAATTCCAGAAATTAACAGGAAGATCAAACTGTTATTCATAGCTGTAGCAACGAATTTCATTATATTTTAATAAGGAATGCCCCTCCAACTGGAGAAGAATCGTTCGATCAGATATTATAAAACGTGACGTACAGATGCGAAACCTGGACAGTGAAGAAGGTTATCATAGGAAATCTTCAGGTCGCTCAGAAGTATATAGAGCGGTGTACATTAAGAATTAGTGAAATGGGTTCCCTAAAATATCAGAAGGCAGGATACGTAGTAAGAAGGAAATACAACATATGGACCACTAGAAGCAAACATTTGTACTCTAGAGCAGGGGTCACCAATTCGTTTCGCTCGGGGTCCGTTTAAAGAAATAAAATGGCCATCGCGGTCCGCACAACACGTGGTCGTCGCAGCGTCCGTATGTGCGGGGGATGCATTTTTATTAAATAACGTACTCTGTAGTGCAAGTTGCTGTGTTCTCGCGGTCCGCACAAAATGGGTCAGCGGTCCGGACGCGGACCGCACAAAATAGGTCGGCAGTCCGGATGCGGACCGCAGTCCGCCATTTGGTGAACCCTAATATAGAAGTTTGAACTGACCAAGCTGTCGTCGAAACATAAGGTGTGACCATAAAATTTTAGGTCTCGCTGTAGTATATTGGTCCCAACTAGCCAACGACAGACAAATAGAAAATAATTATGTGATAGAGGCCGCACCGTATGTCTCAAATTTACTGATAAAATTCATCAAATTAAACTTTAAAGAATGAACAGCAGGGTACTTCCAAAGTATCCCTAATTTTGCAATGTTGGAAATAGTTATTTTCCTAACAAGTGCGGAAAGTGATACTTTCCCGCACGCGACTGCAGTTGGCCCGAACGACGCGGAGCGGAGTTCGTGCAAGCAGTCAAGTGCGGGAAAGGCACTTTACGCATGAGTTAGGAACATTATTTTATCTACGACCGTATATACAAAAAAGTATACCAACTCATTTTTCAAAAATTATTTTATTCCAACAAACATAATAATATACAAAACGTTAACTAAATACTGCTAATTATTATAAATATTATTATTGAAAACACAATTTGTTGCATTCTGTAGACTAGTAAGAATTGCCGGTCCAGTGGAGTTATTTGGTTTCAACTGGAAGGTAGATGACGTCGATGATGACCTGCAACCGATGATGGCATCGGTTGCAGGTCGCATAAAGATAACGATGACGGCAACGGTTTCAAGTCATTTGTAGTACAGAGAAATTTATTTGATATAATATATATAATATAATATATAATATAATTTTATTTGATATATTATTTTTTCTACAAGCGCTTATACGAGATTGATTAGATTTCAACACACAGATCAAATTTGATATATTCAAATAATTTGATACTAATGACATATTATGTTAATTCACATGTCGTTTCCATAGTAACGTCGTCGGTGGCGTTCGGTGCATAGAGACATATCATTATTCAGTTTATTATTTAATAAAAGCGTGCGGGAAAAATCCCCGCTATTCCATTCCCGCACTAGTGCGGGAAAGTGACACTTTCAAAACTAAAACGCGCGCGGGAAAGTGGGTTAAAACGCACGGTCGTAGAAAAAAGATATTTTCGCATCTGAACATCATCGAAACGTGGAAAATGGTCATATTGAATTTTTTGTGCTCAAAATAGGTACTAGGTTTGCTAAAAAAAATTGGGAATTAATCAATGATATTGATATAATGAAGAAAAAACAGTTAAAAGTTGTCAGGAATAAGACAAAAAACAATTTTGAAAAACGTCAATTCTGCATAGATTTAACATTTACATTGTAGCAAAACTGGGTAACAATTATCTTTATTTTCTTCTTCACAGATATTTATTCACAGATAGATCGAAAAATTCAGTAGCTGAGTATTTTTATATATTCTTTGAATGTAATAATTACAATAGCTTATATGTAATTTATACCATCATACTAGCCTCCTGAATATATTATAACATTTATTTATTATATCAGTGTTTTCTATACCATAATATAAATACTTTCAAATATCGATCTTGAATGAAATCGATTTTTCGATTGGTTCAATATAATATAATTTCCACTATTCTTCACTATATAATACAACAAAAGACTGAGTAACTTATATCATTAAATCACTGTTTAAAAAATGAGAAAATGAAATTAAAGTCGTATTGTGTAGCGAATACTATGATGAATTTCCAAACTGCAGTCAATTCTTGGAAATAATACGATCATAAATTCAGGTGCAATCAATTCTCATTTCGTATCAATCCCATAGTTTCTGACATTCCCTTCAAGTATTTCTTGAAAACAATGCAAACAAAAATAGTTCTAATAAACTTCTGAATGAATTTCGATTAGATATGCAAAAAAGGTTTCGACCTAATGTGATTATTATCATGTTGTTCAGGATGAATTAATTACTAAAGATAGGTATCAGCTTCATACAGATATGAATGAATTAAGTATTGAATTCACATAATCTATTTCTTGAGAATAACATAATACTCCTTATTCTATTGGTTATTGAAAAAACATGCGCGGTAAAACCAATTCACAAACTAAGGTCATTTCCAAAATATATGCAAAGCAAAGAATCACTAGAAATCGAATACTTACGGTCACCCCTGTAGTAACTTGAATAACGTTTATTATATTTTCAGGTATTTTCTCTCGATCATCGAAAATAGAAATTAAATCTTCACTTCCCAAACACAGGCGACATACATCCATTATTTCATAAGTGTTATTGCCATTACTTCCCATTTCGAGAGAAGAATGCTACTTGCTATTTAAAACCGTTAAAGTTACACATGCAATGACGGTGACGGTTGAAGGACGGACAGCTATGGGTTAACGCCCAACAGAGCCAGGGACAACCGCTTCTCGTGTTTCGAGTAGTTTCGACAACGAAGTCACCTCTCCCACTGTCGACTGTCGACTCTACAACAGTAGGCACGCTTGACTTGATATTAGCTGAGCTGAAAACATTTCGCTAACACTATTTCTATGTAATTAACCTGTTAATGAACGACGAACCATAGAAGCGAGATAAAGTTGAATTGGAATGAGTAGAAACTTCTGGATATCTTTCTCTACTTTGGGGTGTCGTATACTTTCCAAGTAAACTAAGAATAAATACACATATGCAAGTTAAGTATAAAAGATTTTTCATGAGTATTGCAAATCTTCAATTCAATGCTAAAAATAATATCTTATATCGCAATAAGTTTAGACTCATAAGCCTGCTTCATTTAAAAACCAGTTTAATTTTATTTCTGCAAACTCCTTTTAGATATTTCAATAAATAAACTACTGTTTAGTTTGTAATATTTGTAGATATTTATCGTGAATTTTTATTAATGATTATAATATCATATAATTTTTGACGTTTCGAATTTCGTCCATTCAAATTAATTTCAATAATTCCATTATTGAAAGTATAATTCCTCAAATTATAAAAAATATAAAAAATTGTCAATTGTCGGGAAGGAACACAATACTTCATCATAAAAACGAAAATGAACTTTATTAATGTGAATATTTGAATAACTTCTAATAGGTATAAAGTTAAATCTGCTAACGCTTAAGCTCAAATATTTTAGAGAACATACGTACAAAATTAACTGATAAAAAATTATATATTTGGGGTTATTCAATTCAAGTGGACGTCAGTTTAACGCCTGTTCCGCTTGAAGAAACGGTATACTTTAAAATAATTCGAAAATTTTAAGGTTTTTTATTTCAAATGAACTTAAGTTTAACGCCAGTTTGATTTGGGGTGGGCACACTCACCATCAAGATGACACTTAACCCTGCTACTGCACACTTATTTTTCAAGACACAAACTGAACATTGGGGTCTCAAAAACCCAATGAATAAAATGGAGTTTTTTCAAGTTGGTAATAATTTTTTGATTGTTTTTACACATGGAATGGTTAAAGTGGTTATTTTGGAGAGCATATAACATATTAAAAAGTAGTTTAAACAAATGTTTTTATTTTAAAAATATCAAATTAAAAAAAAGGAAAAAGTGTTGTAACAAAATGCATGATTTTTTAGAAATTCACAAAAACTAAAATTTTCGAATTCTAAATATACAAAACGTTTTAACTAAATGTCATACTTTTTCATTGTGCCATTGAAAAAATTATAATTTCTCAAGTTTTTCTTAGTCAGTCTAATGAATCAGGCTAATAAATCAGTCTCACAGCTCCTACATACCATTGCCCTGTGTTCATTGCAAAACGATTTGTGGAACACGCTACAATGCATATTTGTTTTTCTGTCTTTTTTCCTATCGCAAAAATTACAACGAACTTTTCGTCGCAAATTTTCGTCATTTGGTGGAGGCTCAGGCACAGGCTCATTCAAGATTTCCATTATCTCTTGACGCAGTGATCTTCTAAGCGTTGGCAACCGTAGTCGTTCTGTGAGAAATGGTATTACCAAGGACATTCCCAGCTCTTTTAGGAAATTCCTGCCTGTCCGTTTTTTTCCTGCCCAATCTCCCTTAGCAAAGGTAAGCTTTTATTTCTCGTCGCTCTTGGAGGCCTTTCTGGCTCATTGCTTTGTTCGTTGTCATGAGCATTGTTTTTTCCACTGTTCCCATTCACTGTGTTCTTCATTTTCATTGTCACTGTTCTGTTCATTTTCATCACCCTGTTCAATTTGACAAGCACTTTGTTCATCGTCTTCCTCATCCTCCTCCATCTCATAATCGTTTTCGCTATCTGACAATTCTCCAATTTCATATCTATTTTCATGATCAGGACTGTTCCCAAGATTATCTACAATCTCCTGCAGTTCCTCATCTGTTAGCGGACGATTATCGTTCTTTTTAGGCCTTGACATCTTCCTACAAAATAATAGAAAATAGAATTTCTAATAGAAAATATGTCACTTAATCCTGCACACTGGGGTCTGAGTAACCCAGGAGCAGCTTAAATCTAATTTTACCACTTACCTATAAGCGTTAAAATGTTTTGCGTTCTGCCTCACTCGTATACAACTGTTAAATGAATTTACATGGCACTGGCCCAAGGTCACAATCGAAACACTGCGCACAAGGTAGAATCTAAAGTGCACGTGGGTTTTCTAGACCCCAGTGTGCAGTTGCAGGGTTAACAGACAATTATGGAGTGCAAAGGTAAGGAGGACCATCTCTGTGTATGAAAATGTGTCCGTCAAAAAGCGCCAAATTGATGGCGCCACGATAGCAAATGGGTACATTTTAAATGACGCGCTGTTGCCATATTGAAGTATTTGTTACTTATTTAACTCATTAACAAATAATCGTAGATGGCTGATAAATTATTAGAAGTGTTTAAATTACACTACCTTTCCTTCACTGAAACTGTGCTAGTTATTTAGATGAAGGCTCAATTCACTTGTTGCGTCGCAAGCGAGATTTAATTTATATTCTTTATATTTATGGTTTTGTATATTTTATTTTCCTGTTATAAAAATTTCTGTCGGAGTATTAGTCCACATTCAATGCCGTTCTATTTCATATTTTATTGTTTTATATTTATCTTTATTGTATTCATTGTAACATCATATATATTACGGATTGTAAACCAGAGGAGAATGCCACAAATCCGATAACTAGCACGTTCCGTAGAGCCTTTCTGAGAAGACATACCAGTGTTGTAAACCTGGATTTTCCAATATGCAGAAAGTGCTACTATTACCAGAATTATCGATCCCCCTCAGTATCCGTCAACCAATGACGTGAAAGGTTCGAATGCAAATCCCCCATTTTTCAGACCAGGTACTAGGCTTATTAAAAGAAGCAGAAGTCAGTACAAAACAGTTTTTTTTCCTATGAACGATACCACCGAAAGTATTTAATGTATATACAGATACATTCTTGTCCTGAATTTGTGAATATTGTGTAAATATATGAAAAGTTTGAAAAAACTACCATTTTTTCAAACCTCGACACTGTGTCCATTTCTATCAACTCACTAGCTGCACAATATTACTTGGCGTGCAGCACGAGGTTAAGTCAACAACGACGTGCACCTCAACATCACTGCGACACTTGAACGAAAGTTCACAGACTTCACGACACTTAAAGACCAACAGATCCATCGTACTCTATGGATTTAGGTTCAACCCTATGCACATTTCTGATATGACAATTTATAGTGGACTGAGTGGTCATCAAGTCACATATTATGTTAAATTAAGTAATTGGGCATATGTTCCCTAAAATCCACAGCTCAGCTTATTTATTGTATTACAATTATAATAATAATAATAAATGATAATAATAATATATATTTATCCTAAAGGACATTACATTAATGTATAGGACACGCCAAAACACTTAACATAGAATTAACTAATTTCTGTAGAAAAATATTCTTCCAGAGTATAGAAACATTTGTGCAATAATATTCTGGCAACTTCCTTCTTGAATTTTGATCGACTTAAGGACTTGATCCAGTTGGGCAGGTGATTGAATAGTTTGATCCCTACATATGTTGGAGACAATTCAAATTTAGAGGTCCTATTAGCCGGAATGAGATGGTGTAATTATGCCGTGTGTTATAATTGTGAATTTAGAAGACAATTCAAAATGTAAATACAAGGCAATGATAAAATTCTGTGTTGGATGAATATCGGTCTGCATGATTCTTGGGGTTTCAAGTTGAAAATGAGACGTACCTATAAATCTTTTCTGTGATAAAAAAAATTCTTGCACCTGCTGCCGAATTACCTCATAGAACCAGGTTATAGTTCAAGAGAGCGAACACCAGGGCGTAATAAATAGTGAGCATGCCCTCCAGAGGCAGTGATTGCTTGAGGCGACTAAGAGCAAAGAGAGACCCATTCAATTTTTTGCTGAGATGTTCGACATGACAGTGCCATCGTAAATTTCTATCGACGTGTACACCCAGAAACTTAACGCTGCCAGCCGTTTTGAGTTGGCTGCCATTGAAATCGACAACAAGAGGCACATCAGGAATAGATTCCCGCAATTGGAAATTGATTACCTCCGTCTTGCTCAGATTCAACATAAATGAGTTATTATAACACAAGTCAGAAAGTTTCGGATAAGTATCTCGCATTTAGTCCTCAACTCATCCATGGTCGTCGCTGATACTCCCATTGATGTGTCATCAGCGAAATGAGTAATCGAGTCGGCACTAATATAATCAGGAAGATCGTTAATGAATAGTAGAAAAATTAACGGTCCCAAACAGAACCCTGAGGTACCCCCATAGATAGGAGATCATTTCTAGATCTGCAATTTTCATTCTCAACAAATAAAAAGCGGTCGGATTGAAAACTAGAGATCCACTCCAGAAAAACGCCCTTAAATCCCACACTTTACATTTTATTAAAAATGAAAGAAAACTGCAAGCAGTCGAATGCTCGAGTCTGATCAAAAAAAAGTCCTGCAAAATACAAATCATTGTATAAGCTGATATATATAAATTCTAGGAATGGACAAGCGGCCGTTTGTGTAGATTTGCCACTGCGAAATCCGTGCTGGCAGCTAGATATTATGGAGAACTTATTGAGAAATGTTACAATTCTACTATAAACTATTTTCTCGAATACTTTAGACAGAATGCTAAGAAAAGAAATGTGGCGATAATTAGCTATGCCAGTCGAATCGTTCTTCTTGTATCAGAGGAAATTTCCCTGATGTTACAGATAAGTTAAATAAATAGGCTACATGAGACGAGATCAGCGGTGCCAATACTTTCAATATTGTCGTAGAGAGAAAGTCGGGACCAGCTTCAGTATTGTTCTTTAAATTATCGATAATTTCTAGAACTTCCTCCGGTATGACAGGAGAGAGAAAAAATGTATTTTCAGATAAATCATGGGCCGTACATGATTCAGATCTGATATCTCCGTAATGATCTTGTGAGCTTAGTACACATACAGATGAAAAATATCGTCCAAATGCTTCCGCTACTTCCATAGGATCAGAAAGATATCGCATTCAAAGCGGTCCTTCGAAAATTTGCTCTTGCGAGCAATCTTATATTGATTCTCAGCAACTCTATAGGTATTAGTAATCTCCCCGGATTTTAGGTTTACATTCAACCAGTGCAGATTCCTCAGATCCCTAGCAGCTTTCTTGATTTCCGGAGTAATCCAACTATGATTACGACTGGAATGGGAGCGTGACTGCCTAATAGGACAAGATTCATCAACCAATGATGTCAAGATTCCTATGAACTCGTTGAAGCCAGTATTTGTATGCAAGCAGTTAGCAATCGGAAGCTATCAAAATTTTCTTTTGTTACTACGCGATAGTTAACTCTGGTATACTCATTCAACCTGCTACCATAATTGTGGCTCCAACTTAGAAGAATACACCTATGGTCAAAAATATTGGTGTCAATTAAAAGCGTTTTTAGTAATTTAGAGTCCATGTTTGTGAGAATATAATCAACTTCAGTTGAAGAAGTTATGCCGTTGAGGTTAGTGAAGATCCTGGTAAGTTGAAACTCATCATCAAATAATCAAGATATAGCTTACGTGGATCTCGGTCAGCCAAATAATTGATATTGGTTTCGCCACATACAAGTACAGCGGCAGAATTAGATGGAAATTTGTCCAACACATAAGAGAGAACATACAGAAATAAATTGAAGTCACCATTGGGTCTATATACACTAAGAATCGAAATTTTAGTATTACCTGCTTTCAGGTAACCTCCACAGATCTCGCAATGCATTTCAGTAGAAATGTTGCTAACATCCCTGATGGGGAGAAACTCCCTTAAACTGTCCATTAAATAGATAACTTTACCCCCAAGCCGTCTGGAAGGGCGGCAATACGAAGCAGCAATTTGATATCCAGAAAGTACCATATATGTTATCAGTACACCAGTGTTCAGAGATGCTAAGAACTGTAGGGTGTTCCATCTTGATAAAAACTTCTAGGTTGTTGATCTTATTGGAGATGCCTTGTACATTCATTTGTGCAATAGTTAAGGAATCATATGTATGTGCCTTTCTTTTCAAGGCTTTTTTCGTTTCTTCAGTGGAAAGATTATTATTTTGCGTTGGTAGTGGAGCTGTACCTAGGAGATAATGATACTCTGACGACGTCTCACAAAAAACGTTTCACAGCAACACCTTCTGGCCAGAATGTCGTTTTCATTGCTAGTTCTAAGAATTCGAATGATATGGCCATTTTAAAAGAAGAAAAGATTTCAGGCCTCCTGGAAGTTGATTTCTCATATAACACACCAGGTATACTCGCATTGATAAATTTTTTTAGATCTTCAGCGTTTGTTGTAGGGCTCAGTTTGGAGACATGGATGAATGCAAGGGGTTTTTCTGGAACCATGAACAGAGAGCTCGATTTCATTGTACCAATCACAGGCATCATAGATTTACGAGAACCCATTTGTTGCTTTCGTGTTGAGTATGGTTTGTTGTCTGCAATTAGACGTGTGTAACTCAGATCAGAGCCGGTTCAAATATTCAGATCACCGAGACTTGAGTTGCGACTCAACTGCGAACTAAACGGCTCACGGCTCGCGGGCACGCAAAACTAGTGTTTTTTATACGACTGCTACGTTGTTATTGTCAATGAGCTGTTTATTCTGTGGTCGGTCACTGCGGCCAGAAACAAGCATATACATTACATATTCTGATAAAAAAGATTCGTTTCGTTTTGTGAGCTGCGGTTTATGCAACTAAATAGATTATTCTCACATTTGAATCGATTGTTTAGTATTTGAAACTGGGAAATCAACAGCATTAATAATAATTGTTATTTTCTCCACATATTTTGACTACTTAATAGATTTAACTACTTTATGTTATTACTCGCTGATAATGATGATAAAAAGAAGCCTAGTTGACAATTAAATTAACAACTAACGAAATCATGTATGATGCAAGGGATCCAATAACCCATGACTCATGATCATGACTCTGACTCTCTCTAGTTCTACTAGAGTCTTGCGCGAGTCACGGGTCGCGAGCTCCAGTCTCCAGTATAGGTATAAATTATTGAGCTGACCTGTGAACCGGCTCGCGGCTCCGGTTCAAGTGCGTGAGCCGTGATCTGATCTGCAGCCCATGCATATTAATTGAGTTACTCATGTCTATCTGCAATATTATTTGTACTTGCCGGAGGTTCATTTGGTTTTACTCCTTTCATTGACTTAAGCAGTGTCCAGTTAGATCGATTTTTAGTTTTTATAGATAAACTACCATCATTTGGCTTAATGTCATTTTCAACGTTTATAATATCATCCAAAATTTTCTGTCGTTTGGATTCAACAGTACGGAGATCATCTGATGATAGTCTTTCTGAAGAATTCATATGTGAAGTTGACGAGTCACCCGATTTATCTGCAGATTGACTAGACGAATTCTCACCACCAGATGTCTGTATTATTAAATTGTTTTTGTAACTTTTAATTCGTTCATTTCTGATAATAAATCTCGAATTAGGTATTCTTGAACTACCAATAAATCTTTCAATGAGACAATTTCTGCTGTAAATGATCTAGTGATATCGTTGACGATTTCTTGTTTCAAAACTAATAAATCATTCTTATTGACTGGCCAATATTATGCTGGCAAGTTGAATTTTCAACATTTGGCTCCATAATTGATTTATCCGGATCTTGTATTACTAATGTTTGTGATTCAATAGGAATATTATTTTTAACAAATTGTAATATGTATAATAAATATTGATGAAAGTTCCTTTTTTAAGTGAAATTTCTTTAGCACCGTTGTGATTTGAGAATTCGATGAAACGAAAAAGCGACATCAGAAAGAGATAAAACTATTTATATATAGGATTTAGCGTGCGAGAGAATGAGATAGAACAAAAGTATATGGCGTTTTCTTTAATCTAATAGGATTACTATAAACAACATGTATTTTGTGTGAATATTGGTTTGATCCGATTTTACATTTGGTGAACTAGTTTAATGTTTTAATGTAATACACTCTTAAGAAATGTAATACGTTATTGGATAGTTTTGAAATAGTTGTGAAGGAATACATTTTATATTATCAATTTGTTCATTGGTTGGTTCTATAGCATTATTTAATATGTGAGTATTTGTTTTTCTATAAATTGGTAATGTTAATTCTTTTGTATAGCAAAAGCAGGTCCGCCCAAAGAGGGCAGATGGGACACTTTGCCTCGGGCCCCCAATGTTGAAGGACCCTCGGCCTCAACACAAAAAAAATTTTAACTTAATATTTCAAATTTTAGTGTTATAGAACAAAATTAAATATTGAATGGAATTGGAATTTACTTGGTGAAAGTTCATATTCATAACTTTATAAAGAAATAATAATAAAAAAAATAACTTTTCACAGGTTGAAATGAAAATCTATTGAGTAAACGCGTTTCGTCATAACATTGACTTCATCTCGTACTAAACTATGGTATTACAAAACAATCTATTTATACGAAAATTGAATATAACAGAGGGGTTCTTAGAGAAACTAAATAACAATAAGCAATTCATTCAGAGCTATTAGTAGGTACCTACATTGAACAGATTAAGGAGAGGAGAAGGGTTTACTTCAATCTGGTCGTTAACTAAATTTCCGGAATTTTTATATTTATTGATGTATAGGGATTCCCAACAGTTGGTTTTATGGAGACTATTTTCAAATTGTATTATATATATATTATAATTGTGATTAAAGGTATGGTTTTCTTGAATAAGATGGCACGCATAATTAGAATCAGTTTTCTGCTTAATATAGCTACGTTGGTGTTCTTGTATTCGAGTTTTGAAATTTCTAATTGTACGTCCTTTATATAATTTTTCACAATCGTTACAGTCGAGTTTTTAAACACCAGTACGTTCATCTCTATGAATTTTTGATTTGTTGTTTTTAATCAATTTTCCAATGCTATTGTTATGACGAAACGCGTTTACTCAATAGATTTTTATTTCAACCTGTGAAAAGTTAGTTTTTTCATTTCTTTATAAAGTTACAAAATTAAATATTTTATATAGTAGTAGTTCACGTTATTTTAGATAAAACCTGCAATTCTTGCTACAATAAATTATAAAATGGTTATCTGGTCTCACAATCATGCGGGTCCCGACTATTCAGTTTTCATTGCTTTTAATTTTTTATTAGCCTGGGGAGGCAGAGCAGTAGGAAGAAGAAAGATGGCACAAAAAAGAAGTATCTTAAAATCATTGTCTTACTGTACGGTTTTTTTTCTTCGGATATTGAGCTTTAAAAAAGACCACACTATTTTACGCGAAATAACTGGTTATAGACATCCCCACTTCAAACACTCAATAAAAAGTAAACAACTACTCGTTAGTCAGACCAGGCAGACGAGGAAAAAGATAATTTGAATGATTTAAATAACCGAAGGCAAATCTGGCAACTGACCAATCTGGTGAACCATCTCCATCCACTTCTGATACGGTGATACGATTTTAAAAGGTACCTGAACAACAAGAAATTTTCCCTGTAGAAGATAATAACAGAGATGACGAATAAAGTTTCGATGTTTCAATGTTAGGTAAACTAGATTCAGAGAATACTATTGCGGAATCAGAACAAATTACCGCGAAAAAATACCCTGGCACCTGGGGCCGTTTTGACATCAAGAACATATATCATTTAGTTTTGTAAGCATTCTCACGTCCATTTTGTCAAAAAATTTAAGTGATGGGAAATCTACAGATAGGGATTGGATGACTTGAAGACCCTGGAGTGGCGTGAGCGATAATTGGAAAAAGATCTAATTATGTAAAGTGAAGAGATTTAGTGATCACTCTTAAAGGAAACAAATCTGTTATAGTCTGTCCAGCGAGACTTGGCGTTCACGTCATCAATTGTATCTACGTCGATCGGGAACAGTATTGCCAGACGTAATAAATAATCTTTAAATCCAATTATCTGACCCAATTTTCAACAAAAATGAGATATAGATATTATTTCGGCAAATGTCAAACGTGAAAGTAGATCGAGAGGGTCCGACAACATAGCAAATTTTGAAACAGAATGACAACCGCACTTTCATGAGCATTTCTGGACCGACGAAAGTTCAAAAAGGGTAATTACCAATTGAGGTTTCTCATTCACAATGAAACATCAAATTTGTTGAAATTCTGAGATCAGTGGTGAACGATTTTTTGGATAATCTGCCGCTGTACCAGTACCGTATCCGTTGGTTTCAGCTGGACGTGTATTACCCTAAGGAAATAACCACGCAGCGCTTCCAAATAATTGGAGATCCCTGGTTTGGACGGTACGGAAAATAGCATTGGCCTTCGAGATCACCCGATCTTACTCCACATGATTTAAACTTGTAGAGTGATTTGAAAAGAAAAGTGTAAGTGTTCATGTGTACACAGTAAACAGTAAGACATGCGTCAACGAGTGATGAGTGCCATTGAAGAGATAGATGCCGATGAGATAAGTATTGAAATGTATCTACGAGAAACATAATTTTAAAATGTTTGGAAAACAATCTTCGTAATTTTGAAAATTTATTATGAATGTTTTATTTTTTATACATTATCGTGTATTGTAAATGCATTGTTATTTACTGACCAACTGTATTTGTTATTTGACATACTGAAAATAGTTTTTTCAGTTTTGCCCCTTCATTAATTTATAGTTTTGTCTCTACAAGAAATTACAGGCTTCGGTAAATATATTATGCTGCAATCATCCAAACTTTCTCTTCATCATCGCTTGAAAATTAGGGTCATCAAAACTTCATTTGAATAATAATTACTTTCTTTAATTTCAATTATTTTCAAGTTACATTCGTTAATTAAAATGCCAACGTTTCATTATCAAAACACTAACTGTCAAAATTTTCAAAATGACATGTTTCATGACTACCTGACACAAACACTGCAAAATAATCCGATTTTCAAAACCCTACTACTTATAGGTACATGACAAATCATTTCGAAGGAATTTTAAAAAAAGATAACGGTGTCATGGGACAACAGACTTCGGATAATATAGTAGCAACACAGCGAGGCGGAGTGGGATCAGAAAGAGAAGGGATGAAAGAACGAAAAGAAAGAGGGAGAAAGAGAAATGTATTATACACTATTCGCTTGTGTTTTTTCGACTATATATTTTTCTTACGGTTTTAGTATGACATATTTTTCAGTTTGGTCGCGCAGCAAAACCCCTATAATTATCCTCCAATAAAAAACATTTCGATTAAGTTTTTTGAGCAATTCATATTATAAAAAAATTGTTTCTGAATAAAATCTATAAAATAAACGCTTACGGCACGCGGTGTTCCCGCGTATATATACTTATATATAATATATATAAGTATATATATATATATATATATATATATACATATATATATATATATATATATATATATATATATACATATATATATATATATATATAATATATATATATATATATATATATATATATATATATATATATATATATATATATATATATATATATATATATATATATATATATATATATATATATATATATATAATAAACAAAACTAAATTTGAATTTACTACGTTTATTATCACAAAATATTTTGAAAAATTTAACACTGCGATTGCAATTTCGGTCACTAGACCATCATCGGGCAGATTGAGTTAAGAACAGAATTATAGATTTGCGCTTACGGGTGGGAAAGAATTATTATTGCAGGTACTTAAACAGACAAGAGGAACATATTTCAAGAAGGGCTAATCGAGTGAATTTCCCAAATTGGTACAATACATTGTTCTTAGAAAGGTCGTTATTGTTTGAATACACTAAATATAGGAGAAGATATCAAGTCAATCTGGTCGTTCAGCAAGATATCTTTTGCATTATGATTGAGTTAAAAAATTTCTAATGATTCTAAGTAAGTAAGTTTGGCTCCTTTCGGTAATTTGTGCATGATTTGAAAATTATCTATTTGTGGAAATGGGTGGTGGTTTTCACGGCAATGATTTGAAAACGTTGAATCCGTTTTATTTTTCAAAAAAGATTGTTGGTATTCTTTGAATCTCGTCTTGAACGATCGACCAGTCTGACCTATATATACCTACTATATAGATTTAAAGAACACCAACAATCTCTTGTCTATTTAAGTACCTGCAATAATAATTCTTTCCCACCCGTAAGCGCAAATCTATAATTCTATTCAGTTCTTAACTCAATCTTTCCGATGATGGTCTAGTGACCGAAATTGCAATCGCAGTGTTAAATTTTTCAAAATATTTTGTGATAATAAACGTAGTAAATTCAAATTTAGTTTTGTCATCATGTTAAATTATAACGTAGTAACGACGGATTCCATCAACTATATATATATATATATATATATATATATATATATATATATATATATATATATATATATATATATATATATATATATATATATATATATATATATATATATATATATATATATATATATATATATATATATATATATATATATATATAATATATATATAAAATATATATATATATATATATAATATATATATATATATATATATAAAAATTATATAGATATTTATATATATATATATATATATATATATATATATATATATATATATATATATATATATATAATATATATATATATATATATATATATATATATATATATATATATATATATATATATATATATATATATATACCATAATATACAAAATATTCATCAATCTCTTTGGAATTATTATATAGTAGTAATACAAGTAGTAGTATTGTTGGTTGCCTGTGTTAGTTATAAGTAAGGAATCTTGTATTAGATCAACCGTTGACTTTGTTTTATCAAATAGAGACGACGCTTTTGACCATTGTTCACGTATATTCACCTACCATTAATTTTTAAATAATTTTTTCTACTCCCTACTCGGTACGGACGGTAAGTACTCCATTGTGAAACTGATTTGAGGGAAAAAAGTATTAGGTACTTATCTCTCTACGAAGGTAAGTTAATTACTATGTGTGTATCACTGATTCAAAATCCTAGTGTCCATTGATAGGACTGACTGATTTTCAAACAAAGTTTTTTTTCACTGTCAGTTCGATTGATCAAATTATGTAAATTGAAAACATTTTTGTTACTTTTTTTATTTCAATAAAATAAATTATATTCTAATTTTATTTCGGTTTGCTTTCGAAGCGTGGTTCTTCAAAATATATAATTTATTTCGTTTGAATAGCTCCCGAAAAATTCGGTCTTAGTGGCGGATCTCTAATGCTTACGTGTTTTTTATTCAATTTGAAGTTGGATAGTATATTATATATATAAACGACCAAATTTTGGGTTTCGACAATTGTTCTACTTGTATTTTTCATCTCAGGAGGTGAGCAAAAAATAAAATTATTTCCATCAATTTCAACATTTTCGAGAGGAACGAACATAGGGTAATTCTTTTCGGAATACCAAGCTAGTAAAATTGAAAGTGACAGATATAATATGAAAAATTAATGCAAAGTTCTAACGGGTTAAGAAAACAGTATGGATAAATAAGTAAATAGGTTGCTTCATAATAATTATGAGTACTATTATTGTACTCACATTACACATTATTTTCAGTTGGAATATTTATAAAATTTGACATTATACTTAACGATTTTCCATTTATTATCTATGGAAATATTTGAAAAACAATCCTCGGATTATATATCCAGTTTGTAGAAACGTAATGTTATATAGTAATAATTCATGAAACTCAAGAGCAGACTTTATAAAAACTCTTCTAAAGTTATTTCCTTCAGTTTTCTTATTGATCTCATGAGATCATCTTTTCTAGTCTCAATAATATATGGATATTTTCCAGACAGCAGAACTTAATAACTGAACTATATCTCACGTAAGAGTAATATTTTACAATATATTGGGAGTGATTTGAAGCTTAAATCTCCGGAGGTGGATTATGATCAACTTATAGTTATCACATCGTAGTTTCACGTTATCGAAAGCTGTATATCGATACATAAAGTTCAAGTAGACTCGATAGTTTGGTCATTTTTTCAATAGATTTATATTTCGCTTTGAATAGGGGCCTGAAATTAAGGTGATTCTCACAAGCATATACCAAACGACAGAAATATCACTTAACCTTCCGATGTTTAAACTTCTACATATCCTGAGCTCCTAATGAACAACGATATACATTTAAACATAAATTTTCCTGCATTGCTAAGCAATTTTCTGGCCAAAATGAGTAATTAAATAGGAGATAATATATATATATATATATATATATATATATATATATATATATATATATATATATATATATATATATATATATATATATATATATATATATATGTTTGTAGATTGTCCATATTTGGGTAGTAAGATGAATTTAACAATGAAACTATTTTGTCTTCAAATTCCCAAAATTATATTAATTAACGTACAACCGGTTTCGTTGTTTCAGAACAACATCTTCAGGTACAATATACTGAAAAATAATAAATAAAGAGTAGCTTACAAACAAGAAAAACAAGAAAAAACATGAAAAAACATACATCTTCAATTTCAACACTTACATTTTAACACTAATGAGAAATAGTCTAAAATACAAAGAATCCAAAAATTGTAATTCAGTCAACATTGATGAGGACGAAAAGACGAAACAAATTTAAAAATTTTTCTCACATACGAGAAACAAATTATGCCTTTCAAGTTCTACGGAGCTAGCAAGATTGACAATTTAATATTTTGTAATGTGGTACCATCTACCGTAATTATATGTAGTTCTTGTTATCGAATTCTGTCATTCATAATGTTCAACAATGTCCACTCTTAGGATGGAAGGTGTGATCTTAACTAAGGCCGCAAGATGGAGTCTTCTTACAAACTATAAATAATTTCCGTGTACTTTTTCATTCAAAAAATAAATTTATCAGTTTTCTATCAAATTGAATTTGTGAATTAAGAATTTTATTGATATTTGATTTATACAATCTCGAAATTTCCAATTGCTCCAAGTTGTTCAATATGTAAGGATTGTATTCTATGTGGAGAATTTTATAATTATCAATGAAATCCGTGATATGTCCTGTCTCATTAATGTGTTTAGCAAAAAGGGAGTCATTATTATTGAATCTTATACATCTATGATGTTCAGCGAATCGAGTTTTGAAATTTCTTTTCGTTTTTCCCACATACACACGACCACACTGACAGTTGAGTTGATATATACCCGGTTTATGAAGTAATTCCATTTTATCCTTATTGTTCAATAAAAGGTCTCCCAGTGTGTCACTTGTTTTAAAAACTAACTTGATGTTATGTGGCGCAAATATTCGTTGGATTTTATAGGAAATCTTTCCATTGAACGTTATGCAATAATATTTTATTTGCGGATGATTTTCGTTGACGTTGGTGAAGGTTGATTCAAATGGTAAAAATACATTATTAGAAGTATTTCTAGAAAGTTTCTTATGAGATAATTTGTCGACAATGTCCGGGTCAAAACCATTTCTTATTGCAATCTGTTTAATAATTCCTAACTCTTTAATACGTGATTCTGTATCTAAAGGGATATCATATGCTCTGTTTACAAAACTACTCAGTGCTGAAATTTTGTGATTTGTGCAATGAAATGAATCTTTATGGATTATTATACCAGTGTGTGATGGTTTTCTATAAATCTCAAATTGATGCCTGCTATTTACATTTTTAATAGTTAAGTCCAAAAAGTTTATCGATTTATTGTTTTCAATTTCTAAAGTAAAGTTTATTTTTGCATGTACTGAAATATATATATATATATATATATATATATATATATATATATATATATATATATATATATATATATATATATATATATATATATATATATATATTTATATTTATATATATATATATATTTATATATATATATTTATATATATATATATATATATATATATATATATATATATATATATATTATCTCCTATTTAATTACTCATTTTGGCCAGAAAATTGCTTAGCAATGCAGGAAAATTTATGTTTGAATGTATATCGTTGTTCATTAGGAGCTCATATATATATATATATATATATATATATATATATATATATATATATATATATATATATATATATATATATATATATATATATATATATATATGAGTGTTTATCTTGGAAACAGTAACAATGTCATTTTACACACAAAATGTTTTCATTGATAACTACTTATCATAGACTCCTGTTTGCTCTCATTCTGACAATTTCATAGCGCCATCTCGTGAATTTTTATGGTACCTACTCATATTGTTGTCGATAGATGATAATAAACTGTTTGTTACCTTAAAATTGTGTGAGATGGCGCTATATGCCATTATCCTACTGTTGAATGTTTGTATTTTGGTTAGACGAAGAATACGGTTCATATTTCATTTGTAGTTAATATGTGCACATGCACATCATAATGCATGAAAAACATTCGATGAAAACATTTCACTTTAATTTACGTACGTATCTTACGATTTAATCAAGACTAATAATAAACCTCAATCATAGAATAAACCGAAACATGGCACATTTTAATTATAATTACCAATATTTCATGAAACGTCAAGTGTTGCCTTGAAATATTGTGGAAATCGTTAATTATCATCTTAAACTCTCCGACTAATATTTCTAGATTCAAATATTCATCATGGGTTAACTACCTATTTATTTTCTACTGGTGCCCGTAAGACTGCTCAATGTTTTCAGCTTGGTTCATAAGTTCCCAGACATAAAAAGGACGGAAAATCTAGTATCTCTCTTTTACGCTTCGTTCCATATGAATAATTATTATTCTGCCGTTTCTTCGTACTTTGTCGCTGGCGCTATTTTTCCCCTATGTAATAATGTTTGTACATTATAAGCTAAAGGCACATTGCAGCTATTTTTTTCCTCTTAGAAATTGATTACAATGTATAGCTTGAATAGACTGAACTATATCAGATATTGGAATTGAAAGATGATAGCCTGTGTGAGTACTATTTGTATTATGTGGTAGTGTCTTGTTCAAGTATCTGACTTTTTATTTGAATATTGTTTATTGAATATTCGTTTTATGTATCAGAATATTGTTTCAATTATGATGTATCATTAACAGTAATATAGAATATTTTGTATTTCACTTTAAACTTTAAGATTTGATATGCCTACTTCTTCACTGGTAATTATTTCATGGGTCATACAGCTTTATGCTATAAACCTGTAGAATTCTTTAGGTGTTACTTATCCGGGTATTTTATATGCTCAGCATTATTTCTTCATAGATCTTAGTGCTAAGATGCAGGTAAAATTTTATAAAGGCAAAATAGTTGATGGAATCCGTCGTTACTAGATAATTTAACATGATGAACAAAAACAAAACTTGAATTTACTACGTTTATTATCACAAAAATAATTCGAAAAATATAACACTGCGATTGCAATTTCGCAGTGTTATATTTTTCGAAGTATTTTTGTGATAATAAACGTAGTAAATTCAAGTTTTGTTTATGTTCATTATAATAGCAAGGTAAATTAATGTAACCTTTTATGTCAAAAAAATTCTACCATCCTCTTCATTGAAATTTCATATGAATTTTTAAATGCAGTATTTATGGCCAGTTCCCTTTATTCTAGTAGCAATCCACTACATGTTCTTCCAGCACTGGATTGGCCATCTACCCGACTACAGTTGCACTGAATTGAAAAGCAGACCGCCAATTGGATCCAGTGCATGTTTATATCATTGAAGTTGCAATCTAGTGCAGGTTTGGACCATTTGACTGGAGTACTACTGAAATGGTGCGAAGCGGCCATCACACATTATATTATTATAATCACATCTATTCAAGAATAATATCGAAGAGCTTTAAAACATGTACACTCGACTGAATTAGACTGCCAAGAAATTTGGGTTGGAATAAATGAGAGCAAGTTTATGATTGCCAGTAGGAGCAAGCAGGTATATAACAATACAATAACTCCAGGTAGAGGGTCAACAATCGAAAGGATTGAGAATTTTAAATATTTTGGATGCTGGCTTCGTGCAGACTGGAATCCTGGAAAGGAAATAAGTACAAGAATATTTTGAGATTTTGATATACAGAACGATCCTGAGAATATCTTGGACCAACCGAATACCTAACATGGAATTATTGGTAAGGATGCACAAAGACCGTAAGCTGTTCACATTGATCAAAAAGAGGAAAACTGCCTATTTTTGACGCACAAGTTCTGCAACTGATAGAAATAAAAGGAATAACATGTCCTGGGCAAGACATGAAACAATGGACAGGGCTAAGGACAATCAAAGAGCTTGTTAACACCAGAAGTGACAATGAAAGATTTAAAAATATGTTCTTCACATCCAGCCAAATGGATAGACACTGTAAGAAGAAGAAGATCAAAAAACTCAAACAAGGATATTCATATTCTGGATTAAACAAGAATCAAATGTAGAATTGAGTTATATACAACAGGTCAATTTAGGTTTCAATGTTGTTTTCTATTATTATTTTATCCAGCAAGAGTAATGTATAATATACTGCCTGCAATACAGAATGCATAGATTGCTCTGACGCGTTATCAAACGTGCGCACGTGCATAAACTAATGGAAGGTGTGGCACGGTTGTATATAATATGTGTATATTTACGTCGTATTTCACTATGCTACTGGTATCACTTTATAAAGCGAAAATAAGGTGGAGTTTCCTAATGTTTATTACATTTCTGCCGAAATTTAAGATTTTCAACTAGCGTCCATCTTCAAAATTTGAAGGGGTAAATTTATTAGACAATCGAAAATAATTGAATAGCCTTCTGAAAGAGACTTCTTTACGCTCATAATGAAGGTCAGCAACACTGATAAGATTTATTCAATTCGAAACCGGCTCCGTGTTGCCCACCATAACAGTGGGCACCACTGCTTAGTCTAATAACTTATTAGTAACAAGACAGAAGCAGCTATTGTTCTTGAGAGAGAACGACCGATTTGCGGCAGAATTGTATTATTGATATTTATGGTGGGACTCAAATTACCTTGGAACTTTTTGTTCACCAGGACAGTTTACTTTGTTTTAATTATTCAATTTATCTTCGAACCTCTTGAATGAAATCTATTTATAAGAATATATATGCTCTTTTGTCGTCAACCGCAACACGATGACATATAAAGCAGTTATCAAAGCAAGTTTTATCAGACCCAACTATCAACCTTTTAACTTACTATCTTCTTCTAGTCAATAGTGTTTTTGGGGTCAGGGGCCACGATTTGAGCTACACGTCAAGTTGCGTTAACATGGTTTGTGAATCACGAACGTGAGCCACCTTCGTGGTAACATTAATCTAATAATTTCAGGACTTTCTCATATGTTCCGTGAAAAAAGTTTACACGCCAAAAATTCTGTAATTGCTTCAGTCGCCAATATGCAGTGTTTGCTGGCAGAAGCATGTGATGTGCACGTTATGTGAGGAGCGAAAGCAGACAGGATTCCAGCAAATTTGGGAAGAAAAAGAAACAACAGGACGAGGAAGGGGATTCTACAAAGAAGTATCATACTTATTTAATTAAAGATATTTCCAAGTTCCCTTAAGATTCAAACGGTTCAATTAGAATGTGGGAACATCATTTATTGGAACTCGTTAGTCCCAAAAGCCAAAGTAGAAGATCAAATTATGATTCGATATTCAGCTATTGAAGACTCTTTAACAATTGTAGGATATTCATTTATAGTCCCCAAGTCATCGACAAGTGAATTTAGAAAGATGTTTTGAATGTAGTATGTGATGCTCTCTAAAATAATTTATCTGGGAAGATAAAAACATTTTAATCAAACACGTTAACACGTCAATAGTACCTAGATAGTTTTTGGAACGAAGTTCTTTCAAGGAGCTGGCGGTAGAAGTTGGTTGGTAGAAATAATATGCAACGACAACCCACTCCATGCATATTTCTCTCTCTCTCTATCTTTCTTTGACTGTATGTCGTATGCACACTCATAGACTAGCGCAGATTTCAGATTATCTACTAATTCGTTTTGTAACGGACTATTGACAAACCATATGGAGCCTCCTCGGAAAACAGCTGGTTGTCGGAACGCTGTGAAAGATAATATTGAAATAGGATATTATTTATGTCGCTTATCTCTTTATTACAATTTTGCAATGAAGATTCGAGAAATGTAAACTGTAGTATGTATGTGTAATACAAACTTAGAAGAGTAGGTTGATAAAATTGTATAATTTGATACAACTATTTAATGTTTACATGCGTTAAATTTACACGTTATTCGAGTATTTACTGTTTATTATTGACTTACATTACAGAGAGGAAATGGTGTAATCAAATGCTCAGTGTCGAAAATCGTAAGGACCTTCGTTCCTGATGGGGTCCCCCGACCGCAAAAAGTTTTTGTAATGAGGGTGAGGAGACATTACTTATTGTTTGTATGAAAACTAGCCTATAGGTTTCGTAGACTCATGGGGGCATATTTTAATTATGAAATGTTTTAAACTAGAAGGTAATAAAAACGCATGGTCAAAAAAATTATTCTTCAAAGGACTTACAAACAAGTATTTATTTGCTAAATGCGCATTGCAGAAATCAACTCTGATATCGAAAGATCCTAGGTATCTTCTGCAGCTGAAAAAACAGAATCTTGAGTCCAGGAGAAAATATTTTCATCGGATGGTGCTCCACTTTGAATACTCTCCGAGTTTGTAGTGAAATTTGAGTACTGTGAGTACGGCCTAGAGGGTACTGTATATGTGGTAATTGTCGGTGTCAAAATCATAGAAACTATTTCCGATTGTAATTGCGATGATCGATCTTGTGGTAAAGATCTTAAAAGAGAAGCAATATATTTTCCAAAATGATCGAAACAATCTTCTCTTGATACATTTGCAGCTCGTTTCGAAATACCATGTAGTTTTTCTATCTCAGGATTAATACTATTTTCAGCAAGATTAGAACGTACCTTCTCTTTACGAGATGTGGTTGAAGTAGTAGGTTGAAATTTTCTTTTCGAAGAGTCACTTTGGCGATATGTTTCTTTAGTTGTGAATGGCTTTTCTTGTTTCAATTGTGGGGACATTGTTGCATTACCTTCCGGGAAAGCTGGCTTTTCATTTACCGATACAGTATTTTCCTATAACAAAAAAAAGAGTTATACGGGATTTTTTAAAGTACTTTATTCACATATAAATATACCTTAATAACAATTCATATACAATTAAGAACTTGAAGTAGTCTGCATAACAGTGAAAACTAAATTATCCAAATCATGTAAGAAAAAGTCAATCAATTTTAAATATATATTTACTTTGCTTTCGAGCATCATCTAATATTTGACGGTTTTTCACCACAAAATTATAATCATTAAAGATCGAAGTTTGTTAGAGCTACGATTGCGTATAATTTTAGAACAACCGGAGAAATGATTGCAGCTCGGGAGGTCGGGAGGTTAACCATTATTACCGGAGTCTCCCGGGAAATCCGGGGGGTTGGCAACCCTATATACATTGGAAGACTAATTGCTGTAAATTTTCAAAAAGTTGATAAAAGTGTAAGAATCCGCTGTTCAATAAAACAAAGAGTCCAAGATAAGCTCCTTATATACATAATCAAGCCCTTGTGAATAAAAACCGTTTTATGGAAGGCAGACTTCCAAGCCTTTTAAAGATCTCCAAAGTTGTATGTTTGCATAAAATAGGTGGCCCAAAATTGATGGAAAACAAATAATATTGGAAGTAATCAAGTAGGTCAATGTCATTAATATTAAGAGTAATATCGTTACATATGTAGGTTATAAACAATTAATGCTGACTAAGACTGGCGGCAGCCAAGGTCGAGAATTGTCAATATAGAATAGACCATATATAAACAAGAGGAGAACTCGCTAATGGGATCTCGATAGAGTTTGGTAACAGAACATGGTTAAATAGGAAAACGTTATTTGAACGTTAATTTTTGACCTTATAACAAAATAGCTATTTATATGCTCTGATGCACACTAATTTTTCTTATTTAACGAATTGACTTATTTGTCATAAAGACCACTGACCGGATACATTGATATACTAATTAGTATTAGCATAATTTAGTTTCTATGTACCTGCGATGTATATTATGGTCATTTTGTACCTAGATACAGACGAAAATAATTGTCTGATTCGATTCGAAAAGAAGTTTTCATATGGTTATATAAATAAATACATAATGCGATTTTACGACCTCTATGGATTATTATATCATAATGATGTGATTTTGCGCTTTTGAATTACCCGCCAAAATTAGACTTGCACCGTATGAATTCGTCCATGTATTAGACAAAGAGCACAGATCACAGATGTGGGATACTCGCATACCCGTGCTGGAGGGTTCAGAGTTTTAGGTTATGGTTGGATTTAGTTTAGTCGTTAAATTCACGTTTAATTTAGTGTTCGGTGTTCAAGTTTTGTGTTTTTATTAAACAGGAAAAAGGAAAACTGGTTCTCATATCTCGGTTTCATTTCCATTCCTTCACTTTGAATAATTTGTTAGTGTTATTTGTTTATGTTCTAATAACAGACTTGATAGTGTTTTACAGTTTTTCAGTAGGTACCCTACTACCAAAGTGAAGGGAATATGTATTTTATTTATAGGTATTTTGTCATGTATTTATTTGTAGTAAATATAGTTTCATTTCCACTTCTTCACTTTTAGTAATTTGTCAGTGTTATTTGTTTGTGTTCCAACAGACTTTATAGTATTTTATAGTTTTTCAGTACCGACCACCAAAGGAAAGAGAATATGTATTTTGTCTTGATAATGGGCCCATAACCCGAAACTACTTGACTGATAAAATTTTTATTATTCAATATATTTGAGAATCAGTTTTTAAATATCAATATGTATTTTATTTATAGGTTTTTTTTATCTTGTTTGTATTTGTAGTGAATATAGTTTCTGCTACTTGGAAGCATTTAATCTATTGACTCATATTTTCAATTAAAAGGAGGGAAGAAGGGATGACGCCTAATCTACGTTATTTTTAAGTTGATAAAAAAGGTAGATTCGACGAAATTTTTGACGTTTCTACAACGTCAAGATTCGACGTCAATCGACTGTGACATTGTCACTTCTATCAGACCTCGTTTACGAAATAACAGCTGAAGTTAAAGTAACGTCAACTTTACGTTCTCTTGCTGGCTGGGGAGAGACGAATGTATGTTATTAGTAAATAAAGTCCAAGTGCGGTGATAGGTATAAGTTTTCCCCAAGAGCCTACATTAGGTACAATATTCTAACATGTAAACAACATAGTTTTCGCAAGAAACCTCTTATTTTTTTACACCGTTGAATTTTTGGGATTACGTTTACAAGAACTTGAACAGAAGAAATAAAATAATAATTTTTTTTATAGACTTGTCGAAGCCGTTTGAATCTGCTGTGATGTGCTGTGTGAATCTGTTTGTAGTTAATTGAGTCTGATGAAGACACTGTGTTGTCCAAACTAGTAATAGTGGAAATTAAGTTTAAATAAACGTGTTCTTATTTCTTAATATGAATTTCAATCAAGTGACGGTTACTTCGATTAAAAACACTACCTACTAATTTTTTTAATTTGTCAAACTGTGTAATAAAATGGCATACTGTCTAGGTTTACTGATATATTTATATTTTGAAATTATAAATCAAAATAAATACAATTAAAATAAATACTTACCAATTTCGAATGGTTTTCTCTTGCTTTCACATGCGGTTTGAGAAAAGAATCCATTATTTTGAACCATCTCACTTTAGGGTTATAAATCTCGTCAGAAGAACACCCAGACCTTATACTCTGACTAATTTTCTTTCTTTCTTGCAAATAGGAACTACGTAAATTTTTAAATTTCATTATCACATGGATATCTGTAAAACCATCAATTTCCATTGCGGTAGCAATTCTTTCTGCTGCAGCCGCACGAGACTCTCGTTTTTTATATTCCTCTCTGTTCGGATCCCACAAAACTGGCTCATTCTGATAGAGTTCCAGAAATTTTTTGGTTTCTGCATCGTTCATTCTTAAAATGTGAGCAGCCATAATATACACAACTCAACTCTTCCTCTGCTCACGACTGACTACACGATCGTTATTATTTCGGTTCGTGAATAGAATTTACGATACGTATTTAAATAGATAGATAGTTGACACGGAGCGTGACCTACGAAAGCGTGGCCCGCGTTCGTGATTCACAACCCATGTCAACGCGGCTTTAGACGTGCTTCATTGTTAGCTGCGAAGCGGCTACTTTAATACTACCCGTTTAAAAACATTGACTTTGTATTCAGAATATAACGATAACTTCTACAAATAATAATATAAGTGATAGATATGCCTAGATGAAGTTATTCTATTGAAGTTATTGCAGCATTTATCACATGGGCGTTGAGTAATGGAAATCATTCAATGAAATATTTTGTATCCTGAATTCCATTACTACTCACTAATTAGAAAATTATTACCTTTTATAACGCTTACCAGTGAAAATTAAATTAACAGAAACTTATTCTTTCCTTAATTATTCCTTAATTAACTTTCCTTGAGGCCCTTTAGCACGTATGTCTCACACTTTTATTTATTTATGTATGACTACTTCATTTTGGAGTTATTGCTCCAGTCAATTTGGTTCATTTGCGTTGCGTAATGAAACTCAAGAACTTATAAACGTTTTATTTGAACAAGAAACTTACAAAAACAATTATAAACTGTGAATAAACTATTTTTTGTAAATATTTATCGTACAATGTTCCATGTTTTCCTGGTTTCGTCGTTACTTTTAAAGAATGATTATTACAACTGTTACTAAGACTTATTGAAGGTTTTAGTTTAGGATTGATTGGGCCGATACTTGATGTAAATTAATAAACATATTAAAACAATGGTTAAAAATAACAATTTACACATTTATTATAAGAAATAACGCATGACGCACGTTTCGGTGGAACTTCACCTTCTTCAGATGCTAATGGCAAACTAACTATGATTCTCTGTTATATCGAAAACAAGAAATGACAACTTATGTAGAAGGGGTAAATACAAAGATGGTTACAAATAATTATTAGAAAAGGAAAAACCAATTCTGAACTGCTAGTCAGGTAGTTCGGTAATTTTGAAAAGATTAAGAAGGCGGCTTGAAGTATGATCGATTTGGCTATTCAATAGGAGACCGCAATGCTTGTATTTATTTATCTGTAATGATTCTAAAAAATTAAGTTTAATTCCCTTACACACATTAAATTTCGATTTTAAAATATTAAATACTGAAAGTAAGGGAATTAAACTTAATTTTTTAGAATCATTACAGATAAATAAATACAAGCGTTCCGGTCTCCTATTGAATAGCCAAATAGGATAAATACTGGCCCAGCATTCGATATGTAAGTTGACAAGCAGTAACTTACTTTACGCCATGAGTAAACTTCTGAGAAAAACTCATGGCAGCCCAATCGACCCAGAGGTTTGAACCGGGACCTCCCGAATGAAAGCGGGCCTACCTAAGTACTTGGACAACTAGCTCGGTAATACATGTGGGGGCATTTCCCCCAGCAGCGGCATTTCGCTGCTTATATATCTTTTTGAGATGTAATAATTGTTACTATAAACAAAGGGTTCATTCTCTTCTTGAAGGTTATACAAAATTTTTGTCATTGCTTAATTTAAAAAAAATTGTACAATATTTAAATTGTATTGATATTCTTTTCTAATGACAATTAGATAATACAAATATTTTATTTTATTGTTTGTGCCCTCTTCAGGCTCTTCGAATTTCAACTTTACTTTGTTTCTTATTTTTTCTCAATTAATGGGCTGAGGACTCATCGTCTGAATGTAAAATAGATTCTTCTTTTTCAATTAGCACAGTATTGGTATAAGTAACACGAAATGGTTCCTCTCCATGTATCGATTTGATATTACCTATATTGATTATATATGTTTAAACAAGGCAGACATTTTAAATGTTCTTCTTAATAAATTGATAATTCCTTTCCATTTTAGAAAATTAGAAGTGGGTACAATTATTATAATTCCAGTTATTGATGATAAAATTATTGTAAACCAAAAGTACTTCTTTATTATGAATGGTTTATTTAATTGAGCTTTTAATTGTTTATCAAACTAGTTGATTCTGTGCATATTTCAATTCATTCAAGTCTGAATTGGATAGGCCCTAATTTGATTCCATCAACTGTAATATTCTTTTTCTCCGATCGTGGGAAAAGTGACACTATTTTGACCTGTTTTCTATGCGCAAAGCTCAACATTCCAGAATAGTCGGCAGTTGCTAAGCAATTAGAAAATAACAGAGCGGTAATATTTTCACCGCACTGCTGTAGCGTGCGGTAATGTTACAAATGGATTATTACAATAAAATGAAACAAAGTATGATTTTAATTTTTATAATTGTTGTTAATATTTACATTTACTGTACAGTTTGTACATTTTTTAAATTGTACTAGAAGGCAACGAGAATTTATAGACGTTGAAGCTGCATGGCTAATTGTTTGTTTTGTCTCGTTTCGATCAATTTCATTTGAAGTCGAGGCAGGGGTGTTGAATATTTTATTAGCCACTTCTACTTTATTTTTTATTAATTTTTTAAATGTAAATCAACGATCGGAGAAAAAATAGTATGTATAATTCGTGGGAAAAGCCTATTCCCAAACTCCTGTGTTAGCAGACTCGTCGCTAATTATCACAGTCGTTTGGGAATATGCTTTTCCCACTAATTATACAATATATTATTTTCAACTTCTCATAATAATCATCCCCTTTAATGGTAGTTAATGAAATTTGATAATTTCAATTTGTGATGATACATAGGTATTTTTAAACTTCTGAAGCAACATTTGAAGTAAGTGCTTTACATTTTTCTTTTAGTTCCAATACACCGTATTTTTCGGACTATTAAGACGGACGATAAGGCGCACTTCAAATTTATAAGATAATTCTTAGAAAAATATATTTTAATATTACTTTCGGATGAAAATGGTTTCTTATTGTTAACATAACTCGTACTAGCAATCTCGTTAATGTCATCAATCGTATTACTTTCATCTAAATTATTGTTGTCACTCCTTTCAAAAACTGCGTAACCTTCAGTACCATCTGCACCTGCCTTCAGTGGCGTACCATATTTTTAGGACTTTGTATCAGTTCTAAAATATTATAAATCCATTGATTCTTTTTCGATTTGTGCCATATTTCAAGGATTACAATAAAATTCTTAATTTTACCTGATTAAGGAATATTTTGATTAATATTCACATTATTAAATAGAATTATTTTACAGTCCATGGCATTGATGTTTAATTTTTTCATAGTGGACAATTTCACACATAACCAATTTGTTGGTATTATTTCTTCACAATAATTCATATCATCTAATCTAAAATAATATTGCTTTTCTGAAGATATAATTAATTAGGGTTTCGTTGGCTCAATGTTTGAAAATATTTTTTGATCATCATGATGGGGCACTGGAAGTGAATACATTTCATATAAATCATAATTGAGTTTATTTACTACTGGTATATGAAATTCTTAATTTCACTGATTAATACTTTAATCAATATTTATATTCTTAAATATAAGTTTTTCACAGTCGTTGTCATTAATGTTTACTTTTTTCGTAGTGGATAATTTCTCACATAACCAAGTTGTTGGGATTATTTCATGACAATTATTCAAATTATCTAATGTAAAATAATATCGTTTTTCTGAAGACATAATTAATTAGAGTTTCGTTGGTTCAATATTTGAGAATACTTCTTGTTCATAATGATGGGGTACTGGAAGTGAATATATTTCATATAAATCCTAAGTATGTTTATTTATTACTGGTGTATCAAATACGACGACTAATAATCCATTAGTAATAAATGGTTTCAATTTAATTATTTTATAGTGGACACATATATTTTCAATAGTCTATATATATATATATATATATATATATATATATATATATATATATATATATATATATATGTATATATATATATATATATTTATATATATATATATATATATATATATATATATATTATCCAATAAATTCGATTCATACCTTTTTCACAGTAATGAAGAATTTTTGGTTTAAAAGAGGATGAAATGTTATATCCTTTTGACTCTAGATGTTCCCGAAATGCTGACTGTCCGTTTTTCAGATGTTCTTTTAGCCTGGTTTCAAAACATCTTCCGGTCTGGCCTATATATCATTATTAAACTTGAAATTCAATAAAATGCTTGTAAAACTTAAGAAAAATGACACCATCCGAAGTTGGGTGACTATTTTAAGGGAACAGTGGGTGTCTGGTTTGGGGCTGTCATCGGATGATGACAATTTCACCGATGATGATGATTATGAAGACTTATCTTTCACCCAGTGTAAGTATGCTAAAATTTGATTATTAATTTTTCGTAAACTATGTTATTTTCTCTCTTCAGCACAACCCCCCCCCTCCAGCAAAATCAACCACCTATTCAAACAAAGAAAACATGTCTTTTAGTCAGTGTAGGTATGCTAAAATTTAATCATTAATTTTTCCGTAAACTATGATATTTTCTCTCTTTAACAGCCCTTACAGCAGCAGCATCTACCACCACCACCACAACCAACATAGGAGAGTGAAGAAAATTAATATATATTGTAGATATTGCATGTGAAAATAATTAATAAATAAATTATATATATATATATATATATATATATATATATATATATATATATATATATATATATATAAACTCGATTTTATTAAAAAGTTGACGTTTCGCCACGACATTCGTTTTTTTGAAAAGTTTTGAAGAAGCCACGAAGCCTGCTAATAATTATCAAAACGTTATATATATATATATATATATATATATATATATATATATATATATATATATATATCCATATACATAGACTTGTTAATTTTTCATGTGGTAATGAATAAATTCAACACAAATTCAGGTGCAGTGATCCTGTGGGATGGGGTCTGCTATATATAAAGACCCTCTGGAGTATGCTTTTTTATTCAAATAATTGAGAATCATTTCTGTTGATGTTGCTTGTTTTAGTAAATGTTCCTTAAAATTTCTTTATGTTTCGGCAACAATTAGTTGCTTCAGCGGAAACAAGAAATTTACGTATGTTGCCATAAGTTTAAGTTTCTACCCTTGTCAATAAGGAGAAACATTCAGCAACAAAATGTTCCTCTGGTGGAACTGTAGCTTTAAACCAACTTGACCTTGATTCTTTTGAATTCCTGATCGCTCGTTAGGAGCCGGGAAGACGTGCAGGGACTTGTATGAAAAATAAATTCCTATATAAGAGTCGGAGAGATAATTTAATGCAGGTGTGCTAAGGATGAATCAGTCTACATTTTTTGTTTGAAAATTAATGATTCTGATTTGTCCTGATGTCTGAAAAAATTAAAAATTCTGATTTCTCACGATAAGGATCTGAATACAAATATATAGTCCAGTCAATGACGGTAAAAAAAGTATAAACTGTGTATTTATCCCATACAGCACCGATTCGTATGAAAATTTGGATTTACGTTCTACTTACCATCTAGTTCAAAGTCTACCCTGTGCCGGGGGTTGCTTTTTCTATGGGGCTGGAAGCCACCCCTTCTTGGGATTGAAAAATTTTTCATTGAAAATAATATAAGTACGGAAATCAATGAACTGACTAATTCCAAGCAACTTTTGCTCCTTCAAGTTTTTTCTGAAAGTCAATACTTTTCGACTTATTCCCGACTGAAATTGTCGGTTTTCAGGCAAAAAAAACACGTTTTCAGATTCTTTTTCGCGAATAACTGGAAAAATATGCATTTAATCGAAAAACCTGCAGAAAGCAGAATTATAGCTTATAAAAAAATAAAGAAAATCGTATATTTGTGATGTTTTGTGACCCAATACAAACGGAATTATTGCTTGTTGAAAGTTAATTGGTATTTACCACTATGTGTATTTATCAATATATTAATATACATATTCAAATTTCTACACAAATATGCTTTTTGTTTTTCCCCATAACTCGCTTAGTTTTTAAGCAGTTTTTAAGTCCTTTAAAAGAGCATTCTGTAGTTTTTTTTAAGAGCTATGAGCTCATTTGAATAAAAAATAAAAAGGTTTATGCTAAAAGGGCTCAAAAATGGTACTTTGCGCGAACACACGCAAGCTTTAAATGGCCATATCTTACTCAATTTTTATCCTATAAAAAAAAATAAAACGCCAAAATTTTCAAATAAGAAAACATACAATTGCGTCTTTTACAAAATTTTGCGTATCATTAGTAGTTTTTGAGTTATTTTGAAGAAAAGGCGATTTTTCGCTAAATTACGAAAATGATTTTCTAAAACATAAATTAAGGGAATTGTAAAGTGTCAAAAGGTTTCTCTCAAATGAGGTGGAAGAGAGGGTGAGATTTTCGCTACTTTTTTCCAACAATTAAAAATAGGAATCGACATTATTCTCTTCATAACTCGCTTAGTTTTGATGCTAGCAACTTTGATGAAAAATAAAAATAAATGTTTTTTAAAGGACTTCAAAATAAGTTTCATGAGTTTCCCCACAAAATGCATTTGGTTGTACGTAGAAACTTTCCATTTTGGAGGTTGAAAATACCAGTAAACTTTAAACAAGCAATCATTCCGTTTGTATTGGGTATGCATACATCATAAATACCCTATTTTCTTTGTTTCTTTATAAGCTATAAATTCTCTCTCATTGTTTTTATTGAATGCATAGTTTTCCAGTTATTCGCGTAAAAGAATCTGAAAACGTGGTTTTGTTGCCTGAAAACCGACAATTTCACCCGCGAATATGTGGAAACGTAATAACTTTCAGAAAGAACTTCATAGACAAACATTACTTAGAATTAGTCAATGTATCAATTTCCCCACTTATTTTCAATGAAAAATTTTTCACCCCCAAGAAGGGGTGGCATCCACCCCCAGGAAAAAAGCAACCCCCGCCACAGGGTAGACTTTGAAATAGATGGTAAGTAGAACATAAATCGAATTTTTCATGAAAATCGGTGCTGTATGGGATAAATACACGGGAAAATGGTCATTGACTGGACTAATAATGGAATGACGTTTCGCGTATTAAGTAAGAATTAATGACGCAGCTGCAAGATATGAACTCCGATTTATTGCTTGATAAAAAAAAAATCTAAACCTGTTAATGAATTTCAACCGTAATGGGAAATTAGACTATATATATCTGTAGGGTCTGAGAATAACAATCATTATTAAACTTAAAATTTAATAAAATGCCTGTAAAACAGCGGAACTTAAGAAAAATTACACCATCCGAAGTTGAACGGTGGGTAAATATTTTGAGGGACCAGTGGGTGTCTGGTTTGGGGCTGTCAGCTGATGATGAAAATTTCACCGATGATGATGATGATTATGAAGACGTATGTTTCAACCAATGTAAGTATGCTAAAATTTTATTATTAATTTTTCATTTTCTCTCTTCAGCCCCCCACACCAGCAACATCAACCACCTATTCAAACAAAGAAAAAATGTCTTCTAGTCAGTGTAAGTAGGTATGCTAAAATTTAATCATTATTTTTTTCGTAAACTATGTTATTTTCTCTTTTTAGCAGCCCTCACACCAGCATCCACCAGCATCTACCTCCACCACCACCACAACCATCATAGGAGAGTGAAGAAAATTAATACATATTTTATATATTGCATGTAAAAATAATTAATAAATAAATTATATATATCCATATACATAGACTTTTTAATTTTTCATGCGGTAATAAATAAATAAAAAAATCATTGAGTACTCTTTTGTATTATTTTATTGGTTGTGAGACTTGTATGTAAATGAGATTGAAAGATAATTACTAGACAGTGTTCAGAGTCTGTAATGTCCTCTCCACAAATTCAGGTGCAGTGATCCTGTGGGATGGGGTCTGCTATATATAAAGACCGTCTGGAATATGCTCTTTTATACTACTAAGTTTTATAATTCGAGCGAAATAGTTCTTTTTTCAATTGCGTTTCAGTTTTAAAAGTAACTTTTACTTCGTTATTTTCATTTAAAGTCACTCTATTTTTATCCATTCTTGACAATGAATTATTAAAATTTGAACTTATTCGATAACTATTAATCTTTTTAAGAAATAAAACAATCAAAATAAAAATAATAAAATTAACTCATAAACTTTATTACTTGTATAATTTTTAAAATGTATATATTTCATATAATATATACAAACATAACAAAGATAGTACTTTTATATAATCCTTAGTTATAAGAAAAAAAGAAGTACCTCCTTACCTTTATACATAATTTTGTAGGTATTAATCCTTTATTCATAATTAGAATTTTAACCTTAGATGCGTTATAAGTTATAAATATAATTGAATTGAATTGGCATTTACTTGGGAAAGTTCATATTCATAACTTAATAAAGATATAAAAAACTAACGTTTCACAGGTTGGAATAAAAATCTATTGAGTAAACGCGTTTCGTCATAACATTCAATTCATCTCGTACTAAACTATGGTATTACAAAACAATCTATTTATACGAAAATTGAATATAACAGAGGGGTTCTCAGAGAAACTAAATAACAATAAGCAATTCATTCAGAGCTATTAGTAGGTACCTACATTGAACAGATTAAGGAGAGGAGAAGTGTTTACTTCAATCTGGTCGTTAACTAAATTTCCGGAATTTTTATATTTATTGATGTATAGGGATTCCCAACAGTTGGTTTTATGGAGACTATTTTCAAATTGTAATATATTATAATTGTGATTAAAGGTATGGTTTTCTTGAATAAGATGGCACGCATAATTAGAGACAGTTTTCTGCTTAATATAGCTACGTTGGTGTTCGTGTATTCGAGTTTTGAAATTTCTAATTGTACGTCCTATATAGAATTTTTCACAATCGTTACAGTCCAATTTCCCATGGAAAATTGATTAGAAACAACAAATCAAAAATTCATATAGATGAACGTACTGGTGCTTATATACTCGACTGTAACGATTGTAAAATCTATATATATATATATAATACAAGCCGAAAAATTGAATCCAGTCTACAGCAAAAACCATATATTTTAAATTTCTGAAATTTGGTGGGAAGTTAAGTCTGATCATGTAGATTCCCACTAAGACGGGGTTTTTTAAAATTCCGCCGTTAAGGGGTTGAAAAAGGGTAAAACGTGTTTTTTGACGTTTCTCGCAAAATAATGGACTTAGCGATCCCGTTCTTCCACTAAAATGTTAAGTAAAATGAACTCTAGAAAGTAGTTTCTCAGTTTTTTGAAATTCCATCATTTAGGGGTGCAAAAGGGGTAAGTCTGTTTTTTTTATATTGGCTATTTCCGGCAAAATAATCGACTTAGCGATTCCGTTCTTCCACTACAATGTTCCTTATAATTTTATTAGAAAACCATTTTCTGCATTTTTTGATGTTGTATCATTTAGGGGTTGAAAGAGGGTGAAATGTGTTTTTCGTATATTGGCTATTTTTGGCTGATTCTCGCAAAATAATGGACTTAGTGATCCCGCTCTTTCACGAAAATATTAAGTAAAATCCCTTCATTTAGGGGTGAAAAAGGAGTGAGTCTGTTTTTTTTATTGGCTATTTCTGGCAAAATAATCGACTTAGCGATTTCATTCGGCCACTAAAATGTTCCTTATAATTATCTTGAAAAACCAGTTTCTCCATTTTTTAAAATTCGATCATTCAGGGGTTGAACGGGGGTGGAATAAATTTTTGGTATTATTACGAATTACGAATATGAACTATATCTTAATAAATTCATACGTATACATATATGGATACGCGGGCGAAGCCGCGACGGGTCCCGCTAGTATTATATATAGGACGTAAAATTAGAAATTTCAAAACTCGAATACACGAACACCAACGTAGGTATTAAGCAGAAAACTGACTCTAGTTATGCGTGCCATCTTATTCAAGAGAACCATACCTTTAATCAGAATTATAATATATTACAATTAGAAAATAGTCTGCATCAAACTAACTGTTGGGAATCCCTATACATAATAACAATAAATATAAAAATTCCGGAAACCTAGTTAACGACCAGATTGAAGTGAACCCTTCTCCTCTCCTTAATCTGTTCAATGTACCTGCTAATCCGTGAAGCTACACATAAGTTCGGAAAAGTATTAAATAAACTACGTTTGCACTATTGTCATATCCTGCGCTCTCATATCTCTAATATCAATATCAAATTCTTCAAGATAATTTAATGATCAGCTGTTAATCCTTCATCTGTTGGTGTGGCATGTGACTGCTATCTTTTTGGATTCTACCAATGTGTTCATCCATTATATTATAAAATTTTGGAATTGATCAAAAAATTACCACTACCTTTTTCGACAAGTTTTTCATTACTTCATCTGAAAGCTAGATTTTATCCAGCTAAATACTGAATTATTGAAATAATTCTTCCATAACCGATGTCCATCTGTTTTTTTTAAGTGAATTGAATTTTGGTTAACCGAGTCAGCTTTTTTCAATCGATTTTTTAGCGATCAGCATCTTTGTGGATGTGTTTATAAATAACTTTTTTTTGATTTTTGCCGCCCCTTTGTAGAATGCCGCCCGGGTCCCATTCACTCCTTGCACCCTTGGCATGAGCCGGCCTTGGTTGTATGCTGTAGGAATCGGCAACCTGCTGCCCTCTGCAAATTTTTACGCGGCTTGCCAAAGCACTTATTATGCTTTTCTAAATTTTAAATATAATTTTAGGAAAAAATCAACAAACTTAGAGCGTGAGCGTGCCGAAATGTGGCCGGTGACAAAAATGCGCGCTATAGTCTGTCCAGCGTTCATATTTTATATTTACATATTTATACATATGTAATTCAGGGGCGGCTATTCGAAGGCGGCTATGGTGGCTAAGCCGCCTCCTCAATAAAATTCCGTGTATCACTACTATATTATATTGAATAGTCAGCATTCAGCATATTCATATTAATCAAAATCATATTATTTTATGCACCTACCTTCCTTTCATCCTACATTATATAATATAATTCATTAATTACGATAGAAGGTATTTACATTTACTGCTTACTGCATTTCATTAATTTCAAGATTTCATAACAACAGTGGCAATGCTGCAGAGGCTTAATAAGGTATAGACGCGTTCATTATTCCATATGCCATGCCAGAGAGAAAAGGAAACGCTGCGAAAGAATATATCTTATTCACTTTATTGAAATAGACAACAGTGGTAAAAGCAACACCGATTGAAGCTAGCTGCTCGGTTCAAAAAAGATACATCAATTCTCACACAATGTCGACCAATCACAACTATAGACTTTCGGGTAAAATCGAGTGAATTCGTTGGAAAGCATTAATCGTAGTTACTAGTGGACGAAAATAGTTAGTTTATTTATTTTGCTAGCGTATTGTTTTTAAAATGAGTTCGGTTACTGAAGTTAAATTCAAAAATTTCAATGGTGACTTAGTGGAATATTTGTTATCCCATAACTTTAGTGCACTTATGACGATAAAGTTTTAATGAAAACATTGCGACCTACCCCGGAATTAAACAATTTGGTGCAGCGTAACAAAAATCAGTTTTGTTTACTTTTTTCTAGGGAAAATATCTCTGTTTGGCATTGGTATCTATGCAGGAATTATAAGAAAATAGATGCCTATACCAGAGAATTTATTAAATTTTTTTTGTTTAGGTCTAAATGTATTTTTTATTATTTTATTTTGTTGTTATTTTATTAAGTTTTGTTTGACTTTTATGACAAGAATTTTAGTTTGATCTATTTTTGGGAGGGGGCTATTTTATTTCTGGCAAGAAAAAAACTCTCACCTCCCGGTTGGTTCTTGCTGGGCAACAATTGATTAATTCCTCGAAAAGGTACTTATTTAATATTTTCGGGTGCTTGTTTTACTTTGATTTTCTTTAAATTATAAGGCGGTTGACCTTGAAATCCTAGAAATTTTCGCCTATGGTGTATTTTTTAACACCTCTTGTAGCCTCCGTAAACCAACACCTCACGAGCCGCCACTGATGTAATTGGAATTGTATTTTTTTCCCTTTTAAAAATTGTAAATTTTTTGTTCTCTGGCATTATTGCTATTATTGTCAATGAAAAATAAATTTTTTCTATATTTATCTTTAATAATATTTATACTCGTAAATGATATAAAAGCACTATTTAAGTTACATTTGCATGCGCAAAAAAAATATTATTTTCAAAATGGCCCACCGTCCGAAAAAGGTTGCCGACCCCTGCGTAGTGTATATGCGTATTGAATGGTTCAACCTTATTTTAATATGTCATTGGCCTATTTATTTATAGTTTATATACCTAAATTTAGAAACAGTCGATTCTCTCATTATTGTAATTGTTACTTCACGATAAATTAAAATAAAATAAAAATTACTTTCACAAAGATCTTTCTGAGGTCTAAGTTCTCCCTCCATCAAGTTGGTATGAAGAAGGGGTGGCAAAAACCCACGGGCATTGGACCGCATAAAATCAAAATCCAGCCCTGACTGAGCGTATTATGTTTCTTAAAATTAGAGTATCTTTATTCTTTACTTTTTCTTACACTTTTCAAATTTTACAAAAGAATTGTCCCAAAATGCACAACTCGATTTTATGACCTTATAATGCTCCTCATTCAGGGATTCCCAACCATTTGTTTGTTGAGCCTCTCCAAATTCTGTAAGAAATATAAATGTCCCCTTTTAATATTTCAATCGAAAATATCGAAATGAATTGTCGATTGGTTCAGTTTTTACCAGAGCTATCAACAAGTCGTTGTCAACGGCAAGACGCTGGTTAGTTTTGATTTGAACTAGTTCTGAAAAACCTGTTTCATATAAATAACAAAACGACCGTAATATTCTCGAAGCAAAAGGAGTAACTTTTGTTTTTAATAACATAGTAACGAACATCTCTATACAAAACTTCTACACTTCATTAAAAATCATTGTTCATGGTGGAATCATCACTCGTTTCTATAAATTCTTTCTGATTTTTTTTAGAGACTTTAACACATCGACGACAAATGATTTTCTACTCATGTGGCAAATTGCTGATTATAAATTAATATGGCTAAAATATCGGCGAAATTCATGTTCCAATGTTTACAAATAAGCCACTATATTAGTTTTTGTATCTTCGTACAGTATTCAGAATGCCGACCATGATCTATTTCCGTCCCCCTGGAGGGAGGAGGACGCTCAACAGGTAGGGAAGTCCTGATCTAGATGAAATTGAGTTGTTCTCTCAGGGGGCGAAGTCCTTGTATGAATATATTGAATTCATTGCAACTGACAAAAATACTGAATGTGATAGTACCCGTAACCAATAATGTTGGGATTTATGCTATTGACGGTTATCTATTTTCGTAAACCAAATTATTAATTTAGATATTCATATTGAGTTCTGAAATAATTTAATATAAATTCTTCAACACTTCAAAGTGTTGACACAAAATGACAGCTGTCAATATATGGTACATCGTAAAGTAAATATACCGCTTTAATTTCAACATTAATTTTAGCGAAACTGATCATACTATTACAAGCCCCCTTATTAATGTTCTCAAAATTATGGAACTACCTGACTAGCAGTTTAGAATGGGGTTTTCCTTCTTACTAATTATTTGTAACCATCTTTGTATTTACCCTTTCTACACAGTTAGTTATTTACTTATTTTTTGTATTGGATACATCGGAGAAATATATTCTTTTTGCATTCAGCATCTGCAGAAGGTAAAGTTTCACCGAAACGTGAGTCATACGTATTTTATTTGATAAACTTGTATATTTTTATTATTAACCATTGTTTTAATAATAACATGATATGTATAAGTGAACCATTAAGTTCTCAATATGGAACTCAATTATTATAAACATCTTCTGAATTTACACTGTTCAATCTGAAACATGTCTTAAGATATTTGAAAGATATTCAAGATTTTGTTTAAGTGGAAAATAGTATTGAAGAATTGGGGGATGTGTTGTAGGATTCAACAGTGCAATATAAAATGAAGTTCTATTTTTTGAATACTTTATTGGGTTATAAAGATCTACATAAAAAATAACATTGTATAAAATTAATGTAGAGGATAAACTTATACAATAAATAACTATTTTAAAATTTCATTACTTGCTCATCTAATCATAATATTAGTGAAACTGTTATTGAATATACCTATATAATTTTGATTGATTATAGAAATCTGATTAAAAAAACCAAACTGAATAAAATGTAGAAAATAAACATGAAAATGAATAAATATTTTTAAATCACAGAACTTGCTCATAAAATCGTAACATTACTAGAACTCTTTTTAAATATATATATAACTTTATTTGATTATATAAATTTGCCTAGAAAATTAAACTGAATAAAATTAAGGGGATAAAAATATATCAAAAATAAATATTCCTAAATCACAAATAAATTATTTTATTTTATTAAAGAAGTCAAAAAAATCATCTGAATAAAATAGAGGATAAAGAAATACAATAAATAAATACTTCGAAATGACATAACTTGTTCATAAAATCATAATATAAAATTTCATTAACTAAATTCTGTTTTAAATACTTCATGAAATATAAACAATTAAAGAAACTATATATATCAAAACTTCAAACCGTAATGAACGCTCCAAAACTATATGTTTTAAGTCATGAACTTACGAAATCTGTAATGTAAGCATTTTAAACTTACCTATTATTCCAACTCATTGGTCATGATTATGATACATTATACCTAAAAAAAATCCAGTTTTCTTTATGAAGAATGTACTATCGGTATCCAAGTGAATTATTCTTTTATCCAATCTTTCTAAATACCAACCGCGCACCTGATTTTGTGTAGCCAAAATCGCTACATTTACTGTTTTCTATGGTAAATAGCTCCGTCAACAAACTCCCAATTCATTTTGTGTGTTATATTGTTGCCTGATACAAAAGAATGGTTTTTCTAATAGTAACAAAAAAGCTGCGATTCTTGGTCAGGTGTGGTCCAATAGACATCAGATGAGTTATTTATTAGGGAATATATATATATATATATATATATATATATATATATATGTATATATATACATATATATCTATATATTTTTATATATATATATATTTAGTTATATATATATATATTTATATAATAATATTTATATGTATATATATACATATATAGATATATATATATATAAATAAATATATATATATATATATATATATATAGATATATATATATATATATATATATATATATATATATATATATATATATATATATATATATATATATATATATATATATATATAGTTGATGGAATCCGTCGTTACGACGTGATAATTTAACATGATGAACAAAACTAAATTTGAATTTACTACGTTTATTATCACAAAATATTTTGAAAAATTTAACACTGCGATTGCAATTTCGGTCACTAGTCCCGGAGATGCCTAATTGAGTCCCAAAATTTATAATCCGTCTTAATGATAGCCGAACTGAGTCCCGGAGTTAGGTAAATTGAGTCCCGGGCCTACCTGAGCTTGCACAGTAGGGGTTCGTAATCTGTTCGTAGAATATTAAAACTAAAATTCATATTATATCATATAATTTTATACAATTTACAAATATTTACAATAATATACCTATACCTAATAACATGCTAAATATTCGTTTATTTAATTATTCTAAATTCTTCTCCTACAATTTCAAGAAATTCAAATTTTGATATTGAGTTACAATTTAATTTTAAAATTTGTTCATTCAGAAAATTTTAATTTTTGAGAGTGTGAGAAGAATGAACTTTTTTTAAATTTTTTTGAATGCTTCTAATTTTTATATAAGTGTCACTTTGAAAATCCATTAACACTGTTAAATATTGGAATATATGTGGATGGGCGAAATAAAATGAAGAATTAAACCTTGCATGAAAGCTCTCGCATGCATTCGTCGTCCGTTGTAAACTGTTCGTCTTCTCTGCCCATATTTCTGGTGGAAACCTAGCCGATTCTGAAATATAATTATCGACCAGATAGTCCGCAAATTCCACAACTTTAGAATTCTGTGGTTGTATTGAAGATAAATCTTCAACAAAACAATCTCCTTCATCTTCTGGGTTGAGAAATGGCATTGCAAAGCAGTACGTTAAATATTTACCCACTTTCCCTCTTTCACTTAGTACAACTCTTACAGATCTCATTTTGACAAACTAACTAACACCGAATAGGTAGGTACAAATTAAACAAACTAGATTAAACATTTTGTAGAAAACCCTTTTTATATATGATATCCATAGATGTCTAACCAATGAAATCCTTCGTTCATAGGTAATAAAAATATTATTTGGTATAGAGATTTAAAAAGTAATTTGGAATTCCCGAAATATGCATATCAGGAGGATTAGAAGGATTAGAAAGATTTAAGTGACCCGGGACTCAATTGGACCATCTAAATTTCTTGACCCTTCATAATTCAGGTAGACGGGACTCAATTTACCTTTGCCCACTAGACCATCATCGGGCAGATTGAGTTAAGAACTACTGAATACAGAATTATAGATTTGCGCTTACGGGTGGGAAAGAATTATTGCAGGTACTTAAATAGACAAGAGGAATATATTTCAAGAAGGGCTAATCGAGTGAATTTCCCAAATTGGTACAATACAATGTTCTTAGAAAGTTCGTTATTGTTTGAATACACTAAATATAGGAGAAGATATCAAGTCAATCTGGTCGTTCAGCAAGATATCTTTTGCATTATGATTGAGTTTAAAAATTTCTAATGATTCTAAGTAAGTAAGTTTGGCTCCTTTCGGTAATTTGTGCATGATTTGAAAATTATCTATTTGTGGAAATGGGTGGTGGTTTTTACGGCAATGATTTGAAAACGTTTAAAACGTTATATATATATATATATATAAAACAAGCAAAATTATCGGTTCAGCCCGCATATGTCGAAGCAGCCGTTGACGTAATTTTGCTTGTTTTATATACTATTTCCCCGCGATAAATCTCCTATATATATATATATATATATATATATATATATATATATATATATATATATATATATATATATATATATATATATATAAGAAACGTCAACTTTTTAATAAAATCGAGTTTTTTAAGATACACCAAGCCTGTTATTTCTAATAATTATCAAAAAGTTGAAAATAGTTCACAGGCAACAACAATTCAAATAAATATATATATATATACATATATATTAATATATATATATATATATATATATATATATATATATATATATATATATATATATATATATATATATATAAATTGTCTTAGAGTCTAACGAGTGTGAAAACGTGGGGTCTGAATATTTCAGTCTTTACTTTGGGGGTTCATATTTCAAAACAGGTAGCTATTATATAAACACCATGTGAATATTTTTCCTCGTCATTCTGCTTAGTTCAGAATGACTCTCAGTAAATTATCCAAAAATGTTCGGTTTCAGTTAAATTGTCGATATTTCCGACCGTACAAGTGGTGCGCAAATGAACTAAATACCAACCGCGTACCTGCTTTTGTATAGCCTAAATCGCTACATTCACTGTTTTCTATGGTAAATAGCTTCGTCAACAAACTCCCAATTCATTTTGTGTGTTATATTGTTGTCTGATACAAAAGAATGGTTTTTCTAATAGTAACAAAAAAGCTGGGATTCTTGGTCGGGTGTGGTCCAATAGACATCAGATGAGTTATTTATTAGGGGATATATATATATATATATATATATATATATATATATATATATATATATATATATATATATATATATATATATATATATATATAGTATATATATATATATATATATATATATATATATATATATATATATATATATATATGTATATATAATAATAATAATAAATATCTTTATTTCAGAATATGAAACATGCTACATAGAATGAAATAGTGTCACAAATATTTGGGACTTCACAATTTTCTTTCCCAATTTAATCAATATCTCTATAACATAACATCAAACTTACTGTTAAAGTACCCAGACAATGAGTATGGTTCCAAATCAATCAGCATCTTTTTAATTTTTCTTTTGAATAAACTAAAATTATTTATCATTTTATAACTATTTGGTAATTTATTATAAATTCTAATACAATTATAAGACGGATGTTTTTCACTTAAACTTAGTTTGTGTTTTGGATAGTGTATGTCAAAAGTTCTTGTTGGGTAATTATGTAATGTTGTGTGCTTCAACATTATATTCTTGTTTTTAAAGAAAAATGTCAAGCAATCACACAAATAAATACCATAGACTGTTAAAATATTATTTCTCCTGAATATTCCTCTACATTATTCCAACCCAAACATAATTCTTACAATTCTTTTCTGTATAAGAAATATCTCACCGACTCTTAAACTTATTCCCCAAAATATAATTCCATATTATAAAAGTGATTCAAAATTTGCAAAATAAATTGTTTTTATACAAGATTGACTTAAATAATTACAGAGAGATCTTATTCCATACCCTACTTCACTCAATTTCATTGCCAGGTATTCTATATGGCATGACCATTTCAAAAATTTGTCTATGTATACTCCCAAAAATTTAGTTGATTCTTGCAGTTTTGCATGTGGTCATTATCTATCTCAATGAATTCTCTTTCAATTTTCGATCTGTATGTGCCAAAAATTATTGCAGATGTTTTATCTTTATTTAAAATGAGCCTATTTTTTGCAATATATATATATATGTATATATATATATATATATATATATATATATATATATATATATATATATATATATATATATATATATATATATATATATATATATATATATATATATATATATATATATATATATATATATATATATATATATATATATATATATATATATATATATATATATAAATCGTCTTAGAGTCTAACGAGTGTGAAAACGTGGGATCAGAATATTTCAGTCTTAGCTATTATATAAACACCATGTGAATATTTTTCCTCGTCATTCTGCTTATTTCAGTAAATTATTTTAAAATGTTCGGTTTTAGTTAAATTTTCGATATTTCCGACGTACAAGTGGTGCGGAATACTCATTTAATCTGTTCACGCAACTGAACTGGCATGCGGACCACGCATCCGTTTATAATAATATTGAGTATTCGGATCCTGAAACTAATAATACGAAGGCTGCGGAAAATCATTTTAGGATGACGTCACAGCAGATCCGCCATTTTGCTTGGTGGGCAGACAAAACATTTTGGCCTATGTTTACAGTGTAAAAGTCGTTACGGAGTTTTCAATATATTATTAAAATGCCACAGTTTTGTTATGTTGTTAAGTGTTCAACGAGATCGGAAAGAGACCAAGTTCGATTCTTCAGTATTTTCACCGCGCTCAAAAACCGTGGAGACTATTTAAATGCCTTGTCAAAACAACGACGAGACTTATGGATTAGGGATTCAAAAAGGGGTCCTCTGAGCGAAAGTATGCTGAGAAATGCTAGACATTTCCTATTGGGTGAGTATTTTGATTATAATTGAGTTTGGTTCCTTGATTTTTCAAAATAATATCCTAAAAAAAGGTACAAAAAGAACAACAAAACAATGATGCTAAAAGCTATATGAAAATATTGCTCTCATATATTCTGGACAACCTGCCCCACTAGAGGATAAGAATAACCCAGATTTGGTACCCACTCAAAACATGGGATATAAAGTTGGTGAAAAAAAAGATGTACAGTCCCTGAATCGTCACGAAAGAAGTACAGTGAGGTCAGATAAACGATTCAAAAAGGTTAGTAAGTAGTTCTTTATGTTCATGATTAAGTAACACTTATTCTTTTTTCAGGATTTATCACAATAAACGTGCCAAAGGTTGTAATAGTTAATCAATTGTTTAGAGTAAGGTGACTTATAATTTATTATCACTTCGTATTTTCTTGTAGATAATAAAGCTATTAAAAAAAAGATATTGCTTATTTTCAACTCTATGTAATGTTGTTGACAAATTAGAGGCAGTTAATGTAAACTTTTTTATTCATTTTTGACATCAAACTAAATTATTTCATCAAGACAATGGATTTCGTAGAAGGCACAGGCCACTGTGCAAGCCTTTGTGTGCAGGAAACATTCATTTTCGTTTTCAGCTGGAGGAGCTTGTGAATAAAATAACAATGCTGCCACATGACTACAAACTTCCACCAAACCTGCCATACATGTGCAATGTCCGCTGAAAACAGCCCATCTGATAACGGGATAAGCCACACCTTGAGGAGTTTTTCCCTTTTGCTTTTTGAGAAAGTATAATCTGTAACAATAAGAAAGTTATTGATAAAAAATATAATAGTGATATATAACAACTAGAAACATTGACATTGATATTTCAGAGGCAAACTAGTATTTTGAGAAGCTTGTATTTCGTTAGTTGAGAGTGAATTCAATTCTTCTATACCTTCATTCAAATTACACAATTAAAAAGAAAATATTAGACCTATACGAAAGGCCATTCAATGGTTTTATCTACAATATCCATAATACGATAATAATAACATGACTTTCATCAATTTAGTGTACATTCAGTAACACTAGTAAATAAAGGCGAAGTCTAGCATAAACTACTCCTACTAAAGTCTAGTAATGAACATGAATTAACATAATATTGACTCGATCAAACGAAGGAAAAAAGCATGAACATTAGAAGCTTGGTTATGAATAATAAAATTGTTTGATATGCCTACCTGTCCAACAACAATGTAGGCATTATCATTCATTTGTCGAGCCAAAACATCTTGGACATACCCAGACTCATAATATTTGTAGGCCAATAAAGATTTGTAGGCTTTAAGCTGCTGTCCAGTGTAGAAGCTATGACCAAGGATTAGATAATTTACCAAATCCATCAAATATACTGAAGGGAAAAACTCCAGATTCTTGGACAACCCACTGTCTCCGAGAGAATATGAATCTATATCGTCTATTATCTCCAATTTCTTGTCGTAGCGGGCTTTCAAATGAACGGTAAGCGTTGAATAATATTCACTACGAGACATAATTCAAGAATTTGTTGAATTTTCACTCTGAAAACACTCCAAAACTCAAAAAAACAAACAAATGTATCTATCAACAATGATAATCAAAGGGCAAAACAAAGTTTGTGTGCCCACCAGTGAAAATGACGGACCTGTCAAAGTCCCGTGACCTAAAATGGTCTATACAGGCCAATTGCCGATATCTGCGCACAGTTTCTGGAGGATGAGAAAATTATGGAGGAATTAATTACATCCCTGAAAAGCATTAATCATGGAAACTATATAAACCAAATCAGGGGTTATCTAACTCAGGATGAGTTCAACATTCTTGATGGAGAAGACAGCGACGAGGCTTACGGTTTTTTCAACAACCTTAGCAATCGGCAGTGGCATGTAATATCCGTATTTTTTTTAAAAACGGTGTGGGGTATGTTTCTGTGTATACAGAGGATGCCGGTCAGTATGAGGCCCTGAAGTATGAGCTTTGGCAGACGCGTATATAATACAATTATATACAGGCTAAAAGTCATCCCACAACAAACCACACACGTCAATTAAAACTGTGGTGGTGGTATAATACCGCCACCATAGTTATATCTTGGAGAGAGTAAAAAAAACCATGAAAACAGCTTGCAGCGAACATATTGACTGTTCTTGCTTAATATTCACCACCAGTTGAAAACCATGTACTTACAGTAAAAATGAGAAAACTCAATCATTGCATCAACAGAGATGGCCGTCGAAATTCCAGACAGAGAAATCAATCAAAACAACAGTGCCCATGGAGGAAACGAATTTCAAAACAAATGCCTACAACGTTTCGAAGATCCCGAGCTGCCACTACACGCCTTCAAACTTGGCTCCTTATTCTAATGTGTACCACAGCACTGTGAATCGCAGGGTGGCACGTGAGTGAAGACATTTGAATCTATCTAGTCCAGGAGGAATCGGCACATGAGTACAGAAAACTATTCCACCTCAATTTTTTTTATGCCATCCTCTTCAAATGCCCTACTGATGATATAAATTGTAATGTTGGTCCTTGGTTAAATAATAAGAGACAGCTTATATTACAACACTTAGACTTTATTCGCTAATAAAATACATTCGTCGCTCATAGCGAACGGTTAGAGTGTTCTCACTGTTCGAGATTCCATTAAAGAGTTCTTCTCTTGTTTATATATGGGTGTATATAATTATATATATATATATATATATATATATATATATATATATACTTATATATATATATATATATATATATATATATATATAATATACTTATATATATATATATATATATTATATAATATATATATAACATATATATATATATATATTAATACTTATATATATATATATATATATATATATATATATATATATATATATATATATATATATATATATATATATATTCAATATTCATTCTCGACCTTGGCCTCATCCGCCAAGTCAAAAGTTTTAGTTTTGTTCATAAATTATATCGGTTACAACAACATTTATTAATTAAGCCTTGACCCAGTTGCGCTCGAGGGTTTATTCACCTTATCTATCTATACTCGAATGTTCAATGATTACAACTAAGATAACAATTTCCAAGTACAGTTTAATTCTATACGTTTTATCTAATGCCACTATACTCTCGAGATGATACCCCATATTTTTGATAAATTCAATAATTGACTCAATTCGGTCATGGTACTCGATATAAATTCCGTTTTATGTTATTTGTGAGCCCTTCCACTTGTCTAGTTTATTAACTAATATATAACCACATATATGTAACCACAATAATAATAACAGGAAGAAGAATTTTGAAATTGCATAAAACTGTCTATGAATCAAATTCTTTGTCTATCATTAGATTTTTTTTTCAATCGGCTAAATATTTTACCTGAACGTTGCCTTCTCTTTAGATATCACTTATGAGACATTCGCAATGATAAAGCTATATTTACATTCGTCTCTATAAGACATTTGAGCATATCATACTTTTCGAAATGTTGAAATGAAACATTTTAATGAATTTTTGCTCGTTAATGACAACAGTAAGTATTACTTTGTAACCATGCCAATATTTGTAGGTTGAAATAACCAAAAACATTTTAATTTTCTCAAATCTCACTCTCATGAAACTAAGTTTTAAAAGCAGTTTTGAAGGCATAACTCACTTGATTTAGAAAAAGGATATCTTTTTGTGTTACACACAATGTCAAAGTGGCAGCCAACTAAGGTAATTTTTAAAAACGTGAAATATTGAAAAAACTAATAATCAAAACTTTGCGTGTGATACATCAATTTTAAGGAAATTTCATGTAGATTTTAACAAAAAAATAAAATATGGTATGTTCCATAAGAAAAATATCAAGTGTGTATAATATCTCAAAAACTAAATGTAATTCGACATTTTGGTTTTCAGTAGTGAATTGGTCTTCAAAAAAACTAAAAAATCGATAATAAAAAAGATATGGCGACTTTTCAAAAATGCAAACTTCTGAAAATCCACCTGTACCTTGAAAACGACTTGACGTATCAAAAAGCGGTTTTCATATTTAAACTTGTCTCGACAATCGAGCCCAGCACATGTAAATTCGTTTTCCGAAATCAATGCTAGATGTACTCTGAACCATCAAATCCCTTCGAAATTGGCCCACTCTGTACAATTATTGATTATTTGATTTTATTCTAACTGAAATGTTGAAGGAACAAGCACGTATAATGGATATACAAAGTTGTGATGAATTCATTAAACTGAGTTACAATAACTCTATATATATATATATATATATATATATATATATATATATATATATATATATATATATATATATATATATATATATATATCTATATATGAATTTGTTGTAAAATATTACTTCAATATTCAAAATATTGTGTTAAGCAGTATCAGTTGGTAGATATAATCATTATGTATACTATTAGTAATGTATAATGTTATAGCATATAAATGTGATACCGGTAGAAATATTATGTATTATAAAATGTATGATATTATTTAAAATGAACTAATAATTGGAAAATTTATTTAGTTCATCAAAAACCTCCTAGATTGAAACATTAAATTATAAAAAAATGGAATGGCCCCTCATGCTCGGGGAAAACAGTGTTCACGCACAATTTTTCATTTACGACTGCTTCATTTTGAAGCTATTACGCCACTCATTTTGGTGGATTTGGGTTGAGCAATAAAACTAATTACGCGACTAAATTTTCATGAATTATCTATTTGTTGTAAATATTAATCGTACAATTTTCACAATTTGGCATGTTTATTCCTGAAGAAGCTATTTCTCAATTTCTCCTAAAATGTTTGAGGCAACTAAGGAAATAAACGGCACTGCTTGAAGCTTCTTCTATACCGGATGGAAGGCTTTCTGAATCACTCATTTTGATCAAGCACATCGAATACCATATCAATAATTCATTTCATCAGGGTACAGGTCAGAGAGATGAATGCTTACTATTTATAGTTTATTTCAAAAACCCCAGGAATAACGAATTCGGCCCATCAACAATACAATATTTATTCAAGAAGCTTATAATGCTGCAACTTGCAAGCAACTTCGCATTTTAATGGATTTTAAGCAGTGCACACAAGAAAATTTTTATGTTCGCGCGAATATACTTCCAAACGAACAACCTTGTATTATTCACCAATCTAAATAGGGTATAAATAGGTTTACTCAAAATAATATTTATACTTTCAGAGCAATGGCAGCGAAAATTCAAGCTGACTTTTCACAAACCTGAATCCTTTCGTCAAAGAATAAAGAAACACGATGAAGGCAGACCATGGAAACACAAGAGACCTAGGATGATACTTTTTGAAGACCAGGACTATAATTGAGTTTTTTAATCCTGTCATTAGAACAGCGAATTAAAGTTAGATTCAAATATACTAGGTAGGCAATGCATGCTCTTCTTCTTTTTATTTCTAGCCCTTATTCGTCCAATATTGACAAAGGCCTCCCCCATTCGTTTCCAGTTTTCCCGGTCCTGTGTGCTCTTTCTCCATCCCAGTCCTGCTGATCGCTTGATATCGTCTGCCCATCTGAGCTGTGGTCGTCCTCTACCTCGCTTAGCTTCCCATGGTCTCCAGAGCTGTATATTTTTATTCCATCTGTTATCAGTCTGCTTCATAGTGTGACCGCAAAATCTCCATTTGAGTGAGGCTACGTGTTCCGCTACGTCCATTACTTTCGTTTTCTGTCTTATCCATTGTTTCCTTTTTCGGTCTGTTAATTTGATATTTAGCATTTGACGTTCCATTGCTCTTTGTTCTTTGACCACTTTATCCATATTTACTTTTGTTAGTGTCCAGGTTTGGGCGCCGTATATCATTACCGGAAGAATACATTGGTTGAATACTTTACTGCCTAATTCTAACGGTATCTTTTGATTCTTTAATATATGTGATGTTCAAAAGCAGCCCATCCTAACCTAAAATTCCTGTTTATTTCTTCAGTTTGATTTTCTTTTTTGATTATATATATATATATATATATATATATATATATATATATATATATATATATATTCATCGACCCTCTCCAAGTTTTTTCCGTCTTCTCTAATAAGTATTTCCTCGTCACTGTTTGACATTATTTTTGTTTTTGCCATGTTCATTTTCAAGCCCATCTTTTTCGATTCGTTCTTTAGGTCTCTAAACATTTCTCTTATGTCTTGAAGGTTATCGGATATTAGAACTCTATCGTCTGCGAATCTTAAGTTGTTTAATCGTTCGCCGTTGATGTTTATTCCTTTGTTTTCCCAATTCACTTTCTTAAAGATATCTTCTAGAGCTGTAATGAATAGTTTTGGGCTGATTGTATCCCCTTGTCTGACCCCTCGCTCGATAGGAATTGGATTTGTTTCTTGATGTAGTTCTATTGTACAGCTGGCCTTTTCATATATATATTGTGTAACAGATTTATGCATCTAGAGTCAATTCGGCTATTTTGTAGGCTTCTGGCGATCGCCCATCTTTTTATTGTATCGGAAGCCTTTTTGCAATCAACAAGTATAAGATACAAGGGTAAATTATACTCATTAGCCTTTTCAATAAGGGTTCTAATGGTTAGAAGGTGGTCATTCGTAGAGTATCCACCGCGAAATCCAGCTTGTTTTGCAGGTTGAGAGTAATCTAGTTTTTTCTCCAGCCTGTTTGTTATGATTTTTGTTATGCATGCATGCTGCTGTTTGCAAATATTGAGGTAAGCAAGCATTTGAGAACAAAAATAAAAGTCATGTCGTCCCTAACCAACATGTATGCTAGCGATTACCGTCCAAATTTTGGTGACACAAAAGGCTGTTCCGCATCTGCACTCTACCCGAATGCGGACATGTCTAGGAACACCACAGGGCAGCGTGTGAGCATAGACCAACATGTGTGCGGATATGTATTGAACATGTTAATCTTTCAATTTATTTAACACGAAAAGAGTTATATACATTCAGTCATATTCACGGAGACTTCACAACATCAGATCCTTGTAACTGGCGCCTTTTTTTTGCTTTCAGCCGTAGTATAGAACGTTTTTCAAGATATCGTAAAATCCATGAATATTGGCAACAAATCATGTTCTCAACGAGTTGTTACCTTCTTCGGTTACTAACCCAACGGACAGGAGTCCTAAAATTCTTCCAAATATCAGTTGTTGATCCCCAGGCTGTCACATTACGTCTCTCATATTCCCTTGGAAATTTCGCTCACTTTTCACGCTGAAATCGTGCACAACGTCGTTCCGTGTTAGCGTCAGATGAAAAGCTTAGTGTAACATTTTACCGTTTATGTTATTAGCTGCTACACCAGTTGTAGCCATGAGCAAAGGCGAGTACTACACCATTATGCAATTCGATTCTTTTCACCATCTCACGAATTACACAAGATTTGCCAGTTCCAGTACTCCCTTGAACAATCGAAAGTTTGTTGTTATTTTGACCTGCCAATTGGTCACCTAAATGTTTCAAAATAGTCAACTGTTAAGCGTTGAGTTGTAGTTTTCGGCTGGCTGATCTCCCGGATGCCCGTTCGTAGTATTCTTTCCAATGTTTGATAAATTGGAGATTATCTTCAAAATGAGGATAATTATTCACCACTGAGTACCAATTGAAGTCAAAATCAATATTACGATGACCTAACATTGTTTCTGATATTGTAGGGCTGGTTTGGAAGAGCTGATGCAATTGGCATCCATTCATGATGGTCCAGTTCGGGGTATCGACGTTGCTGATGCTAGCATCTAATTAGTTAGCTTCAGAAAGTTCCCATAATGTTACTGGACTAATTAAATATGTTTGTTTCCAAGCAGATTCAATTTCAAACTGTTCACATTCTCTCGCCATGGTTTATGCCGCACAATCTTCTGTTTGTAGTAGCTTTCATGCATGTCTTCAGAGACGCCACAAATTATTATAAATTAAATAAATTATGAGGAATCTGTGGCATTCGAACCCAAATATTACTGCACCAAAATTCAGTAGACCACTAGACTGTGATCGCAACCGTAGAAGTCAGACAAGAGAGTGGAATATAAGCTAATTTAGGGGCGAGGATTTTAGCACTAGCCTAGGATTATTCCTACTTTTTTCTGAACTACCCTATAGCTTGTGTTTTAGATTTCAGTCATATTAGTCATGTCGTTTAGGAACAGTATACGAGCAAGCGAAATACAACAGTCGTCCAATATGGAGCTCAATTATTTTTAAAGTTCATATGACTAAGGATACTGCGTTGTCACTTATTTTGAAACTCCCAAAACTCACGAGCAGCAAAGCTCCATCACCAGAGTTGTATTTTTCGCGCGAAATGCATCGTGTCGAGATACCGATTGAATTGTATTTGAAAAATATATTTCAAACCGTATAAGCATAGTATATATATATATATATATATATATATATATATATATATATATATATATATATATATATATATATATATATATATATATATATATATATATATATATATATATATATATATATATATATATATATATGCGGATAATGGCTCAAATCTGTACCCTAACCTCACTTTTGAACATAGAGCGTAAAATCTTGATAGTCTTCGCCATTTTGTTATCATCTTCTCAGGTGAAAGGCCTATTGAGATGACTTTCTTAATCAATCACAAGAGTAACGAAAGATCTTGAAAGATGATTGTACAATTGTCACGCCCTTGACTATTCAATAGGTCGTAAGGTTCTCCGTTGAAATTGAGATGATGGTGAAACATTCGGTTAAAACACTATTTGTTTAAATTTCATAATTGGAAACAATAAGAAGATTGTTTCCAATTATGAACCGCATTAGAAATATTGCGTTTCATAAGAGAATAAAAACAAATTGAAAGAGATAAGCAATGCATAGAGGTGTTCACCTGGGTATAAAACAAAAATTGGTGATTGGTAATGCAACGATTATCCAGCGTTGGGTATTGTAAAACTCATAAAGAAAGGTAGGTACAATTTTCGGTGTTCGGGGGAGGTGGAGGAGAAGGAGTTGATGAAAAACAGCATTCATTATGGACGAATAATCTATTAGTGAACTATGTGCCGGTATGTTGAAAAAACTTTTTTTGATAGATTTGCAGAATTTGATTAGGTATCTCCTAAAATTGTGGAAAACTTTGCTGGTAGAAATATGGATGATACCTCACCGTTATCCTTTCTTCATACTTTGTTTAAATTCTAGCCATTTTTTCGATGATTTACTTTCGACCAATCTCCAAAGAGCTTGTGCTTTGCATTTCTCGGGCTGCAGATTCTTCTGTTTAGTTGAACAAACATGTTTCTGAACTTTGTGAAATCTGAGATGTGAGTAATACACTTGACGTTTATATACTTTCATATTCTCACAAGATAGAAGTTCATCCACCAGTCAAGGTTATCCTTCATATTGTAACAGATCGATAGGAAAGCAGCAAGTCTCGACATGAATTATCAAATCCTAAGTCCGAATCGAGCGATAACATTAATATTCAAATAGGAACACCTGCAAGTCTCTATCCATTTTGCAGCATCATGGCTCATCAGTATTCGCGTTTCTTCAACCAATCTGATATTTTCGAAAATCGTGGTATAGGAGGTCTAAAACGGATAAAAAAACTATTCCCGCACCTGAATGCTTTCCTTTGATACACTGCAATAGTATACATTTTCGGGAAAAATACAACTAAACAATTTCAACTCATTTATTGATGATGAGTCGTGTATCAAATCGAATAAAGAGGTGCTTTAATTCCTAGCGAACTCGTGACCTCAACAACGTAAGGCAATTCTGATACGTCCCTTTCTGGTTTCAACAACGTGCAAAAATCAAAACTTCGAATAACAGTAAACGTAATTTTAAAAACAACAAGAAAATATTACTTCAGAGAGGCGGTGTTTTACTACTTCTAATATTTACTCCTTTATTCCCGTAATATAACATTTAGCATCACAGTGGACCAGACAAAGAAAATGGTTGTTATCGAACAATATTTAACCGAATGAAATATAAGAAAAATGCGTCAAAAGCATCGGAAAATTGGATAGTGAGACAGATGATCGTTACATTGAATACTGATATGCCCGACGAGCAACGGCGGATCCAGGGGGTCATGGGGGTCATGACCCCCCTGAGCTGGTTCCAGGACTTAGGTGGACCACTAATTGGAAACTAATTATGGAATATAAATAGGCTGTCTCATTCCGTGCGTGATACCAAGCTACTTAGCGTACGCTGGCTAGTATTTGGGAGGTGTCGGGTTCAAATCCCGGGGCCGACTGGTCTGCCATGAGTTTTTTTCAGAGGTTTCCTCATGGTAATGTAAGTCACTGCTTGCAAACTTATAAGGCGAATGCTGGACCAGTATTAATCCTCTGAACCCTACCCACACTTCCTATGTTTCATAAATATCCCGTCTCACCTATACATAATGCACTTATACATACAAGTGTATCCTCTCATCTGGCTGAAGGAGTTAATCCCAAACTCAAGCTGCCCGTCTCCCTGACACATACTTCAGGGAGGAATGAAATACGTGTGTTTCCTTTTCCTTTCCTTCCGTGCGTGATAGTGCTTCTCTGGATGTCTTCAAGAGAAGATGGCAATATGTACTTGTATATGTACAAGTTATTATGTGTTAAGTTCTTCAAGTGTACAATAAAGAATAAATATTTTTAAGTACAGTACTTACGTGCATTAATAAAATACCTACTTTTTACTTGTATCTATTGTTATCAAAATTAAATTATAAGAGAGATAGGTTAAGATACCATACTCATATATCTAACGCTTCAAAAGATCTCATCGCAGATGATCTAATGCGAACTGTCCCTAAAAAATTACACAGAATGAAGTTAAATGGTTGGTAAATATGTTGAAGAATAGACACGTCATAACTTGGAATAAAACAGGCGTGGTTACTATAAAAGGAATATTATAGCACTGAAAATTCCCTTTATTATGATGTTAAACATCCGTCGAGTTTTGCAAGTGTTCAAAGTTGCAAAAAAGTTAACCATTTTTCAATGGCTAACCATTGATTTGCTGTTAAAGCGACACAGGTAGTTTACAGCATATCTTATGTCACGGTGACTAATTTTAGCCAAATACGATAAACTTTCGGCTGCTTCACGAGATGATTTCTTTCCTAGTTGTCTGTCATTTAAAAGATTTTCGAGATCTGTAATCATTTCCATTTCAATTGGAGTATTGGCTGTATTCAGACAATCAAAATCGAAACGTTTTATAATCTTTTCATTGTACTTTGTTAGGCTGACAAAAATATCATCTTCTGTATTTTGAATTTCCATTCCAAGATAGGAGATTTCCAGCAGTGTCATAAGTTATTTCGAATTACTCTTTCATTATTAAGTATGTTAAACATATCTTGTTCGCTGATTCCAGAAATAGGACTGTCATCAACAAAAAGTACAATCATCACACTCCGATCTTTATTGTAATAGACACATCACATGGATTGGTATTGAAAAATCTGAATGATTTTGAAAAACTACTAAATTTGTGGTTCCAGTTTCTAGGTGCTTGTTTAAGCCCGATAGAGTCTTCTTCAGTCTGCAGATTCGATTTTTCCCATCATTATATCCTTTTGGTTGATACCGCCAGCGTTTTCCGTTTGGAACTAACTAATTTTTCGGCGACCGTTAAATCTCGATTTTTCGCACCACCCCACATGATCAAAGAAGCATGCTAGGTGGAAACTATTTTGGAAATCATTATTTTCAACCAGAATAACCGATTTTCAATCTTAAATGAAACGTTGAAAATTTTCAATATTTCAGTTTTCAATTTCAAAGGGGAGGCGGAAACTTTTTTCAAAATATGAGAAAACATGTTTTCATTTTAATCATTTGTTGAATATTCTAAAACATAATCGTTTAGCTTTGGAGGTTTTTTGATATATTTTCTGTTTCTAAAATTTCATGTATTATCATTTGCATTTCATCCAGGTTGTCATCTTCGTAGTTTTCTTCTCCTTCTGAAATATGATTTTCTTCCAAATTCAATTCATGTTCTTTTCATCAAATGTTACATTTATAATCAAAAGTCATAACCTCATTTCTCTCAGTAATGTAAATTCTGTAACTTGGTAAATCTATATCGTATCCAACGAAGATTTTTTTCTTCGACACATTCTCTATCTTTGCTCTTCTGTGATCCTCAATTAATACATTCACATCCAAAACTTCTATGTTTCTTAATATAAACTCTTCGTCCAAACAAAAGATCAGCAGGACTCTTGTCAATTTGTGAGCTCTTTCCTGTCTGATTTATGGTTAAAACTCCATAATTTACTGCTTCAGCGCATAGATTTTCATTTTGAGCATGTATGGCAGATCTTGCGGATTCAGCAATCGTTCTCGTTTCTCTTTCGATACTTCCATTCTGTTGAGGAGTATATGCATTTGAATTACTATGAAAGATTCCTAATGCTTCCAAAATTCAACAACTTTATACCATTTTTTTCTATTGAATTCCATCAACTTCACTTCACCCATTCCTATTCCTTCTAATCTGGTAACATCACCTATCAACACATTAATCTGTTTTTCAAGTTCAGCAAAATTTGTCACCCATTCTTAATGCTATGTCATATGTTGACTTGCACCACAATCTTGATACCAGCAATCACTTCCTGACAATATGTATTTTACATTTGCGGTTGATAAACCAGTATAAATAAAAGCTTTACGATTTGAAGTACTTTGAGAACTTCTCTGACTTCCATTATTTCGATCATTACTACTGAAATTCCTATTAGGGCCACCACTTGCAAAATGGCCTTTTTGATTACAATTTTTAACAGAACTTTCTGCAATATTGTAGATATTTACGACAAGGTTTGTTTCTGAAATGTCTCTTAATATGACCCTTTTCCCCATTTAAAACATTCAAATTCACTCTGTGGATTGCCTTAATTTCTTCCAACTTTTATGCATGAAAAGAGAATAAGGAATTAAGGCATCCACAGAGTGAATTTGAATGTTTTAAATGGGGAAAAAGGGGTCATATTAAGAAATATTGCAGAAAAAACCATGTCCTAAATATCTACAATAATTGTTTGTGCAATATTCTATATATTTAGGACATGGTTTGTTAATGCTTTTTGGTTTGTTTCTTGATATGACCCATTTTTAAACATTCAACCTTATTCTGTGGATTGCCTTAATTTCTTCCAACCTTTTCAGGCGTAATGGCATTTTGTAGTTCTTGTTCTTCAGTACCATTCAGTCTATCCTCTTCCAACCGAAACCGTTCAATAATCGTATTCAAATTTTTATCGGTAGGGTTGACATTGTCCCAAGGTGTACGAAATAATGTAGTTCAGCAGGTAATAATCCTAAAATTCTTGTCTTGTCTTCTGCATACTGTTGAATAATTATACAATTTTCTACGACTGACTTACTTACATCATATTCATAACTGAAAAATTGCCGTCGTGAACCTTCAACTGTAAAATCACACTTCTTACCATACAACAAGTCTAATTTCCTGAGCATAAAAACAGATGTACATTTTACAATATGCAATTTTCTTCGCAATGTTGCTTCTCACATTCAAACCTATAAGAGTTTGTGCTTCAATATCTTGTTTGAGCTAAGTCTTAACATGGTCATTATCGTCTGGGCCTTCTTGCTTTAATACTACGCCTGTAGCTACTGATACAACCATTTTGATTTCAACGTCAAGTTCAATTTAAATTTCCGTGATGCATAATTAACTTTATTGAATTGAATTGGCATTTACTTGGTGAAAGTTCATATTCATAACTTTATAAATAAATGAAAAACTAACTTTCCACAGGTTGAAATAAAAATCTATTGAGTAAACGCGTTTCGTCACAACATTGACTTCATCTCTTACTAAATTATGGTATTACAAAACAATCTATTTATACGAAAAATTGAACATAACAAAGGGGTTCCTAGAGAAACTAAATAACAATAAGCAATTCATTCAGAGTTAATGGTAAGCTAAATTTTTGGATTTGAGTAGTCACCCCGGTCCATGAGACCTGCCTTTGAATTTTTTTTCATAGTGGCGTTAGTTTCTTACTTATATATTTTTTAGTACATTACCTTTTAATGCCTACGAAAAAGAGTAGTAGAATATCAACATAACTTTATTCAGTAACTTCATATTGACTGTAAAAGAATGACAAAAAATATAATCTAAACTAAACTAAAAAATTTGCTTGTTCATAACTACCAACTAAATTAAATGTAATTATAAAGTATTTGATTAGTCTGTTTGGGCAATGTTTTCACAACAATCATGGCATATTACCGTTGAATGTTCTAAGCACATAAACTTTTTGCATCTAAAACAGAAATATCTGGTTTTCCGGTTTTTCCTCCAATCACAATATACACATCTTCCATTCCTAACTCCGGCAGCAGGTGCAGGATTATTTTCAATTTGACATATTTCTCTCAATCTAATAAGTGTTAACATTATTGGAAGGTTGGTCATGGTAGCACGTTGCCTCATATGGGATAAAGCCAAATCATAAGACAATTTTCTCAAGAAATTTCTCCTCAACAAATTGGAAGGAGCATTGGTGTCATAATGAATAATCTTTAAATTTATCGCACCCACATTCAGCATTAGATAAAATACGACCATCGGACATCTTCTGATATTATGGGCACAATTATAGCTTGCACAGATATTATCAACTGTGTCAACTCCACCCTTAGTTCTGTTGTAATCAATAACCAGAAGTGTTTTATGCTTTTCGCCAGTTTCTTGTCGCTCTTCTTTATCTGATTACAAATCTCACTCCTCATCATAGTGCACTCCTGGTGCTTCTTCATCAGTAAGAACCTCTTCCAACAGGTTTTGAAGGCGTTGTTGTTCTTTCTCGTAATAGGCCATCTGTAAAAGAATCAAATGATTGTTTTTTTTTAGAAAAAGGAAACATTAGGTTTGTATTGTGAATAATATATTCACAGTACATCAATTTCGATAATTTCTCCCAAATAATTGATTATGTAACATCGTTATCACTAAAAATAAAATCTACTTAGCGTTAAAAGTTTAAATTTATGATGCCTAAGTAGTCACTCCGGTCTCACACACCGTTAACTGCAGTAGTCACGGTCTCAGTATCCGGAAATCGTTATAATTTGAAAAATACATACTATACGGTTACCAAAGTTTGGCCAGTACTGAAACACTGCAAATGAGGAACATAGCTGCGGCGTCGGCTCACTACCCCCCCTACGCTTCTGAATATAGACAGAATTTGAATACCCCGGTCTCAGAGACCGTGGGTGACTAGTGGAAGGTTAACTGGGATTCCGAAATTTTTATATTTATTCATCCTAGTCCTAGAGAAACTACTTCACCTCTAGCTTATTCCAACAAACTGACAGAGCTGACTGGGCCCAAAAACTGTTGTTTATTTTGTTGGAAAATAGGAGGAACTCTGCAAAACAACTTCAGATAAATATTTATTCTTCATCAAGTAGTAATGATATATGAAAGTCAAGGTCAAATGAATATCAGACAAAGGAGCCTTCTTGATATTTATTATAAATCCTGCTTAGTGATAAAATACTTATATTATAAAATTTGGAGTTATAAGTAAACGAGTAATAGAACAGACCCTTTTAGACTTCTAAACGTAACAACGGCTTTGTCCGACTGTACGCATGCTTCAGCGGAAGAACCGTAAGAGACACAGAATACAGCTTAGCTCTCACCAGATTCTGAACCTGGTCTTCAGACCATCCCGGTTGGTCTGAGACCAACCATCAGACCATCCGGGTTCAGAAAGTTAGAGAAATTTTTTAAAATTATTATTGAAGCTTATGAAAAAGAAATTTAAATGAGTTACTTCCGGTTCGATTGAATCTTTTAAGTTTGTCCTATACGCACATAACCTACTACTGTCATTTGTTACCAGTCGCTTAGAAGTCCCGCTTTATGCTCACTTATGTGGAGTTGCTAGCTTGTTTAACAGATGACATTTCATTTCTGAGCAGTGTGAATTTAGACATAAGGAACATAGAACACAATATTTTATGACATACGAAAATAAAAATTTATTATTAAACATGAAAATATTCTCAATAATATGAGGCGATCGGCTCAACTTAGGGCCATTCGTTTTCGCCAAAGCGTTCTTTGGATATGTGGATTGTATGTCAAATTGGGTCATTGACCTCATCGAATAATAGCTTCGTACCTATAGTCGCTCGTTAAATTATTGAGCCAGACAGGCAAACACTTGTCTGAGAATATTAATGATATGGTTTCCCACAGAGCGGATTTGGTATCCGCACATGATGTCTGGAATGTCTGTGGAATGCTCGCTTCGTATGTTAATGAGGAATTAATAATTCTCGCTCTATATGCAAATGAGCTGAATAATAATGATGGTTGGAGTCGAGGTTCCTGTAATTCCAATACTGCTATTTGTGTCTTCAGCGTTTGAAGTTCTCACGCCAGCAACGAATTATTTCTTGCACTACACTCCTCATTATCTTTCTTCACAAATCGGTTATATCTTCTTATATTTCTTTGATGTTGATGACTCACTGAAGATATGATTAATCTTTTCTTCCTCTGAAATTAGAATATTCACTGTGTGTGCTACCCACTAGTCGGTTACTTTGAATATATATACATATATAGATATCCAGCGAGGTAAAAACAAGGCCCTTTGCCGATTATCGAGGCGTCCGGATTATAGCGGATATACCCTTTTCAACATATTTAATGGTAATGAAACACATGTTTAACCTTAGTTTCTTTAATCAATTTTTAAATAGAAGCATAACGACAGAACTGTACATGTTCAAAATTACAACTACGTAAGAAATATAGTAAGTTAAAATAAACCATTAGTTAAGTCTTCTTTGAAAAGTCTGTTTTACTCTTTTATTTATAATTTTCGCACTTCATTTCAGAAGCCCGACAGAGAAACATTACTTCGTGGCTATCAAATTCGTTATCTTCAGCCTATTTTAAAGCAGTGTTTAGCTCCTACTGCCTCTGAATTACCAACTTTTTCGGAGGCGAGAACTTCAACGCTATTGGCGAACGTAGATAAGCGATACGCCCCTTACCGGTGTCGAATAATACTATGGGCCATAGATTGCTTTGTTTACATCTGTTTACGTGTATCTTATATGAGAAGTTGTTGAGTTTTAATTGTGTTTAATTTTGTTTGGGATCGTTTACAAACGTTCAGAAGAGATTAATCACTATTTTTGTGTATCCTATTGTTCATCTTGGGCAAAAAAAAACCGGAATATAGCTTACATACCAGCATACCTTTCCGAAAGCTGGACAACTCAAAGCTGTAGGGCTTTTAAAGTCCAATGCTATTCTAACGAAAAATCCACTTTTATCGGAATCTGAACCTGAGCCATCATCCAGAGATTCTACATAATTGTATTTTCTTTCATGTAATAACCAGAGATACTATTAAAATAATAATAATAAATAATGTTTATTTGCACAACCAAAATAACAGTTTATCATAACATCAAGAATATGAAATAAAACTTGACTCTATAGTTAGGTAAAAACTAAAATATTCAATTATATAACCAGGAAAACAGAGATTCTATAAAAAAAACCAGACTCTCAGAAGTCCACCGTTCTTTTAGGAGAGCTGTTATACGCCAGGAAAATTCAAAAAATATAATAACTCATTCCGTTCAAACCATTCAAGCAGAGTATTCATGCTAATTCTTCTTTTATATCATGTTGTTTCTTTCAAATTTGCTGGTAAGTACTTAGTTTTGTCGATTATACTTAGTGATGAAAGTAGACATGCCAGAGATGTTTTCTTGATACTTTTAAAAGTTTTTTGATTTTTAAATAAATAGGTGTTCTATCATACAGCCTTTTCATGATGTATACATAGTTCCTCTAACCAATTAATTTATTCGTCCTTTCATGTTTAATGATAAAAACTCAGTGTAAATTTCAACTTGATGTAGGTAGATTATCTACTGTTGAACAGAGATAATATTGTCCTCAATCGAACACAATGAACCACTGGAAAATACGAAGTCCAAAAAAACAACAATTACGAAGCCAAACGTTCGAAAACTCAAAATGATATGAACGTAAATACCATTACCAAACAATGTAAACAAAGCGTTAATGGCCCATAGAGCAGTACCGATATTAGCCGTTCCGGCGCTACGACCTTAATTTCAGACGCCAATTGTTATCATCTTGCTCATCGTTCTCACACATTGCCGCTCGCACAATCTCCTTATCAGTTCATATATTTGTTACTCGCTTTCGGCATCACCAGCAGTCCATTCTTAAGCCTCTGCCTCACTTATTTGAGGACCATCGGGTCCCCTCAATCTATTAAAAAGCTGGACTAAAGGAGGAACATTGTAACGTAATTTCCCCTTATGAAACAATAATAATGAAATTTGGATATTTTGCAAAAATGAAATGCTCCGTCTAGTTCAAATGTTTAGGGAAATTCGGTTACACTTTACCTGATTTATTCATATGAGACAATGAAACGAAGTAGCTTTACTAAAATCTCTATTAAAGTTATTCGAAAAAATTGTTTCAAAGATCACCAACGAAATATAAAAGAATTGAATGAATAAGTTAATGAATAAAGTTAATTTTTATTTTATTCTTGTCAGTATACTGATCTGTATGTATTCAGCCTCCTGATGTTTTTGGAAACTCTCCTGGGCTTTTTCAAATTCTTCGAAACTACTGATGTTTTTGGAAACTCAGACTCTGGGCTTTTTCAAATTCTTCGAAACTCCTGATGTTTTTGGAAACTCAGACTCTGCAGTTTTTTGAAATTAGGGCTCCTGCCGTTTTTGAAATTAGGGCTCCTGCCGTTTTTGAAATTAGGACTCCTGCCGTTTTTGAAATTAGGACTCCTGCCGTTTTTGCTAAAATTCACATTATCGAATTTCAGTTTAATTAACTTTCAATAATTTTGTTTGCTTAGTAGATTCCTATCCTTCTTAATCTTATCTACAAACGATACTACGTTCTTTGAATCAAATAAAAAAACTAAGAGATAAGGAAAGTGTTTTTTTCCGAGCAAAAAAAAAACACAACACAAACTTTCGTCAACGCAACAAGCAAAAAAAACAAGGTTAAAAAAGAAAATTTGAACTGAGAAAATTTTGTCTGAAGGTAATTAACGTGAATATATAGAAAAAGGATTGTTCAACTGTTCCAGAACATAAACTTCGGAGACCATTACGAATATTGAAAATAAAAATGAAAATTAAACTACAAGTTCACAAATATGATCGAAATTATTTAATCAATGTCATTAATCAATATAAAGAAACACTTACCGCTTCCTAGCGCAAAGATATTTAGCAAAAATTTATCAATTTCGGGATTACTATAAAGTGAGAATATATTATAATTCTTACGACGTTATTAACTCGAACTCTCTAGTTGAAAAGGAAAGATGGTTTAGTTAGCGTCCCGGATTTGACAATTTATCCCTCCTACTATTTGAAGTGACGCTAGAAATCATAGAATCTTCTTTACTGACTGATCTCGGCTAGAATTTGGTTTAGCCAGTGGACGGTATTTCATAACGTTACAACATCATCTTCTGGTTCGTCATTATCAGTGAGAAATCCAGGGTGCAAATAATTCCATGATTTGTTAATTAGGAATGCCTTAACATCAGCCCAGCAATTAGCCAAAAGAAAAATTGTGTTCTTTAAAGATATCGATTTTAATGAGTCCATGAGTCGAATTCTTTTATCAATATGATTCTTTATTCTCTAGGACATATCAAAATATCCCTGTTCGTTTCTTATAGATTGAGAGAATATAGCTTATTTTCATAAATGGAAATATTATACTGAAAAATACAATTATCAATTCAGGATAATATGCAAGTGGAATTCGAAAAATTAAAGAAATATAAAAGTTATGAAAAAATATTGTCTAATATTTTGTTCCGAATTATCCATTCGAAGAACTCTCTGTACTACTACCAGAAGAAGCAGAATTATTTGATAAACATGATGAACATATAATAATTCATGACATTTTCTGTGTCCTAATCATTAATATTAGAATAATAGGTTTTCCTGAATATAAATAAAAATATATCATAAAACAAAATATTTTTAAATAATTAGGCAATTCAAAACCGCTTTTCAAGTGCAATCCAATGTTCTGATATTATGTCCCAACAATCTTGATTTCGAAACGGTTTCTACCCAAAATCTTAGAAAAGATATTGAAAATTTCGGAATAGCTAGATGAAACATCATATGATTATTTAATAATATTTGTGTTTAAAAATTGACAATAAAGTTTAAAGAGTATAGAGTAATATATATCAACATACTTTAATTCTATTTTTCCTGCTTATGAACCATCAAATTCTTCATTCAGATAATGAATATATAACTTATCGCAACGATGTTTGAGCTTCTAGTCTTGACAGTGTTTCCCTTAATTCCACTTTAATGATGTTAACGTGCTACCTTATCCGTCATTAAAGGCAAAATAATGTTATTTCGAATCAACTGCCTATGTGCAATATAACGTTAAACGTTGCCGAATTAGGTAGCCTACAAGCTATCTATACTATTAGTAGTATCATATACTTTTCTCTATTTTATTTAAGTGTATTTGTCCTGAAGAATGGATATACCTTCGGTATTTGAAATCGATTTTTGAATTTGTTGTGTAAAAAGTAGTATTTTTGTAAATACGTGAGTGAACAGCAGAAGTTTACTTATGAAATGAACCAAGGTTAGCTGGTCCACATAATCGAACGTCTTTGCCTTTATCAGATGCTTTAGAATGCGTAAATTGGAAAATAAATAGTATCAATGTTTAAAAATCTATATCGGTAGAGGCATGTAATACCCATATATTTCTGAAAGATGTTAAATTCGAAAAATTAAATCCTTTTCAAAAAATCTCTGCTAATAAAGTATAAGATAAATTTGAGCTTCTCCCGAAACTCACTACAGAATATATTTCTAAATTACTTGACTGCTCCTTAGCCGAGCAGTTTAGTTAGAGCTATGCCGTTTTCGGTTGCAGAGGCCGTTGGTTCTATTTCCAATTCTATTGAGTATTATATACGTCAATGAGATTTTGTAGTTTCCTTATTATATTACATTGATGGTGATGATATATATATATATATATATATAGTTATGTAGTCAAAGTACAGCTTATCCATTTTAATGACGTCAATCGTAACCTTGTGCTGATTCATCGCTGCTAGCCTATATAAGCCCTCACTAACATAGAACCAGAAGATTAATTAAGTAACTTAAAAAGTAAGAAGAAAAGTTTAAGTGAATTTTAATTCTTGAGCACAATCCGAACTACAACACAAGCTCAGTTTTATCTCATAGTGATTGCGAATTTGGTAGTACCAGTCCCGAGTTCTACTAACCAGACAAGAATTCAAACAGGGTGCAAAGCAAGGGTAGCGCCGACGACTCCACCTTGGAAGAAACAATCAATGTAAGTTGCAAGTGTTAATTATCTTCCTGTTTTTCCTACGGTTTCCAGACCCAAAACCTAGACTCCCTATAGCTTACCGTTATAGCAGGTCATTTTATATTAAGTCAAGGGTTAAAAATATAATAAATATTTTCCCAACGAAATTTTCATAAAATTGAAATTTTACAATATTGATTCCCTAATAGAATCAATCGAAAATTTGAATTTAGATTCTCAGCGACGAACTAAATCAAATAAAATAATTAATATGGCAGAGCACCATAATTTAATGTTAGCTCGTGAATTTGGAGCATTGCTACCGAAATTTTCCGGTATACAAGCCGAGTTAAATTCATTTTTAAGTGCTTGCGAAGAATATATCGCACAATTCTCAGCGACGGAAGCAATCGTAAAGACGTATTGCGTTGCAATGATTAAAAGCAAATTAATAGATAAAGCGAACGCGGAATATCGTTCCTCTAACGTACCAAATACATGGCACGCGTTTAGACAATTTTTATTACAGAAATTTGGAGATCATGCGAATTTAGATGTATTAAAGAATAAATTACAATTCTTACGCAGAAAACCAAATCAAGATATTTTAGATTTCATTGAAGAAATCAAAACTCATAAAATTAGAATTGATTACCGAATAGATGCGGAACCTACATTAGATGCTGCATTAAAATTGTTACACAAACAATTGGTCTCGGACTTAGCCAAAAATGTTTTAATTAGTAATGTTGCAATAGAATTGCAAACCTCCTTACTTACGACACCGAACATCACATTCGACTTAGCTATTACAATGGTCGAAAATTATATTTCCCAAAAATCTCAGTTAGATTTAATGCGAACTTGGAAGCATACGAGTGATAGCCAACAAAAGGTATTTCCTTCTCGACCAATTAATGTACAACCTAAAATAATTACGCAAAGACAATTTCCCACTAACAGACAAGTTTTCGGAAATAATAGGTCAGAAATATCAAAAACAAATGTGTTTAAACCTAAAAGTAATTATATACCAAAATATAGACCATCCCCTATGTCTACGACAACAGCTAACCCAATAGCACAACAAAGACAAGTGCAATATAGTAATCAATTACCCCACTATGCGTCATATAATAGAAATGCGCAAGATTATAATAACTTTCAAAATTCAAGACAATTAGCTCCTAATTATATATCGGAAGAAATTACTAATTTCGATATAAAGAACAACGATGAAAATAAAAGTGAGAAAAATACTGAATTCAATCATGAAAATTTTCAGATAAGTGCCTCAGAAATACCGTTAACTTAGATTCACTAAATAATGCGGAAAAAGCTTTTCAGCTACAAGGACAACCACTTAATTTCAAATCGAAAATTAATTATAATATTAGAACAAAAAATGAGATTCCAATTCATTCCAAAATTTATGAATATCCGGAAAAACATCGTGAAAAAATTGAACGGAAACAAAATCAAATAAATAACGAGGAATTTAATTACGAGTTGAAATTCAAACCAAGTACGTGTAATGATACGGACTACTTGTTCCGATTAAAAATAGATGAAGATGAATCCTTATCTTCGAAGGACAACAATAAACGAAAGGAAGCACTTAAGATAAGCGATGATGCATCTCGAGATTGCAACAATGATGAATATAATACAGACCACTCGATCGTCTCCAGCGAAACTAATATCTTAGAAGACGAGATTAATTCTTTATCTCCAAACATAAAAACAAACGACCTGGATTCTAATATAACTATTCCTGCAGATAAAACATCGCATGAAACAGTTTCAGTTTCAAATTACGTACAGACAAATCGTAAAACCTTGAAAAATATGTTGCAACTAATAAATGCTGCCACAGACAAAAACGTAGCAAATATTGGAAAATCAATTAAAAAGCGACGAAGTCAAAAAGACTTTCATAAAAATGAAGTTGTTCGTTTGAAACAAAAATGTCAATCCAAATTTAAAAAACCTTACAAGAAAATTGTAAATTGACGTATTGGCGTAGTGCTGTTTGTGAGTTATTACTCGTCGAACACTATGCAGCCTAACTTAAATTAATAAGGAAGGCACACTAATTATTATTGAATTAATACAGCGATGATAAAGTTTTGTATATCGTTTATTTTCCTCTTCTTACAACTGTGTTCTGTTCGAATGGTGAATAGTGACTGGTCTACATTATTGAATTTTACAAAACTAAGAACTATATAAATTTATGGTCTGCCTTTCGAGGCCAAGTAGGTACCTAATAGAGATACTGCCTGTCGACAAACAATTCTTTGAGAGGGTGCAAGATCTGCTTTCACTGTTGGAATTTCTATTGAAATTTATATTGCACATAGTAAAATGAATATCTCGAGGATGAAATACCAGGAACCATAAATATAACTAACAAACATTGGTTTCTACGAATTCTTAAAAGGCAACTGAACAAAAATATCTAGGAACATTATTACAGACATCAGGATCAGAAATCCTCAGAGCAAATATTTCTATCATAGAAATCGAATAAAACAAAGAAGACACTAATTACTCTACCTAATTTTCAGACGACCCATGTATCCTTCATTTTTTGAATTAAAAAACGAAACAGTTAGAAGTAGCTAACGGTTTAAGTTTAAAACTTGATCTAATAATTCTCCATTCACACGAGATAGCAATAATATTATCGGAAATTGAAAATGCCATTAACTATGCACGTTTGCACCTTAAGCAGGAAAATATTCTGCCTCTTTCGAAATTTAATGAAGTACCTAATAAATAAAAATTTTACCATTCTCTCATCTAACAGACTATTATGCTGTCTGCGCAACAAAGGTTTTTATTAAGGGTTTCAATATTATTTAACATAACCATCCCAATCTTTAATTATTATAAATATGACCTGATTATAATATAACGTACCTTTCCACAATACAAGAATTCCTATCCTTGATTCCTATGGGTTAACACGCAACGAAAACATCGTATGGAATACCGAGGTCATTCAACAAGTCGAAGACTTCTACATCTTTAAATAAAAATATCTGAAGAAAACTCTTGAATGTGTCCGAATGATTCAGAAAACCCTGCGAGAACATTGCAATCGCAGTTCGGTTGAGCCTCCAGAAGATTTATTCGAAATGGAAAATGGAAATATCATTTCCATTGACAATGAAATGATACACGAAGAATGCGAAAGTGGTTCATTATCGCATAGAATCCCTAAATTGTCTCAGATTACTTCAGAATGTATAACTACTGATGTATCCAAGAGAATATACCCCAGAAAAGTTTTCAACACACCTGCTCAGGTCTATCTTGCGGCACTGGAAGCGAATTGGACCTATGCAACAAATTTGAAGAATATCCAAGAAGAAGACACCCCCAATCTGGACGACTTATACCACTGGGTTCCACATCCTACAACTATAAGCTTTATAACAATTGTATTTGTAATTTTTTTTATTGTAGTGCTTATAATTTTTTATAGATTTTTCTTGAAGATTCGTCACCTTAAAATTAAGGGTAACGAACTTTCTTTAAATGGGGAGGAGTTATGTAGTCAAAGTACAGCTTATCCATTTTAAGGACGTCAATCGTAACCTTGTGCTGATTCATCGCTGCTAGCCTATACAAGCCCTCACTAACATCGAACCATAAGATTAATTAAGTAACTTCCATCTTGTAAACTTAACATCGAATAAATTGTTTTTTTTTAAAAGTAATTCTTAGTGTTGAAAACCAAAATTATATATATATATATATATATATATATATATATATATATATATATATATATATATATATATATATATATATAAATATATTAATATATATATATATATATATATATATTTATTTGAATTGTTGTTGCCTGTGAACTATTTCTAACTTTTTGATAATTATTAGCAATAACAGGCTTGTTGCATCTCAAAAAACTCGATTTTATTAAAAGGTTGACGTTTCGCCACGACATTCGTGGCTTTATCAAAACTTTTGAAGAAGTGAAATTTCTTTGACATTTATTGATTTGAAAAAATTTGAATAGTTTGAATAGACTACTATGTTTCATCAAAATTTTTCGGCTGTGGCCGTTCTCTGTTATTTATTACGTGCTATTCAGTCCAATATTAACATTCAAATCTGTTATTATTAGATGGTAAGGGAAACCACAGAAACCTTTACCCACGTAATGTTCGAAATAGGTTCAAATTATTTTGATTTTGAAAAGTCAAAGAATAGGGTACTATTATTATTATTTATTTCAAAAATTTTAATTACGGCTGTGGCCGTCTTCAGTTATTAATTACGTGCTATTTAGTCAAATATCAACAGATAGGTCTGTTGATATTAGATATATTGATATAAACCACAGACACCTTCACCCACGTAATGTACAAAATAGGTTTAAAATATTTGATTGTTGTCTTTAAAAAGACATAACCTACTTGTAATTTTGGAGATCACATGTTCCAAACTATACTTTCTTTTTAGAAAAATTGAAAATTCTAGATGGTTAGATTTTGTCTAAGATTTCTTTCACGATATTGAAGTAGCACACACTGCACAAAATCAAATAAAACAAATATATTCTAAATTGAAAAGTAAAACACCTCTTCTGCAAAAATCTCATGTTGTTTATAGTGTATACTGTAATAATGATAATAAATCATATATAGGACAAACTTTTCAAAACTTAGAAGAAAGATTAAAAGCACACAAATATACCAAAACACAAACCACAGCACTAATAACTTTAATAGCACAAACATTTTGGAAATAGAAAAATTTTAAACCTATTTTGTACATTACGTGGGTGAAGGTTTCTGTGGTTCCCTTCCCATCTAATATCAACAGACCTGTCTGTTGATATTTGACTAAATAGCACGTAATTAATAACTGAAGACGGCCACAGCCGTAATGAAAATTTTTGAAAAAAAAAAATAGTACCCTATTCTTTGACTTTTCAAAATCAAAATAATTTGAACCTTTTCGAACATTACATATGTATATATATATATATATATATATATATATATATATATATATGTATATATATATATATATATATATATATATATATATTTATATATATATATATATATATATATATATATATATATATATATATATATATATATATATATATATATATATATATATATATATATATATATATATATATATATATATATATATATATATATATATATATATATATATATATACAGTGGTGGATTTACCAGCAGGCTGGGTAGACTGGAGCCTAGGGCGGCAAATTTAGTTCTATATACAAGTGCTTTACGTACTGAAGAACCACGCTTTGATAGCCAAGCGAAATGAAAATTAGAAAATAATTTATTTTATTGAAGGCTAAGTTTCGGAGATGATCTTTATAATTAATTTCCATTATGAATTCGTTTATTCTTCAGAGTGTTGATTGTTTATTGTGTGTCCAATACTGTTTTTTATTTTTATGTTTCATGTTGAATGGTTATTGCGTAAATGATTTTTAGAATATATCAATGAAGAATTATTGAGAAAGGATGACACTATCTTGAGATTGTATTGTTTGTTTAGTTTCAGGGAAAAACACTTTGAAAATTTACGATTTAGGACTGAACTTATAAATTTTGTAATGTAGGCATTTTTACCGTATGATTCCAATTCATTGATTTCATTGAAAAAATTCTCCAGTTTCAGGTATAACCATTTACCAGGTTTTTTTGTAACCAATATACTGTCGGTATCAAAATAAATATTTTTTTTCCCCAAAACAGTGAAATAGCTTCATCGGCATAATCCCAATTTAATACAAGGGAGTCGATTTGCGGGATATGAAATTAGTTTGAAAAGTTCTCGGGCTTTATAATAATAATTAAAGCTTAAGGTAGATTTTCCCGTTGACCAAATTTACCTCAAAAACTTTAAAAGCATTAATTTAGCAATATATCTGAAATCTAATTTTTTCCAGTTCCTTTGAAAATACTCTTCTATATATTTAATTTTGTCCCGTTCGTTAATACAATTAGATGGCTAACCGCTATTTTCCTGTTTTAATTTTTAAAAATGATTAATATCGGCTTCCCTCTGAGATTGTGTTATCGCAAACGGTGAATTCCTTCAAGAACTCTCTGGATAGATGGTCTGAACTTCATCGTTAATAAATTTAAATAAAGTAAATTTAGTTTCAATTACAGCTCATTTGATTTGTTACTCAGTTTATATGTTTGTAACACTTCTCGAATTCTTTCTTAGTTTCAATTTTATGTTTATATTTTTGAGTTTATAGGTTAACCTTAACTCTCAACTTTGTTGTAATAATAATAATAATAATAATAATAATATATTCTGTACATAACCCTCCATTAAATATCCGTACTATATTGTATATATGTAACTTCATATTTCAAATTTTATTACAGTATTAGTTCAGGAGCCATGTACATTCTACCTGGATTAATTCCGAAGTTAACGAAAATTTGAGGGATTGTTGGGGGATGATATAAGGTGTCTTTGCTGAGTTTTATACAAGGACCCGGAGCATTTTACGAGTAAAAAACCTCCGAGTTTTTCGGTCCGTTATTGGTTTTTCTCTCAAATATTCTGAATAATCTAAATCATATGGTTTAGCGAAAATCAGGAAACATCTCGTGAAGAAGCATTGAATTTTCCTTAAAATTCATTGGTCAAATTTATATTTGACCCAATAAAAACCAAAATAAATTCGATTGAAAAAAGGTAAAATTTCTCAAAATACGAAAAATGCAGAAAAATGTTAGTTTTCCGATAATAAAATTATACTTTCACACATATCTATTGCATTATTACACATATTATACATACCTACTCCCCCTCCTATCACTCGAAACCCTTTATTCTCTTCCCCCTTCTTCATCCCCCTCCGTTGGCTTGAAGTATAAGAAGGAGTGAATTTCTCATCACTCCAACCACTGTAATGCTCATACATAAATTCTTGAATCCTTTTTCAGCACTATATTTCCTTTAAAATTCATTGATCAAGTATTCTTGATCCAATAATACTGAAAATCTTCTCAAGTGTGCTTCATTTGAAATTTAAACTCCTAGTAATTCAACATCTACTCTATTTTACCCTTTATATAATACTTATATTTAATCAACCTTCATATCTTCATAATTGTTGGCAATCATCAAAATTAATTATTAGCATTCATGAATGAGTTCGAACGCTCAAAAAAGTAATAGCAGGCAGAGAACAAATTGCATGATACGAGCTTATATTTAAGTTATAATTCCAATAGTAATCTTCAAACAAAAACTTAGTACTACCGTACAAAATTACATTTACAATTAATGATACTAGAATAAACTAATTGACATATCTTTAAACGAATAATTTAATAAATACAAATTGTAAATAAATGAATGAGTAAATAAACAGTAATATAAAAAATATATAGTTCAACGAATTTGAATTGAACTTCTCACAAATCACTGCGCAGTCTGTTAGGAGAAAGAGAGGAGTCATCAGCACTCTCGACTTCCTCCTCCTCCTCGCGAGCACTGGTCAAAGAGAGTCGGCTGATAATCAATTTCTTCATCGGCGCCTTCATCGTTGAAGTCAGCCTGTGGAGGAGTTTTGGCAGCCAGTCACAGCGCAGTTCTTGCACATCGATGTGCAAAGGAGGCCTGCTTTTTTGAAGGAACAGCTTTCCAACTGTTTGACCATCAAAGTATAAGAATATTTCGGAATTTACAGTGTCATGCATATTGTGGATAGGAAGAAAGCGTCGAATTTTGCTTTTAGGGAATTCTTTAGATCACCTTTTAATTCTCTCGTAAAAGTGAAGCTTAAGAAACTATCAATTTGGGCACACAATAAGATCCTTTTTCCTAAACGATTGCATGTGCAAGTTAGGTAGCTTAACCGGGCAGAGTGAAATGCCAACCCGGCTCGTCTCCAGGTGGCGGATAGGAGGAAGCCTTCGACGATGATTTTATGAGTAGGGAGTCTGTAGGGAATATCTGGGGCTCGTTGAGTAAGAAAACTCAATTGGTAGCCCTTAAATACCTAGCCGCGGACCAACTTTACCTGTCCCAGCTGTAGTGTCGTGGCTAAGGAATTTCACTCAGGGTCACGATGCCAGGTGGTATTTCAAGCCAACCTCGAAACCATCCGGTTATTTCAACACTCCGTGGCTGTCTGTGGTTATGTCAAGTGGGCCAATGGAGTGTGGGGGGGGGGCTTGGCACTTTCCTAAACAGTATTGAAACAGAAATGGAGCATACCAAGAACTCCCGAAAGGACGACTGGGATATTGGTAGGAAAATATTCAAAAGGCAACGGCTTGAATGGGTAATAAGCACGTTTCAGCCGTATAAATCCTCAGGCGTGGATGGGGTTTTTCCGGTACTCCTGCAGAAAGAGGTGGAAGAGATTTTTTCCCATCTGCTGAAGATAACAAGAAGCAGCTTGGCATTGGGTCAAACACCTGAAGAATAGAGGAGGGCAAAAGAAACCTTCATTCTAAAAATAGAGGAAAAAGACAGGACTGACTCTAGATCTTTCAGACCCATCTGCCTAATATCGATTTTACTCAAAACGATGGAGTAAGTAGTGGATAACTACATTAAAATGGAGAATCTGGAGAATACACCACTTCACAATAATGTCAGCATGCCTACCGGGCGGGACGATCAACAGAGACAGCTCTGTATCAGCTGACTGGAGTCATCCAGAAAACTCTGAATAACAAATAAATCGCAATGTGTGTTTTCCTGGATATATCTTGGGCTTTTGACAACCCAACACATGTGTCTGTCAGAGAAGCACTCAGAAGGCGAGGGGTAAATGATACCATTGTATGATTTTCATCTTTCAGGGATGAATCACTCCAAAAAGTTCCTCCTGAACTTCAAAATTGCAAGATCCAAAGGATATCTGGATCTCAGTAACAATAAACTACACCTCCTCACTGGCTTCCTTACAGGACACTGTTGCCTCAGTAAGCATCTGATGAGAATAAGTTCATCAGAAACTGACGAGTGTAGATTATGTCGGAAGTAGGAAACTCCTATTCACCTGGCTACAGAATGCCTCGCCATTGCAAGCCAACGAAATAAATGCTTTGTTCAAGAAACTTGTAGGAGTGAGGACATAACCTCCTTGAAGCCTTCCCAGATATTGGAGTTTATTAATACTCTGGAACTAGAAGGCGAGCTTTAGGTAGATGGCGTAGTACATAAAACAGCTCTGATGGGGGGGGGGGGGTACAATAGACCATAAGGCCGCATTGCAACATAACCCCAAACTAAATAAATAAATAGGTTATAAGGGTCATAAACCACGTGTATTTAACCTAGTGCAATCGTTTCATGGTATTAAATACTCCCTCGTAAAACCAGTGCAGTAACGAGGAATAAGATGGTAAACATGTATACAAATAAGCAGCAATGATGAGATCTAATAGAATTGTAACAGCTGTATGAAGGTATTGAATCAGGGTCAACTTGTATATTTTCATGATTTGATTATATATATATATATACAAGGGCGCACCCAGGATTGAGTTTCGGGGGGGGCTGAATCAAAATTAACCTTATTAAATTTAAATAGAAAACGCACATCCCGTATCCGGTAAATCATAATAGGTCTTATGGTTAACTGATAGTGACCAGTAGGCTCATTTTATAGTAGTATATATATATATATATATATATATATATATATATATATATATATATATATATATATATATATATATATATATATATATATATATATAGATTAAATATTTTGTAATGCTCGCTTGTTCAAATAATTAATAGTTTTTATTCCAACTGACAGTACCACAAGGACATACAAGGTTTTTTATTCTACAAAATTAACTGTGACTCTTAAGACCTAGCATCCATATTTGGAAAGGTAGCAAATGATCCCAACGATATTCCAAAAACTTTTGAAATTCAAGTGCCGAACACTCACCGTATATGAAATGAACAATATTTGTTAAATGATCAAATCGAAATTTCATTCAATTTCTTAATAGGAAATATAGAAATATTGCAAACATTTCTTCTCTGCAAATAAAAATAAATGTACTTCCTCTTTCAACAGCCAGGATAACCTAGTTACATCCACCGGAATTATTCTGTGGTTTCCTCTCTGTCGAATAAAAATGTTCGATAATAATTATACACTCATTTAACAAAATAGTATCCAATCATTCAAAATAAAATTAGTGTATTTCATTCTTACGTTCATCATTTACTTTCGGTTCCACTATGTCAAAAAAATTGCAGCGACGAAGTTAAAACTATCTAATTAATAGCAAAAAATAAAGGATGTTAGGAATCACTAACCGATAAACTTATCAATAAAAAACTGCTATTCAATTGAATCTTTCCAGGTGTAATAACCAACAAAGATCTGAAATCACACTCTGACTATTAGGTAATTAGATTCCGAAAATAAGTGATGAAATTTGCAACAGATAATCTAGATAAATTATATGGAAACCAATGCAATGCCAAAAATATTTTTGATGGTGGACTCAAACCCCGAAATATTATTAAGTAAATTTTAATAAATTTCATTAATTTGTGAAACTATTGCACAATTTTGAAAGATCAACGAAAAAACACTACTAAGATAATATTGTTATTTTACACCACTCTTTTTGATTTGACACATTGATTTTATTCCACCAGATTCTTTTGGATACCTATATATACATATATATATATATATATATATATATATATATATATATATATATATATATATATATATATATATATATATATATATATACATATATATATATATATATATAGTAGGAGTATAGTTTTACTAGGTTAAGGTCACAAATACAGTCAATTTTAACAGTTTTTCACTTCTAAATATCACAAATTAAATTAAAATTAAAATTACGCGTTTCGACTTATGTCGTTTTCAAATAATAATTAACATAACCCTCAAATACAATAACATCTATGCAAGTTTATCTTCTTCTCGTCTACGTTATATGGCCTCTGTGGTTTTGATGAATGATATTATGGTAAATTCTTCCAAAATTTTCGATGTCCACTCTTGAATTAATAGTTGTCATTTCTTCTTTCTGAATTGCGATCATTTCTAAAACATTCCTCTTCAGCTGGTTCTTTTCCCTTTTTATGATTTTTGTGTTTTCAAAGTCAACAGAATGTAATTGTTCGATTGCATGTTTTGCAAGAGCTGTAGATTTTTTATTAGTTTGTATTGAATATTTATGTTCATATATTCTTTTATGTAAATATTGTTTTGTGTTTCCAATGTAACAGGATTCACATTCACCACAATTTATTTTATATATTGTATGTGTTTCATCCCGTTGCTCAATCTTTGGTTTGAGTTTAGTGTATAAAGATCTAGTTACATTATTAGGTTTGTGGCTTATCACTATATTATATTTTTTCATGACATTGCTGATTTTGTATGAAATCTCTGGTATAAATTCCATTCCGATGTAGTTTGTTTCTTTTTTATTAGTTGTAATTTTATGAGAAGTTCGGTTATAAATCTGGTGGATTCTTTTCTTTATTATGGGTTCATAAAACTGTCTTGGATAATTATTTTTATGTAGTACTTCTTTAATTTTTTGAATGTTTCTAGGTCTGATCTCAGGATCTGATAATATAACTGCTCTATCCGTAAGTGAGTTCACAACACTTTTTTTATATTTCGTTGGAACAAGAGATTCATAATTGAGGTATCTTTCAGACCAAGTGTTTTTGTTATACCAATTCGTAATAAGTGATCCGTCATCCCTCTTAATAACTGTCATGTCTAGAAAATTTATTTTGTTATTTTCTTCTATCTCTTTAGTAAATTGTAATCTATTATGAAATGAATTGAATGCTTCTAACAATTCATCAACATGATCAGGATGTATTGAAGTTAAGCAATCGTCCACATATCTTTTAAAGAATGTTGGTTTGTTTTGCAATTTCTCTATTACTGTTGTTTCTAGTTCTTCTAGTACCAAATTAGCAACTACAGATGATATTGGGGAACCCATTGCGGTTCCATAAATTTGCGAAAAAAATGATCTCTCAAACCCAAAATAAGTCGATTTCAAGCAGAATTCAACACCATCTTTGAATTCATTCTTTGGTAATACAGTATGTGTCTTTATTTCGTCCCATTTCTTATCAATTATATTCAACGTTAACTCTATTGGTATATTGGTGAATAAGGAAACCACATCTAATGAAACCAAAACAAAGGATTTGGGTACTCTCATTGTCTTCACGAATTCATGAAAATGCCAGGAATCTTTGATGTAATATTCGGACTTACCAATAACTTTTGTGATCACTTCAGATAAGTATTTTGAAAGGTTATAAGTTGGAGAATTTCTAGTACTTACTATTGGTCGACATGGCATACTTTCTTTATGTAGCTTTGGTAGTCCATACATATAAGGTGCATGGCCATTATGACAAATTAATTTATCTTCAGTTTCTTTGCTAATTATATTATTTTTATACCAAGCATTGATCATTTTGTTGAGACTTAACTGTACTTTAGGTGTAGGATCTGTTTTCTCCTTTTTATATGTTGAAAAGTCATTTACTAGCTCATTCATTTTATCTCTGTATTGGTTTTTAGTCATAATTACAGTTTTACTACATTTATCAGCATTTAAAATATATATCTCATTGTTTTGTTTGAAAAATTCTCTGGTCGTTTTCAATAAGTAACTGAATCTGTTTTTTACTTTATTATTTTTATTGTTGTTCATAAAATTGGTTAGAATGTTTGAAATTTTATTACGAATTTCAGTTTTTATTTCCAGACTTTCATTAGTAATTGCAACTTCAATATTTGTTATTAATTTTTGATAATCTACCTTATGGTTAGGGATTGAAAATTTATTTCCCAGAGAAAGTACATATTTTACTGTTTCAGGGATATCAATATTAGTAAGATTGACAATCCAATCAGGATTTGTCTGGATGTTTCTTTTATTAGAAGTTTGGTATTTAATATCTTGGTTTATTAAATTTTTAACTTTGTTTCTATGTTTCATTTTTATCTTATTGAAAACGTTGTCATATTTATTTTGTTCTTCTGATCGAAATTTTATAATATAATTATAGTCTAGAAAATTGTTCATTTTCTGTTCTATAGTTTTCAGTTTGTTTTCCAATTGGAAGACAATGTGAGTACCTAAATCCTTTGCTTTGGTTTCATTAGATGTGGTTTCCTTGTTCACCAATATACCAATAGAGTTAACGTTGAATATAATTGATAAGAAATGGGACGAAATAAAGACACATACTGTATTACCAAAGAATGAATTCAAAGATGGTGTTGAATTCTGCTTGAAATCGACTTATTTTGGGTTTGAGAGATCATTTTTTTCACAAATTTATGGAACCGCAATGGGTTCCCCAATATCATCTGTAGTTGCTAATTTGGTACTAGAAGAACTAGAAACAACAGTAATAGAGAAATCGCAAAAGAAACCAACATTCTTTAAAAGATATGTGGACGATTGCTTAACTTCAATACATCCTGATCATGTTGATGAATTGTTAGAAGCATTCAATTCATTTCATAATAGATTACAATTTACTAAAGAGATAGAAGAAAATAACAAAATAAATTTTCTAGACATGACAGTTATTAAGAGGGATGACGGATCACTTATTACGAATTGGTATAACAAAAACACTTGGTCTGAAAGATACCTCAATTATGAATCTCTTGTTCCAACGAAATATAAAAAAAGTGTTGTGAACTCACTTACGGATAGAGCAGTTATATTATCAGATCCTGAGATCAGACCTAGAAACATTCAAAAAATTAAAGAAGTACTACATAAAAATAATTATCCAAGACAGTTTTATGAACCCATAATAAAGAAAAGAATCCACCAGATTTATAACCGAACTTCTCATAAAATTACAACTAATAAAAAAGAAACAAACTACATCGGAATGGAATTTATACCAGAGATTTCATACAAAATCAGCAATGTCATGAAAAAATATAATATAGTGATAAGCCACAAACCTAATAATGTAACTAGATCTTTATACACTAAACTCAAACCAAAGATTGAGCAACGGGATGAAACACATACAATATATAAAATAAATTGTGGTGAATGTGAATCCTGTTACATTGGAAACACAAAACAATATTTACATAAAAGAATATATGAACATAAATATTCAATACAAACTAATAAAAAATCTACAGCTCTTGCAAAACATGCAATCGAACAATTACATTCTGTTGACTTTGAAAACACAAAAATCATAAAAAGGGAAAAGAACCAGCTGAAGAGGAATGTTTTAGAAATGATCGCAATTCAGAAAGAAGAAATGACAACTATTAATTCAAGAGTGGACATCGAAAATTTTGGAAGAATTTACCATAATATCATTCATCAAAACCACAGAGGCCATATAACGTAGACGAGAAGAAGATAAACTTGCATAGATGTTATTGTATTTGAGGGTTACGTTAATTATTATTTGAAAACGACATAAGTCGAAACGCGTAATTTTAATTTTAATTTAATTTGTGATATTTAGAAGTGAAAAACTATTAAAATTGACTGTATTTGTGACCTTAACCTAGTAAAACTATACTCCTACTATATAATAAAAGTGGTCAGTAAAATTTGAAGAAAATATATATATATATATATATATATATATATATATATATATATATATATATATATATATATATATATATATATTTTATATATATGCTCGATACTCAATCAAACAATGTTAGAGTCTACAAAAATATGTTGTCGCTTCATAATTATAGTATAAAAAATAAATTAAGTATTGACCATGCAACTCGTGTAACTTTGAATACGGCCGGCATAATTGATCACCTCATAACTTGTAACCAGACACAAAATAACTGCTCCATGTCAGTGCAAAATAATTCACAATCGATTACATATAAAAATCAAACAGGATATAAAAAAACACAGAAAAAAATGCTCTTATGAGAATAATCATGTAGATCATCAAAGGTTTAAAATATTATTTGAACAGAAAATTAGAGAAGAAAATGTGTCTTCTTTTCAACAGCTTATACATATTATACATTTTAAACAAAATTGTACCTATAGCAAAATAATTAAATGTCATGAAAACAATATGTGGATTAATAATGAGGTGATAGAAATGATTAGGAAACGAGATAAGCTATATGATAGATTAGTGGCAAACAGAGGCGATATTGATATTGAAAATGAGTTTAAACTGGCAAAAAATAGGGTTACAAATAAAATAAAATCATTAAAAAATAAATATTTTCAGTCAAAATGGGACCAGATAGGGGGTGATAAGAAAAAACAATGGAGATTCATAAATAGTTTCATTAAAAATAAAACTTTTGAGAATAACTTGCAAACTTTAAACATAAATGACGAGTTAAATATTGCCAATTGTATAAAAAAACATTTTAGTAAGGTAGGTAAAGATATTGTGGATGAGATAAATGCAGTCTGAAATCAAAATGCTAACGATGAATTTGCATTCAGAGATATGGTATGTGAGTCAATCCTTAAACTAGATTTAACCAACGAGGAGGAAGTGAATAAGATTATTTCAGATCTGAAGAGAAACTCTGCCCCGGGAGATGATCAAATATCAGTATGTGATTTATTTAACCTCAGAAATGACCTTACTCCACTCTTGGTAAAATTGATTAATAAAGTTTTAGAAATGGGCGTATTCCCTGACGATCTAAAAATTTGCAAAATTACTCCTATATTCAAAGCAGGTTTTAAAGAAAATATGAATAATTATCGGCCTATCTCAGTTATATCATCCTTCTCAAAAATCACGGAAACTGTAATAAAAGATAATTGCATACGTAAATCATCATAATCTGCTAGATGACTATCAATATGGATTCATCAAGGAGAGCAACACCTCATGTGCCGTATTCGATCTGGTGAATAAAATAGCTAAAGGCGTAGACAGAAAGAAGGTGATGGTGGCTGTTTTTATAGATTTGAGAAAAGCTTTCGACGTAGTCAGCATAGATATACTGTTGAAGAAACTTTACCTAATGAGTTTTAGGGGTGTGGTGTATCGGCTGCTATAGTCTTACCTAGCTAACAGGCAGCAATATGTGAAACTGGGGAATATTCAAAGTGATAGAGAGACCAATAGTTAAGGAGTACCTCAGGGTTCGGTCCTTGGACCACTTTTTTATATCCTGTACGTTCTTAGTATAAAACTAGTCAATTTGAAGGGTTGATACTATGCGTTTGCAGATGACACTGTAATTGTTTATGAGGAGGAAGATGGCATAGATCTAGAAACATTAATAAATAATGATCTCAACAAATACTTCGAATGGCTTCTGTTTAATAAATTGAAAATAAATACATATGAAACGGAATTCATTGTTTTCAAGCACAAAAATAGGCATTTTCCAAATCAAGATATTAAAATTGATAATATAAGTATAGAAAGAGTAAATTCAGTTAAATATGTAGGATACATAATAGATGAGAATTTAAACTCAAAAGACCATCTTGAACACATAACGTATAAAATAACACCAATGATAGGTGCTCTCTATCGCTGCAGAAATTATATTACACATCAGAGTAAAATGAATGTATCAATGCATTCTTTCTTCCTCATTTTCGATACATGATCCCAATATGGGGTACATGTGGGGTTGTTTTGTTTAAATCAATGCAAACTTTACAGTTTGCTTGCAACTTGCAAACTTGTCGTTTGGGTGAGTTACTGGAGTTGGATCAGTGTAAGCATATTCATAAAATAATAACTAAAACAATTAAATGTAATACAGCTTTAACGTTCAATAGGGATCTCCATCTATATGATACAAGAGATAGTAATAATATATATCTAGAAATTGTGAGAACTAATACTGGACTCAGTAATCCATCAAGTAGAGCCGTATGTCGGCACAATCACTTACCAATAAGTGTTAAAAACATCATAAATTATGCTGCACATATATATATATATATATATATATATATATATATATATATATATTTATATATATATATATATATATATATATATATATATATATATATAATATATATATATATATAATATATATATATATATATATATATATAATATATATATATATATATATATATATAATATATATATAATATATATATATATATATATATATATATATATAATATAAATATATATATATATAAATAGAATATATATATATATATATATATATATATATATATATATATATATATATATATATATATATATAATATATATATATAAATATATATATAATATATATATATATATATATATATATATATATATATATATATATATGATCCTTGGATTGAAATAATTACTAAACTCAAAGTTCATTTGATTATTGAACATTGAAGCAACAATATGTCCCAAGACAGTGGTTTTATCGACGAAGAATATGACATAATTTTGGAAAGCAAAAAATTTAAAAAATTTCATTTTAAATTATGGCTTTCAGGCTGAAATATTTCCAGTAGAAAATGGTTTGAGCCAAGCTCGAGCCTTCAGCCCTGCAGTGAGAGTCATGTTATTTGATGAATATGAATAGGAATCGTTCGTGAAATTAATTGAAAATAATGGAGTAGGAGAAAACATTAGTGGAGCTCAAGTGCTTTTCTATAAAGAAGAAAAAGTATTCTCCATCTTAAAGTGGGAAAAGGACCTATATTTCACCGAATACGATGTATTTCAGCTGATCAAGTTGAATGATATTCTATGAAGAAGAATGAAAATGTTGGAAAATAACAATTTTCCATTTTATTATCGTAAATTTTTACTTATTGTTAAAGAAATTACTTGGAATAATGATACAATCTGTTGTAGATGTAACTTATGCATTTTGTAATATAAATCGGAAAATTGCAAGTTATGCACTTATGGAGTGTATATACTTCAATAAGAATAGAGTTCTAAATGATGTAGACAGAGAAATGTTCAATTTTGCAGTAGTATAAAAAGCAAGAAAAATAAATGAGTTTATATATATATATATATATATATATATATACAGGTACCAAACTTCATCCCTCTAACTCAATATGCAGAAACATAAATTTCGAAGTGGGTTTTCTAAAAGGTATATAACGGATAAAAAACTATTCTCGCATCTCACTGTTGACTTCCGAAATAGTGACTCAAAATGACAAGGAGACATTCCGCGATGCCCAGCAGATCTAGAGATTTTGAGATACAAAAAAAATCCAAATGTAAGAACAACAACATACCCAAGGAGATCACGTCCATAACAGAAATCGAAAACAAATTTCCAAGCCCTAGGAAGCATGAAAATGCAATAGACACTGTCCGAAAAAACTACTATCACCGCAGAGGCTGCAAAAGCAAATAGTTACTCACCAAATAGCCATCATCGACAAAAAAAATGCGTTAGCGTCCAACCGGCTTGCACAGAAGGTCACAATAGATAAATGAATGTTTTGAATTAATCTAAAGTACCATTCCATACCTTTCCACTCCGAGAGGACAAACCGTTGAAGGATAAGAGTTGAAACCCACAAAGGATTGATTTTGCCTTAACTTCAACTAAATCCACTTACCAAAATTCAATTATCATAAGAATGTATATTTCTTTGTTCAGTTGTGGAAGATTCTTAGTGACGGAGCTCTTAGGCATGAGGATAAAATTCTTACGGATGAAACGGATGTGGGATGAAACGGATGTGTCAAAGAAGAGGGAGAGAGCGATCTAGACCGATTGAGAGAGAGTGAGAAAGGGCGAACGTAGCATGAAGCATATAGCCATGGAGCGAGAGGAAGGAGAGAGCGAGTGATAGAGAGTGAGAGAAAAAGTGAGATCGTTCTACCGTGCACTTAACACATTGCGTGCCACCGTTGTAATCGAGAAAACAGTCCCAGGGGCCAAACCACATTTTAATAATATTTATATATATATATAAGCTAACAGAAATGTTTTTCTGACAGTTTTAAGTTATTTTTTTGTAGTTTTGAGTAATTTTTTTGTAGTATTTCAGTTTCTCTCATATATGAGCGACGTGGCCCTGTAGCAAAAAATGCGCGATGTTCAAGCTGCTGGCCATACCTCTCAAATATGATCGACGCATGTTTTTCAGTGTTTTCTTTGGAACTGAAGGGTTTGTGTTCGTCGATCGAATTTATCTGCTATATTTTTATGTTTGTGTATTTTCTATTATCCTATCATAAATTTTTTTTCGGAGTATCAGACCCTACAGACAATTTCGTTCTCTTGTGTATTTTATAGTTTTATGTTTATCTATAGTATATTCCATTGTATCACCATATTTATTACGGATTATTAGAACCAACAGTCTAATACCTCTGTCACAAGAAAAAATTCGTCGCAGGTGTTTCTTGTGCTATCCAAAAATTCAGAAGGAATCAGGACATACACTTGCAAAATCGAAACCAAATTGACTCACAATTATTGTGACAAGTTCCCTGGACAGTCGCAAATGTGTGCGTTATGTTGTAACGAAAAACATTAAGTTTTCCGGTATTTAATTTTCGTAGTTTTGTTAAGTTCTGAAAATAAGAGTTTTCAAAATGAGTTTTGTGTTGATATTTTTTGTTAAGTTCTGAAAATAATCTTTTTCTGAATGCATTTTGTGTTGATATTTCGTAAAATAAATATTTTTTCAATTTTTTTTGTATTAAATAGATCTCTCCGATTTTGCTCAAACCAAGACGCATATTACTTTGCCTAGAGGCAACGCTCATGATTTTCCATAAGAAATACACGGTGGCGGGTGTTATATTTGATATACATGACCTAACAGTGAGAGATGTTGAGAGATGCGTGTCTCTCAAAAATGAGCGACATGGCCCTCTGCGAAATTTGGGTGTCTCTCATATATGAGCGACGTGGCACGCAATGTGTTAAGAAAGTGACCCCCGTCGTGTATCTCGCGTTCTTCTCGTACTCAACGATCGAATGACGAATATTTCAAATGACCATCGCGTACGTATGATGGCCGTCCAACAATCAATTTGTATTAATTTTCGACACTTTTATCATTTTAATTAGAATTAAATTCATTATATTTCAAACATATTTTCATTTTTCTCTCCCTCTATGTCTCGGAAATCTAAAGTTTTTGATTAGTATAAATATAAATGAGATTTAAAAATTAGTTTGCCAAAGAAGTTTCCCTTTTAACATGAATTGTGTACTTTGTACGCACGCACTTTTTTAAATGAAACGACTGAAAGAATGAAATGTTTAGATTTATTGGAACTTAAAGGGTCATTGGTTGTTGAATGTATTCCAATAATAAAACCCAGGCTAAGGAAATGACCTACTATGGTAGTAAACCAATTGTGTGAAAATTGGCAAAGTGTCTTACGACTTTGCAAATATGTTTGTCGGCGAATAGTAATAACACTATTTCTGTGAAGAGTGTTGTTATCAATACCATATTAGGGGGCGTTCAAGTATTACGTGACGCAATTTGGGGTGGGGGGGGTATTGTAAAACGTTACGATGCGTTACAGGGGCGGGAGGCGGGTTCGAACAACGCGTTACCTAACATTGATTTTTATTGAAATAAAAAACTAGAGAATTTGAATCTCCGAAGTTGTTAACTCTTTTCGTTTATGTTTTACTGGGAATCCCTCGATTGTATTGTAAGTCAGTTTTATTTTGTTGTCCCAAGTTGGCAACTCTATCCGTTTATGTTTTATGGGAAATACCTCGACTGTATTCTTCGTCATTTATAATTTGTTTCCTGCCAGTTTTCATTAAGTGTTTCAAACACGTAACAGACAAGAGCACATTGCTGTAGTCAGTGTTGTAGAAGTGACTTCATACTGTAATGTCCTCAAAAGAGATTTGCATCATCAGCTGTTTTTGGACTATAAAGGCTCTCATGCTGACTTGCTGCCGCAACTATGCCATAATATGAGGACGAAATTTAGAAAACGGCTAAAGGATAAATAAAAATGGTAAAGCGCTCAAGTCCGTGACTCGCAACATTTTTTGCAAGTAATTAAATGGGCGTAGGAATCCTGCTGTTTCGTCTCGAGGAGTGCATTGAAATCATCCTTTCCGAATAATATTTCCTGCCGCCACCGTGCCCATGCCAAATCCCCAAGCAAGCTCACGGTAGCTAGTCAGCTAAACAAAGGATCATGCAAGCATTCACTACTTCTTGTGAGGTTGTCCGTTGATCTGTCGCCTCCTCTATAAGGGTTCAGGCAGATGCCGTACGATTTCTTTCGACCATCAGTACAATTCGACTTCAAGAACAGAATATGTGGAACCTGTGGGATCTACTTCACATCACACAATTCTGTGTGCAAATGCAGTCTGAGTGGGTAAAGGAACAGTAACTCCAACTGAATGGTTTTTTTACATACCTACTTTACATATTTGATCACAAACTTTGAACCCCATTGCTTCCACATTGCACCCTTTATCAGGTAAACAAGATTTACTTCCTCCCCTGTGGCTCAACCCCGTGACCGATTCGTACCAAAACCAACCCCATCCAAAATGACATGAAGAAACTATCTACCTACCAACTTTCAAACCTATTGCAAAATTGAGCCATTTATCGCGTAAACGAGAATCATTTTCTACCTTTGAGGGAGTTCAACTTCCCAATCAAACCACCAAAACCAGTATAATCCAAAATATCATTCGAAACTACCTACTCACGAGGTTTCAATCCTATTGCTCCAAAATAGCGTGTATAACCTTTATCGTGTATAAAAGATTCATTTCCTCCCCGAGGAGCCAACCACCTAACCAATTGACACCAAAAGTAATCCCACCCAAACTATCTACTTACAAACTTTCCACCCTAATGCTCCAAAATTGCGCATTTTATCGTGTAAACAAGATTTATTTCCTCCCCGAGGTTAATCCCCGAACTAATTCGTATCAAGCGCAATCCCACCCAATACATCATATGAAACAAGGTACTCACATACCTACTTTCCACTCTATTGCTCCAAAATTGCGCCCTTTATCGTGTAAACAAGATATATTATTTATTATTATATATATATATATATATATATATATATATATATATATATATATATATATACATATGTAGAGAAAGAGAGACTTCTGAAATTGGGTTTTTGATGCCAAGCATCCTGAAATGTCATGAAACAAAGAACTATCTTAGGCCTAGGTCCAACTTTGCTAATCGCACCCATTTCAATAAGCAGGTTTTCAGAG
>JARQZK010002909.1:580000-595000 GCA_030704885.1 Cynegetis impunctata
AAAATAAATTAGGTGGCAATATGAGTAAGCCTATAGGCAGCAAATTTGTAAATCTGACTATATATATATATATATATATATATATATATATATATATATATAAATATATAAATATATATATATTTATATATATATATATATATATATATATATATATAAATATATATATTTATACATATATATATATATATATAAATATATATATATATATATATATATATATTGTAAACCATAATTGTTAACCTATTATGTGAAAGCATTGAAAGCAATGAACGTTGGATGTAACGAAAAATCCTAAATAATTTTATATAATAATAAATTTTAATAAACAATTTATTCTAAACGAAATAAGGCACCAAAAGTATAATCCTAACCGTATTATATTTTGTCAACGCTTACTGAGAAAATGTAATGGTTTACAGCATTGCATTGATGTTAAGGGTGACGACTTTGAACATTTAGTTTAATATGGCGGTTTGGTGACTTATTTCGTTTAGAATAAATTGTTCATTAAAATTCATTATTAATTAGGATTTTTTGTTACATTCAACGTTCATTGCTTTCACATAATAGGTTATGGTTTACAATAAATAATACCAAATAACTCTGTTTTTATAAACTGTAGTTATAGGGAATGCTTGACAAAAATTAAAGTTACATAATAAGAAATTCTATTTGTGCTATAAAATACAGGGTGTTCCATTTGAAATAAGAGAGAAAATGAAAGGTTCGAGTTTCCGTCCATTCTGTATACAAAATGGAACATAATTAAAATTCAATAGAATACTGAGATAATTGCTTCATATTACGAAACTCTGTTAGGCAAAATAAATTTTTTTTTTCAGCGTGCAATAAGCTACAGAGCGTTGATTTACCTAAGATTTTCACATAAAAGAGTCCATAACTTTTGAAGGACTCTGTATAACGTAGCAAAACCTTATACTAAAAGCTTCAAAAAAATGTGAGCAATCCGAATTCGGTCTAATATACAGGGGTTCTCATTTAAAAAATCATATGTTTATTTTGTAACGGAGTTATGCAACACTGTATAGTTCGAGATGATCTTAAAATATGGACCTTATTGACATCTACTATTTTTGTTGATAAAATTTTTTGATATCTCTTAAAATAACCCATATACCGAAGGTTGTCGTAAGATTGGTACACCCTGTATATATATACCTATATATATATATATATATATATATATATATATATATATATATATATATATATATATATATATGTATGTTGAATACTGGGGTTGATTTACACAAATAAGAAAAACTATTTAGACCAATTCCGTTTATTGCTCCATACGTTAACAACTTGTTCATACGTTCAAGCATACTCGACGACTCCCTGACTTCACACTCGTGCGCAGTTATTCTCTACTGCTTCATTGGTAAGACGCATGTCCGCTTTCTACCACTCGTCCGTCCTGACAAGACAAATGATGTGGTGCTTAAAGGGGATGTATAGGGATACCGTTAACTCGGCCATCCTGTGATTAGTGCGTCCTCGCACTGAGTCTATCTGTAAGGATCAAGTACGAAACAGAATTTTCGTTATGTCTAAATCAACTACATATAATTTTTCTTTTTTTATCAAGTGGTATTGCCATTTCTACAACTTCATCTTATGTCAGTCAAAGTTTTCATAGAGTTTCATATATATAATATAACATTTTCAATTCATAGCCACAACTTATGTAATATAATGGTACCTACTACCTTTAAAACATACTGATATCTTCTGCTTACCTCAACTTATATCAGAGTTTTACTATATGATATAACATTTTCTATTCATTGCTGTAATGTAATGGTACCTACTACCTTTAAAACATACTGTTAGAGTTTTACTATATAATATAATATTTTGTATTCATTGCTATAATGTAATGGTACCCTATTCATTGCTGTAATGTAATGGTACCTACTACCTTTAAAACATACTGTTAGAGTTTTACTATATAATATAATATTTTGTATTCATTGCTGTAATGTAATGGTACCTACTACCTTTAAAACATACTGTTAGAGTTTTACTATATAATATAACATTTTCTATTCATTGCTGTAATGTAATGGTACCTACTACCTTTAAAACATACTTTTACTACCCTTTTCAAACCTAGTGGTACTGCCACTATTTCATGTCTTGTGTGATCGCCACAAACATATAAGGCAACGTGAGATCGTCAAGTTCCTCTTTTTATTCAAGCGGAGTGGGATCGCCACCTCCTACTTTTTTATAAATTATTTAATGGTTATTTGTAAATTATTTAATGTTTCATTTCATGTCTTGTGTGATCGCCACAAACATATAAGGCAACGTGAGATCGTCAAGTTCCACTTTTTATTCAAGCGGAGTGGGATCGCCACCTCCTAATTTTTTAAATGTTTAATGATACTTCATTTTGTTTTTAACCTGGTGGATTCACCACTAATCCATTTTTTAAAATCTTTCACCATGCATGATATCGAAAAGAAAAGACAACAAAAATAAATGTAATACATCTGTATTACATTGCATTCAATAAACCTCAGGTTGCATTGCAATCAACACATAACTAATGAATTATTCAAAACGGCAACAATAATAAATGTAATTCATCTGTATTACATTGCATTCAATAAACTTTAGGCAGCATTGCAATCATTCACGTAACCAATAAATTATTCAAAACGAATCATCCAGCAAATCAATTCAATTCAACAAAAATCATAAAAGTATTAACATACAAACATCACTAATCTTACTCTTTGTTTATGTTGTGGCAGGCCACGATCGTAATTACTCATGAGCGGCTACCGTCATCTGTCGACCTTGTTTATGTAGCACATCTTTCGTTACTAGAGCACGAACAGAGTAAGGCCCTTGATATTTGTCCCTTAATTTCCCTCCGCCGGCAAACTGAGAATACTCTGCAGCGACAAGGTCACCTGCTGTAAACAAGTTGGCTCGAGGTAGTGTAGATAGTCAAATTGCTGAGCTGGATGGTTTCCACTGTTTCTTATTTTATTTCTGGCATCTGCGACATCCTTATTTGGGTCAATAATATTATTAGTTGGCAGTGTGTCACCGAAAAACAGCTGTGTAGTCGCTAGTCTAGGATTTATTCCAAACTGAAGTACTTTTGGTGAGTATCCCTGTCATCGAAGTTGAAAATTATAAGCATAACACTCTCAATTTGATTTATTTTAACAGGAACGCTATTCAAGTTCTTTATACTAAACACTTTTTCGATAGCAAGCTCGTTATTATGTAGTTCAAGCCCATCGCATTTTTCTCAATTCTAAGGCAAAGTCGTCTCAAATCACTTCCCATCCCATAATAAGATGGATATCGCTTGGCATAACAATATCGGGAATAACCATAAAGTATATTTCTAGGGTCAGGGTCGGCAGTACAGCTATTAAATCACAACTCCCAATAGTGTAAACAACTTGCGTTCCGAGAGCCGAAAATGCATTTCCTTTTTTTTATTGGGTTTAATCTCACTGTTTAGTTTATGTCAAACATGCTAAGAATTTCATTCCAAGCTATCATGGAATCTGCTGATGCTGACTAATTTCTGGTTACCGAACTCGGTTAGTACTCACAATTTCGAGTGTTTCTTTAGCGTTTCTTCCGCGGGAAAAGCAACAATTAGGTCATTATAGAAAGCTTTTGTCAGGGTCGAAGCTGGTTAGCTTAAATGATGTGAGCGCTAGTGTCGACATCAACGGCTGCGCAGTAATTCCATCTGTTTTGGATGTGCTAGGCGTTGGCGTATAACACGTCGACGTCGCCATCTTGGACTTATTCTAATAATTGTTGTTCAGGCTCGCTACCAAGTTAACTAAGGTTTCTTGCCATTGTAATTTTGTTGGTTTTGAACTTACTGAACCGATATCAGCCACAACACTTTGCTCAAACACTTCACTGTCATGACGAATATGAGTTTCATCTTCCATTTTAACTATATAATATTAATGTTTATTCATGATCTTTTATGGGCACATGGTAGAACACGGGATAATCCCACTTCTGATGTTAAATACTGGGGTTGATTTACACAAATAAAAATAACTATTTAGACCAATTCCGTTTATTGCTCCACTCCCTGACTTCACACTCGTGCGCAGTAATTCTCTACTGTTTCATTGGTAAGGCGCATGTCCGCTTTCTACCACTCGTCCGTCCTGACGTGACAAATGATGGGTTCCATAAAGGGGATGTATAGGGATACCGTTAACATATATATATATATATATATATATATATATATATATATATATATCACACATGAAAACTTTTTCAAAAAATCGTGCTCTGGAATGTCTGAAACGTATAAAAAACTACTCCCGCACCTGACTGCTTGCCTTCGATACACTGCAATTGTATGTATTTTATGGGAAAATACGACTAAAAACTACATCCCCTCAATCACAATTTGTTTTTACAGTTCTGGCTATTCAAACTGTCATTTTTTTCGAAGATTTCTTCACGGAGAAGTTCGAAACCGATTGGTAACAAATCCTATTAACGATTGTTATAGCTTCAATATTATTTTTTTATTTTTATTCGACATAATTTACTTTCCTCGTTGAAGTTGTCTTCTCTCCCTGAGCCAATCAAATTTAGTTAACCACTTGTATTGAAACGACTTCGAATATTTGTCGTATTTTGCTTTTTTGTGGCACTCGCAGAATCGGATTAATTTTGTTTACCAAATATTATCATGAAAAGAACGTAAATTTATCAGAATAAGTGCTAGAACATAAAAAGTTAATTACAACGACTGTGCGTGATTTACGTCCATTAGAGACAGATAGCAAAATAAATTACTTATGGCTGTTAGTCGGTTGGTGGGTGGTCAGTGGTGGCGAACGCGAAAGAGCGTGGGCGCGCGGAAAGATTCCACGAATAACCACCACACGAAACTTGCCCATCGAACTGGCCGAAACCACGCGCGAATGAGTTGATTTTAGAACATCTTCAAATTTCATGAGAATTTTATTAATTTCAAATTTCTACCGGGAACGTTGAGATTACAATTTTTTAAGGCGCAATTCCGGAAGGCTCCTGAAATTCCGAGGTGGCAACCCTAGTGACTAGTAGTGACGTTCCCAACTAATCCTTCACATTATTCAATATTAACAAAACTTCCCCTCAAAATAGTTTCTATGACCGCACATAAACAAGCTTAGCCTTGCTAACAATTTTAATTAAGTACTAAGCTTCTCCTTTATAATATATGCATATATATATATATATATATATATATATATATATATATATATATATACATATTTATATATATATATATATATATATAGATATATATATATATATATATATATATATATACATATATATATATATATATATATATATATATAGGCTTAAGCAGGGAAATATCAAAATATCACGCATTTTTAAGGTCATAAACCCTCGTACGGAATGAGCTGTTTACACGTGTTTCGGACTTTTTAGTCTTCATCAGAATAGCGTAGCCAAGTTATGGTTGGACAAACTTGGAGATGGAGAAACAAAACAAAATAATCGAAATTCTTCATTGCAAAAGACTATCGCACATTTGCAGCTACAGCTCGAACATTCTTAATTCAGGAGCAAGATCCTCACATAAGCCACAGAGGCAATTTATGTTACCTTCTGGACCTCGGACCAACAAACTCTTAACATACAATCAGGCTCAAGCAGAGAAATATCAAGATATTCGTATTTTCAAGGTCATAAACCCGCATACGGAAAAATAATCATATCTACAATGAAAAATTCTCAAACAACGAATAAATTTTTGCAATTTGCTATAATAGTTAACGATCTAAAGCAGGGGTCGGCAACCAGCGGCTCTTTGCAATTTTTTGCGCGGCTCGCCAAAGCATCAATATAATTTTAGGAAAAATCAACAACCTAAGAGCGTGAGCGTGCCAAAATGTGGCCGGTGACAATGTGCAAAACCAATAATTTGTATTTTTTTAAGCACCTTTTTATGCGAAAATATTTTCAAGAATTAATTTCATAAATTCAAAATATAGAACGAGGTTGAGGGATAGAAATTTACAAAACTTGTTGAGGAACTCAGTATCCTAAACACAACCGGACTCAAATTAATTATCAAACAATATTCAAGAACAAAAAGCGCACTGAATTTTAATGAATGAACAAAATGAAAGATAAACTATTTTCCTTAATATTTCATGTATTTTATATAAATATGTGAATATAAAGTATATACTTTATATTTACATATTTATACATAAGTAATGAGAATTGTATTTTCTTTTTCTTCTCTTTCAAGAATTGTAAAATTTTTGTTCTCCGATATTATTGTTATTAGCATGAAAATCAAAAATAAATTTTGTCAATATTTATTTTTAATAATATTTATACTCGTATATGTTATAAAAGTACTATTCAAGTTACATTTGAATGTGCGGCCCGCATAACAAATTTTATTCTGAAAATGGCCCGCCATCTGAAAATGGCCCGCCGACCCCTGATCTAGAGAAAAGATATTATAGTAAATAATTCAGAATTGATTGAAAATGAAACCATAATGCCAGTACATCATTTGAAAGATTGTTATCAATTGTGTCATACCAAAATTATTTTTTAAAACAAAATATTATCATTTCTAATCGCAACTCCCATCGTTCATAAAAAATATTATGACCTTCACAAATTCTATTATATTGCACACAATAATTTCCTTCCCTATACCGATCCTTAATTGCTTTCGCAAGAAGAGGAATTAAAATGGTCAACGGATAATTGAGAAAATCTGTCGAAAACGACTACTTAAGCTTGAGCCACACATGTCCGCACCGTGTCCGCACCGACACACGGCCGTATCACGGTCGTGCCTCGGTGAAGAATAGCCCCGTGCTTTCTTATGGGGCTGTCTTCACATCTCCGTACCGTGCCCGCACCGTGCGAGATAGTTCATGTTTTACTTTTTGACGGACACGGTGCGTTCTCCGATAGATTCTCGGCATATAGTAGAAATGGAGACCAGAGCGTTGCTGGTCGGTGGTCAACATAAGCCTAGAAGAGATTGATTATAGACTAGAGAACAATCCGGTCATCCGGTCTGGGATTCTGATATGGCAAGTTTCATTACAGGATACCAGTGAACTCAATTTAAGATAGAGTTCACTGCAGGACACCGACCATATTATATTCCTATTAGGATGTTACCCCAGACCGTCTGGGGTTGATGTTGATATTTCGATGCTTCGTGAACTCTTATAACCAGCTCCGCTAGGAGGTTTGTTTGATTAGTTTCAAATAAATGTCCTAGTTCACTTCATTTTATTGCCACGAACGTGTGTCGTTAACACGAAGAATTCTGTTTTCCATTCATTGCTACCTGTAAAAGGTATAAAATTGGAGCGCTTGTTACTTGCGGCGTGTGAATGTTGAATTACATCAAAATGGATGTATCAACTTTACTCTTGCTTAGATATTATAGTAACCACCTTCGGGTGTCAGGACGTAAGAGTTTCGTTGCCGAAATGTTTTCTTCTATTCTGAAAGATGTGGTTCAATTGTTTCCGACTGGTGGCGCTGTGTCATATTTATATGTCATGGAGTTACTAGAAGAAATATGTATGACCGTTTGAAATGTTGGTATGGTTATCACTATGGGTGGATGGATGATACTGATGAGCCCCGATAAGGGCGAAACAGTCTGTCTATCAATTTCCATCGATTGTTGATAAACAAATTAAACATTTCGAACAATTACCGTCTGGGGTAGATGTTGATATTTCGATGCTTCGTGAACTCTTATAACCAGCTCCGCTAGGAGGTTTGTTTGATTAGTTTCAAATAAATGTCCTAGTTCACTTCATTTATATATATATATATATATATATTATATATTATATATATATATATATATATATATATATATATATATATATATATGTATATATATATATATATATATATATATATAGGTATACAGACAGAATATGCTAATGATTCCATTCTTCAATAAAAAAAATCCATTCAAATTTTTAAGTCATCTGCTTATTAAATATTCATGAAAAGCGATATATTCATTTAATTTAAAAAATATATAATGAGCTACGTTTTCATGTAATTTGTAAGAAAAAAACCATTGAATAGAAACCTAATATTATATATACCTGTTTTTATAGCAGGAGAATAATCGACTAATCCATCTCCTGGAGGAATATAATGATCTACAATACGTCTTCTGTACATAAGTCATAAAATTCCGGACAAGATTCAGTAAACAAGATTCGGATCACTGATATCAAGCAATGTAGAATAAACATATTTGCTTTATTAAAAAATAACTTCAATAAATGTTTGTCTGGACACCTCCTGAAATTATGTTTCCACTAGAATAAATCAAACAAAACGTAGAAAAAAGTAGTCCAACATTTATTTTTTGGTCCCCATAATACAATGCATCTGGTGACGCCCAGCTTGTTCTTTTGGTACTGAAGAATATACATTCAGTTTTCTATATATTAATTACAAGTTTATTATTAATGCACCATTTCTCCACATTGCCCATAATAGACTCCAACGCAAGAGTAGAGGAGTAGACATTTGCAGTAGGTACGTATCAAAAAGTTTGTATCATCCGCATATATAATTGGTTGACAGTTTTGTCTAATAATAAATGATAAATAGTAGTGGCCCCAGAATGCTGACTTGAGGTACCCCCAGACAGAACAGAAACTTTCTGTTCGCGATTTGTGAACTTTTTATAAGATCAAGTTGTTTACCCCTTATTCCAGACAATTCCATTTTGGAAAGTAATATTTTACGGCATACAGAGTCAAAAGCTTTAGACAGGTCGAAGAACAATGTAGCTGGAACCTCACCTTTTTCCAATGCTACTACAATAACACGTGTTAGTTCCAAAATAGCAGTTTCAGTATTTTTGCCGCTTACAAACCCATGTTGACTGTTTTGAATAACACTGAACTTCTTAAAGAATATGTATGTATATATATATATATATATATATATATATATATATATATATATATATATATATATATATATATATATATATATATATATATATATATATATATATATATATATATATATATATATATATATATATATATATATATATATATATATATATATATATATATGATGGATGAACTCGAATTGTCGAACTGAGTTCTTGAATTAATTGCGTTTATGTCCAATTTTATTTGCAAATCATGGAAAATATACAAGTTGACCATAGTCAGTTTCATATATTACATAAAGTGAACAAGAAAAATTCATCAATAATTCAAAAATTATCAAACAACTCTCCAAGGGAGCTGGTTATAAGTATTATATTCAGCGACGCGTAATATGCATTTACATTCCCTCAGTCCTTCAATGAATTATAGAAAACGTCAAGTCATCCCGAATCAAAATCTGTATACAGCTGTTTCGATCATATAAGATCTCTTCAGTGCAGCTTATTTGACACGGAATGAATTAAGATATTACGAATTGCTCCTCAATACAAATCGCGGTCAGTTATTTGATAATTTTTCAAATATTGAAGAATTTTCCTTGTTCATTTTATGTAATATATGAAATTGACTATGGTCAACTTGTATATTTTTCATGATTTGATTGTGGAATATTGTTAAATCGCAAAAGTCAATAATGGACTGGTTTTTTAAATCTGTTTTCGAGATTTTTTTGATATCTTTATATATGTATATATATATATATATATATATATATATATATATATATATATATATATATATATATATATAGCTTCAACTATTTGGAACCTCCGCCATACAATATATATAAAACAAATAGAGAGTATCCAGAACAAATTCATGGATTATACTTACAAAAGATATTTTAAAAACATGTCACAATATCATATCGTAAGTCGAAAGCTCAATTTGATTCGTCTTGCTGACAGAAGAGCTATTGCCGACATCAAATTTTCTTTTAAAATGTTAAATAGTATCTTTCAATCGTCCTCTATGAATGACTTGATTCATTACAATGTTCCACAATATACCACTCGCCATTATAATTTGTTTCATACATCCATACCCAACACAAATTACTATTTGAATCCCCCTTTACATAGATGCTTGAAAAGTTATAACTCCATATCAAACATAATAGACATTGATATTTTTTCTGACTCTTTGAATACTTTTGTAAACAAACTTAAGAAACATTTTGTCCAATCGTCCAATTGATTATATGTTCAATATTTTTTTTTGTACCTGTAATATAAAATATTATGGAGTTTTTAGATCCAACAGAATACAAACAGTGTTTGGTCTATTCATTTATCGTCTCTTTGTCTTCCTCAAGTTGCAGAAAAGTTATTTTTTACCATATATAATAAAAATAATACTAGGCAAGTTCATCCCTTCTTCTTTCCAATCCATGGTACAACTAGATTTGAAAGAGGACCTCTGTATATGGCCATGCGTTTGTTTAATTTGCTTCCTAAGCATTTACAAGTTGTTGAAGATTTTAAGTTATTCAGAAATCGCATTTATAGTTTCATTTTGGACGGCGAACCTTATTCAATAAATGAATTTATTACATTTTGTAAAAAGTAAGTTCTTTTCATTTTGACTTGTCTCTATTTTGTTCAGTGCAATATTGTTATATATGTAATGTGAATAATTGTTGAGATCAATAAATATTATTATTATTATTATTATTATTATTATTTCTACGGTATAATTGAATTGTATAACATGACATATTTAGTGTATTTGTGAATACTGTTTCTGGGTTTTCCTGTTTGTATTCCTATTTGTGAAAAATAAAAATAAAATAAAATAAAATAAAATATATATATATATATATATATATATATATATATGTATATATGTATATATGTATATATGTATATATGTATATATGTATATATGTATATATGTATATATGTATATATGTGTATATGTATATATGTATATATGTATATATGTATATATGTATATATGTATATATGTATATATGTATATATGTATATAGTTATATATGTATATATGTATATATGTATATATGTATATATGTATATATGTATATATGTATATATGTATGTATGTATGTATGTATGTATGTATATATGTATATATGTATATATGTATATATGTATATATGTAAATATGTATATATGTATATATGTATATTTGTATATATGTATATATGTATATATGTATATATGTATATATGTATATATGTATATATGTATATATGTATATATGTATATATGTATATATGTATATATGTATATATGTATATATGTATATTTGTATATATGTATATATGTATATATGTATATATGTAAATATGTATATGTATATATGTATATATGTATAAATGTATATATGTATATATGTAGATATGTATATATGTATATAATATATATATATATATATTATTTATTCGAATTGTTGTTGCCTGTGAACTATTTCTAATCTTTTGATAATTATTAGCAATAACAGGCTTGTTGAATCTTAAAAAACTCGATTTTATTGAAAAGTTGACGTTTCGCCACTACATTCATGGCTTTATCAAAACTTTTGAGAAAAAATTGAAATTATATACACTCTATAGAAATTAATAATATCACACAAATACCAATTAATAATATTATAGCTAACATAGAAAAAGGTATTTCAAATTTATGTCCTGAAAATCAAAATTCCATTAGACAAAAAATAGCACAAACTATAAAAACTCACCACAATAAATACAAAAATGAAAAACAAACATTACATAATACAGAAACTATCAAAAACTTATATAAAACCAAAAAATTCATCAAATCTAATCCACAACTAACAATAACTAAATCAGACAAAGGAAACAAAACAGTTATACTAGAAACAAATACATACAAACAAAAAATTTCTGCAATGCTTAGTGATTCTTCTGCATATAGACAAATTAAAAAAGATTTAACTAAGACTCTGCAAAATAAAAGTAACAAATTGTTTAAAACATGGCAACAAAAAAATTTCAATTCTTCGACAAAAATCAAAAGAATTAATTCGACACAACAGCCTTCCACCTAAATTTTATGGTCTTCCTAAAATACATAAAGAAAACATACCATTAAGACCTATCGTCTCTTATATTCAATCACCTCTATATAATCTCTCTAAATTTCTTTCTTCAATATTGAAAAATATAGTAAATCAAAATCCTTATTATATCAAAAATTCTCTCGATCTAGTAGACCATCTTAAATCTTTGAAAATACCTAACAATTACAAATTTTTCTCATTAGATGTTGTTTCTCTTTATACCAATATTCCAAATTCTTTGGTTCCAATAATAATTAATGACAAATGGGATATTATCAAAAATTATACAAATATTCCTAAAACCGATTTTATAGAAGCAATTCAATTTGCTCTGGGCACAAACTATTTTCAATATGAAAGTAGCTTCTACCAACAAATTGATGGTGTAGCAATGGGAAGTCCTATTTCCAGTGTTATAGCTCAATTAGTTTTAGAATATTTAGAAGAAAATGTATTAAATAATTTGAATGAACAAATTATAACTTTCAAAAGGTATGTTGATGATTGCCTTATAATAACATCAGAAGATTTTATTGATGATATTCTCAAAAAATTCAACGACTTTAATAGGAAATTACAATTTACTCTACAAAAAGGAACAAACAATACATTAAATTTTCTTGATATTACTCTCATGCACAAAAACATTGAAATTATCACAAAGTGGCATAGAAAAGAAATTTTTTCACAAAGAACATTGAACTACAACAGTACACATTTTTTTTTCACAAAAAAAGAGTTTAATAATCGGATATATAAACAAAGCACTTAAACTTACTTCACCTACACACAGACATGAAACATTACAAGATGTCCATAAATTACTCATAAAAAACGATTACCCAATACAACTAATACAGAAAATCACTGAAAATAGAATTCATAAACTGTACAACACATTAGAAACATCAAAAAAAAGAAAATATAAACAAAAAATATATTCCTCTTCCATATATTCCTCATTTAAGTAATAAAATTTCACAAATTTTAAATCCACACGATATTAAAGTAGCCCATACCGCACAAAATCAAATTAAACAAATATATTCTAAATTAAAAAGTAAAACACCTCTTCTGCAAAAATCTCATGTTGTTTATAGTATACCCTGTAATAATTGTAATAAATCATATATAGGACAAACTTTTCAAAATTTAGAAGAAAGATTAAAAGCACACAAATATACCAGAACACAAACCACAGCACTAATAAAACATAAAAACAATGAGAATCATACTTTCAACTTTAATAGCACAAAAATTTTAGAAATAGAAAAAGATCAAAAACGCAGAGAAATTTTAGAAATGTTACATATTCAAAAAAATTTAAATGAAGTCGTAAATGATAGAACAGATATACGCAGATTTAATTCAACAAACAAATTCTAACCACAACAACTCATCTTCTTAGACAAAATCTAAACATCTAGAATTTTCAATTTTTCTGGAAAGAAAATATAGTTTAGAACATGTGATCTCCAAAATCACAAGTAATGTCTTTTTAAAGACAACAATCAAATATTTTAAACCTATTTTGTACATTACGTGGGTGAAGGTTTTTGTGGTTCCCTTCCCATCTAATATCAACGGACCTGTCTGTTGATATTGGACTGAATAGCACGTAATTAATAACTTAAGACGGCCACAGCCGCAATGAGAAATTTTTGAAAAAAAGATAAATAGTACCCTATTATTATTATTCTTTGACTCTTCAAAATCAAAATAATTTGGACCTATTTCGAACATTACGTGGGTAAAGGTTTCTGTGGTTTCCCTTACCATCTAATAATAACAAATTTGAATGTTAATATTGGACTGAATAGCACGTAATAAATAACAAAGAACGGCCACAGCCGAAAAAAATTTTAGTGAAACAGTAGTCTGTTTCTATAGAAATTTTTCAAATTAATAAATGTCAAAGAAATTTCAATTTTTTCTCAAAAGTTTTGATAAAGCCATGAATGTCGTGGCGAAACGTCAACTTTTTAATAAAATCGAGTTTTTTAAGATTCAACAAGCCTGTTATTGCTAATAATTGTCAAAAGATTATATATATATATATATATATATATATATATATATATATATATATATATATATATATATATATATATATATAAATGTATACATATGTATATATGTATATATATTTCCTCTCTAGGTTATTTTCTACTGGGACTATATGAGATCGAAAGTTTATACTGAATAGCAGACTTGGATAGTTTGAGAGAAAAAGTGCAGTAAACTTCAAGAGACATTCCCCAGAACATGATTGACAACAGCTTAAGAGAGTTCTATGACCAATTGAGCCATTGCTTAATCCAAAACGAAGGAATTTTTGAACATTTTTCGAACATACTATAATATTCATTGTTCGCTGTAAATTTCTTTTTCTGTCGCAATAATCTCAACAAGAGGTGGTCTATGTAATTAAGAGACAGTGGACAGTAAATTTTTATTACCATTTTTCATCGTCACCACTTTTCGTCATCAATATTTGACATTCATTCTATTTGCTGGTATTAAAAATTTTTTTCGCCGGCTTCTAGGAGAGTGTATAGGTTATTCGCTGTCTTCATAATCAAACATACTTTTCTTTTTGGCTACCCTTTTATTTTTAAAGTCTTTAGGCAGATCATAACTGCTTTTCTCAATAATTTTGTTCAAAACCGAATCACAATTACTCAGTGTATCTGATTCTTCTGTTTGATTTTCCAAGCTTTCGATGCAATGAACAAATTTCATCAATATAGCCTCCACTGCCACAGTTCTGATCTGCCACCTGGTGTCTGATAAAGGCTTCATAGTATAAACTTCAGTTTGTCTTTGATTAATTTCAGCGTATGCTGGAAGTTGAAAATAGCAAATAAATTTTCTCAATAAAACTAGAAAATGTTTTTGCTACCACAGAGGA
>JARQZK010002909.1:600000-707500 GCA_030704885.1 Cynegetis impunctata
ACTACTTCTAATTGACTGACTAGAATAATGTAGATAATCGGCATTTTGGTACAGCGTTGGTTTGGATCGCCGGACCGGAGTGCTACTGGAATAAATTGTGAATCGGCTATAATAATGGCATTTAACAAATCAGAGGATGTGAACATTTTTCGGATACAAAAGGTCGGAGTAATTTAGCTTGCTATGATAAAAGTTTAATTGCTGCAGCACTTAGAGCTCTGAAAACTTGAGCATCAGGTACCCTCATGAATGATACGTAACGAATTCTAGTAGTTTATAGCTTATAAACGAACGACCCATGAAAAACTTACCATCGTCAACTGTTAAATTTTAACGATAAATAATGATTGAAATAAATTCTTTTTGTGATAAAGCGAATATTTAAGAATTAATATTGTCATAAGTCATGTTATCCAAACAAGAACTACAATATAGGTATCAAACAATACAAACAGTACTCACATAGTTGTAATACTGTCTATCATATTGTAATTTCCATTATCTGATATAAGGTAAGGTGGGTAGGTATATAATATATACTTACATAACATTCGCGCTATCCATTTTAATCAATTTCAAATTCTAAGAGAAAAAATGGAGACAATATAAATATAGCTTAGAATAATATAATCTAGAATTTCTAGAAACATTATAACATAGGGGATGTAGCGCCGGCGGAAATATACGAACGAACACCCGAATCATTCATATCGAACGAAGCAATAAGAGAGATATTAGATATTCCGTCCTTTTTCTGTCCCGGGCGTTATGAACCAAGCTGAAAACATTGGCTAGTCTCCAAGTAAGTAGGGAATAAATAATTAATTGCCAATATTATTTGAATCTATCCTCGACATATCGTACATTGATAAAGCTATAGGTATTACATTGAACTATAACTATATATATATATATATATATATATATATATATATATATATATATATATATATATATATATATATATATATATACCCATATATATACCCTTCTCTTTCGTAATTAATTAATAGGTATCTTATTTGTTTAAGAGAGAAAGTTGGTTCGTCATGCAGGAGAAAATTGCTGTTTAAATGCAGATATATCTGAGTACTGATTAGGAGAACAGGATATGTAGAAGCTTATCTAAGTTTGAACCTCGAACGGAAGGTTAATCGGCTGGCTGTTCTCTTCACTACCGACGTATAACTATATGCTTCGAATGGAATTGTTACATTCTTGATTCATTGCAAAATAATCAATTGGAAAGTATGATGGAACCAACCAATCGAATATTAAATGTGTGTTACGTTTGGATATATAGTTTTTATTAATGTGAAATTAGGACGATTCGACGATTCATTCATTATTAAATGATAAATTCATATTTAAAGAAAATACTTCCAATATCATGTAGTATAATACTTTTCAGTGTATTATATTATACATTCAGTTCGCCCAAATAATCAAATTTGTATCAAACCTGTTAGAAAATTATTTTGCGAAGGCTTTTCATGAAATCTTCTGTCAGTTTTATTTTGTACAATATACCTAAAACCTAGACATGTAATTTTCGTATTTTATTTGAGAATTGAATTTAAGTAATATTCTCAATGATTCCATGTACACTCGGGAGAACTATAAATGAAAATAAGTTGAATATGTGTAAGATTTTGTGAACATTTCAACAGAAAATAACATAACAACATTTCATTCGCAGAAAGTTTTCATTAGTGAAACTTCACATTGATTTAACAGTGTAGCTCCTGCAAAAAATAAAATATTATAAAATTAATATTACAAATTCAATGAATTATAGTTTTTTGACTGTTCAATTTATTGAAAAATTATAAACGCCAAATTCTTTTCTAGTTCGGAGCATACATGATTTCTTGACGAAACGTTACCTGTATAATAAAGTCAAGAATGATTTTATATATATATATATATATATATATATATATATATATATATAGTATATATATATATATATATATATATATGTATATATATATATATATATATATATATATATATATATATAATATATATATATATATACATATATAGTATATATATATATATATATATATATATATATATATATATATATATATATATATATATATATATATATATATATATATATATATATATATATATATATATATATATATATATATTAGGTAATATTACTCATTATCAAGGAATTCCTTGATAATGAGTTCATAGCTCGAAACATGTCGACTTTTCATTACTGCTAAGTACAGTATCTAAAGATTTTTTATATTGTGAAACATAAGCCAAGTGTTTTTATTTTAAAGTTTATACTTTATTCCATATAGGTATATATATATATATAAAGATATATATATATATATATATATATATATATATATATATATATATATATATATATATATATATATATATATATATATACTAGCTGACCCAGCAGATGTTGTTCTGCCATATAAACTATTTTTATCTATCTATCTATCTAACTTTCTATCTAGATAGTTATCTATCTTTCTATCTATCTATGTATCTAGATAGTTATCTATCTTTTTATCTATCTATCGTTCTATCTATCTATCTATCTATCTACATATCTATCTATCAATCTATCTGACCCGGCAAACGTTGTTCTGCCATATAAATTATTTTTATCTATCTATCTTTTCATCTATTCATCTATCTGCCGATGTATCACTATCTATCTTACTATCTATCTATCAATCTATCTGACCCGGCAAACGTTGTTTAAATTATAAAAATGGGTATTAAAAAATATGGGTTGTTGATAGAAGGGTGAAAATTTAGAGTTGTTTGTATTTTTAAATGCAACATCATAAAAAAATAAGAATGAAAATTTTGTCCAAAAAATTTATAAAAATGTTTGTGGTGAACTACTCTATAACGTAGGGATATGAAAAATATATTACGACCTATTCTCAGACAGACTATTGTTATTTTCGATTGCCAACTTGCAACCCTATTGCGGATCTGTGGATAAAATTTAAAAGAATAAAAATCGCGAGAGTTATATAAATTTTTTTATTCTTGCAAAATAAAAATAAAAATCTTGCCAAAAATATTGAAGTTTATAATCAACAAATAAAAAATAGGGATTGATCGTAGAGGGGTGAAAATTTAGGGTCGTATGTATTTTAGAATGCTGTATCATAAAACAAATCAATATTTAGTTTTGTCTAAAAAAAAATCAAGGGGTGGACTACCCTTAATATTTAGGGCGATGAAGAATAGATGTTGGCCTATTCTCAGACCTACCCGATATGCACACAAAATTTCATGAGAATCGGTCGAGCCATTTCGGAGGAGTTTAACAAATGAAAAATAGGGGTTGATCGTAGAGGTGTGCAAATTTAGGGTTGTGTGTATTTTTGAATGCTGTATCATAAAAATATAGAACAAAAATTTGTGTCTGAAAAATAAAAAAATTAAATTAGGGGAATGAAAAATAGATGTTGGCCGATTCTCAGATCTACTCGATATGCACACAAAATATCATTATAATCGGTCGGGCCATTTCGGAGGAGTTTAACAAATAAAAAATATGTATGTATTTTTGAATGTTGTATCATAAAAAAAATAGAGCAGAAAATTTCGTCTGAAAAATAAAAAAATTAAATTGAGGGGTGGACCACCCTTAACATTTAGGGGGATGAAAAATAGATGTTAGTCGATTCTCAGATCTACCCGATATGCACACAAAATTTCATCAGATTCGGTCGAGCCATTTCGGAGGAGTTTAACTTCTAACACCGCGACACGAGAATTTTATATATATATATATATATATATATATATATATATATATATATATATATATATATATATATATATATATATATTTATATATCGATTATAGCTGGGTATTCGGCAAGGAGTTATGATCTGAATGACCAAATTTGTTTCGACTCGTTGTTAAGTCTTCCTCAGGACATCTATAATTTTCAAGAATGACAATAAATGCACGTTAATATAGTTCGTCTTATAGATAAAAAAGAAAATAACATGTACACAACAGTTTTAGACCTACAGGGTCATGATCAACAAATTATAAGGAATAAACAAAACTAACTCATTTAAAATCAAAACAAGTTAAAATAACGTGAATGAAGTTGTTAAAATAACGTGAATACAGAAATAAAAGGGTTTGAAATATCTACTTAATGTTATATAATTCTCACTGGATTTAAAAACAATGGTTAAAAATGAATCAAGTACTTACAAACAGTTAGGTGGTAGGGCCCATAACGTGAAACAACTCCACAAAACAACAGCTCATTATTTTAAATGTTATAATATATATATATATATATATATATATATATATATATATATATATATATATATATATATATATATATATATATATATATATTATATATATATATATATATATAATATATAAAACTGAATTTGGAATGAGCTCTAGAGATGATCAAGGCTAATAAAATGGCAGTGGCTTGCAAAAAAAATACTAACTAGTGAAATTCAAAATTTTAACAATCTCACTCAATATGTACGTTCGATTTTCATATTTTGAATCTTCTTTTCTGAATAACAAGAGTTTCTGTCTTAAATATCTACCTTGCATTCAGTTGCTACACATTAATTTATTATGAATAATTAATATGCACTGTTCATAAAGTTCGTACAACTGAATGTATATACAGTAGCAGCACAAGACCTTAATTTGATGTGGGCAAGATACATTTCGCGAGGCCCTCTTCTTATTTCCCATCATGCATCGACTAAATTTTTACAGTTACTATTTTATTAATTGTTCGCTGTAATTCCTTTTGTTTTGTCGCAATAATCTCAACAATTGATGATCTTTGTAATTAACAGACAGCGAACAGGCAATTTTTATCACCACTTTTCATCATCCTTTCGTCAGCAATATTTGACGTTCATTTTATTTGCTGGTATTAAAAAATCTGCTTTTTACGGGCTTTTAGGAGACTGTATAGGTTGTTCGCTGTATTAAGGTATAATCAAGCATGCTCTTATTTTTGGCTACCCTTTTATTTTTGAACTCTTTAGGAAGATAATAACGGCTTTTCTCAATAATTATGTTCAAAACTGAATCACAATCACTAAGTGTGTCTGATTGTTCTGTTGGATTTTTCGAGCTTTCGATGCATTGAACAACTTCGTCAAATTGCAGTAATATAGCCTTCCCTGCCCCAGTTCTGATCTCCCAATTGGTGTCTGATAAAGGCTTCATAGGAAGCTTCAGTTTGCCTTTGATCAATTTCAGCGTTTGATGGAACTTGAAAATAGCAAATAAGTTTTTTCAATAAAACCAGAAAATGTTTTTGCTACCACAAAATAATTTGCTACTTCTACTAACAGCAGATTCCAGCTATGACAACCGCAGTATAAAAAATATTCTAGAATTTATACTTAATATTCGAGTTTCGACTCAATCATTTACGATTAGGACCATATTTGCACTATTGTCATATTCTTGACCACAGCAGTTTAGAAAATCTAAGCAATTTTTTTCTATCTCTCCCAGTATTGTATTAGTTAAGTATTCTTCAGTCGTCCCAGTGACAGCAAGAAATCCAATAAAGTTTTCTTCTATTGTGTTTATTGATGTATTGGAATATCTTAAGATAGCTGACATTTGTTCAATTATATATATATATATATATATATATATATATATATATATATATATATATATATATATATCAGTGGCGTAGATAGCTTTTTGCGATGGGGGGGGGATATGACTGTGTAAAATTCCATAAGTTTTTCGTCTAAAGTTTTATTTGTTGATAAAAATATTTCATGTATTACAAAATAAGCAGAAAAAAATTTTTAGGCTTAACATCGCCTTGACGAATTAAATATTTTTTCCACACTTTCAACTAACGAGAACAGCAGGTGTGGCAGTAAAAAATTTTTTGATAAAACTTGGCAGTTTTGATGAATTTATCAGCTGCTTTGTCAACCTTCTTATAAATCATGCTTGAAAAACACCGAAAATCTTTTTAATATATTAAGTCTAGTCAAGGAGGCCTCGGTAGCCCAGCAGTGAGGTGTATCGCTTGTAAACAGAGGATTGTGGGCTCGAGTCCCACCTTGCTCTAGGGTGTCCGGAATTTAGTGGTTCAAAAATCAATCTGTTGGGTAATGACTTAGATTCAAACCCAGCAACAAGTGCTTTTTTGTTCAACTTTTTTCAGCAGTTTCGGAAAAATGAAAGCTAAGTATCATTCGATTTGGAGAAGCATGTAGATGTTTTTTGAGTTATAAGCAATATACCTACTGAAAAAAATATGGGATTGGTCTTTTGCAAATATGTCAAAAAACAATTGAGATTTTCGAAATCTGAAGAAAGATTCAAAAAGAAGAAGAAATTTCCCCAGAGAAAAACTCAACTTCCGGAACTGTAGAATCAATATTCATAATTTTCTCATAGAGGTAAAAATACGCCTGAAAAGGGGTAACTTCGTTTGGGCAAGTCACGCCCATTTAGGACACTTCAACAATAAACATTATTTAACCATATAAAATATGAAAAGTTACTGAATCGGTAAATGAACAATAATCCGGCGATAATAGAAATTTTTTTATTAGTTATGCAATAGTAAATTAACAAGTTTTTGGTGCTTGACCATGAAAATTGTGATAACTGCAAGTATAGATCTGAGATTCATTCATTCTTAGAGCTATTAGAGTAAAACCCTTGTTGAAAAAATAAAAAATTTCAATTCTTTAGTTTTTTATTTACAATTTACGTAGTTTTGCAAAATCAAAATGAAATTTTTTTTATAAATTTAATAGTCCGTTCTTTATTATCGGAAGCTACATGGAAATGGTTGTTTTCAATTTTCATCTGCTATTGTTTAAAAAATTGTTATAAATAAATGCGTTGTTTATGAGAGAATCAGAAAAAAAAGTTATGATTAGAGTGTTTAATTTTTCAACTGAGTAAATTGTTAATAAGAAACTAAAAAATCAAATTTTTAAACGGGCATCTATTCTGAGGTCTTCCGAAACTAGCTCCAACAAAGGAAAAAAATATCAGATTTACAGTTTAACAGTTATCACATCAAAAAACTATTGCATAACTTATGCGCGAAAAATAGCGATAAAAATTTGTTGTCGCTGGATTATTGTTCATTCACCTATCCAGTAAGAACCTGACATTTTTCATTCCTTAATTTTCATATTTAATATTGTTAAATAATGTTTATTGTTGAAGAGTCCCAAATGGGCGTGACTTTCGCAAGCCAGATTACCTGTTTTCGGCCGTTTTTTACCCTTCTCACCAAATTATAAATATTTATCATACAGTTCCGGGAGTCAGAAATTTCTTATAGGACATTTCCCCCTCTTTCTGTATCTTTATTGAGATATCAAAATATCAATTAGTTTTTGAGATATTTGAAAAAACAAACTGTTTTCTTTTTCTTTCAGTAAATTGTTTATCACTTTTTCAATTTTCGCGAATGGAACTTAATATTTTTGAAAAACTATTTACATGCTATTTGCTCATATTCTTCCGAGACTGATGAAAAAAGTTGAACACGAAAGCACTTGTAAACTAGACTGTATTCTCATGATTAATAAATCTTTCTCCCAGATCTATGATGTAGAAGTCCAGAAATAGATTATACGCCATCGCAAGAAAATTTTTACTAACTCGACAACTTTTATTAACTTCAAAATATTATGGAGTAATTAAATTGACAATCAAAGCCAAAATTTAGTCCTATTTTTTAAAGAGCTCATATTTTTATACCTTCTCTACATAAAAAAATATTCGAAATATTAAATATTGATTGAAAATCTTCTATGAGCAGGAGTCACGCTCTTCGAATGTTAACAGGAATTTAATCGGTCACTAGGACCAAAAAACGTGTTTGAAAGAGCTTAAATGGCTGAAATGAAAAATTTTATGTACGAAGGAAGAAGTCAACAAAAACCTCATCGCACTTCTTTTCTTTCTAAATTTTGTACTACTATTGAACAAAACTGCTTTAGATATAATACTACACCATTAAACAAAAGCTCGAGCACTTTTGTTGAATAGTAAGTATAGTATACATTTTAGAAAGAGAAGGGCGTGGAGATTTTGGTTGACTTCTTCCTTTCGAAATGAAAATTTTCCATTAGAGCCATTTGAACTTTTCAAACACTTTTCTGCTCATAGTGACCGATTAAACTTACTAATTCAACATTGAATAAAATATGCTCAAAACTACTAGTTACTTTAAAATTATGTCCTTTCCTGATTGGTCGGCCTGTTCGAAGCGAGGAAATTATACAATACTCAATAGCACAGCCGTCACAAAAACATATGTAGGTGATTTTTTTATAATTGCACATACATAATAGCAGAAGAGGTGCTAGTGCTTAGTAAATTTCATGTGAAAGTACTTAAATACGTACATAGATACGACTTTTATTCAGTTCTATTATAATTATCGTAGGCTCATGGGGGGGGATTGATCCCCTTGATCCCCCCCTATCTACGCCACTGTATATATATATATATATATATATATATATATATATATATATATATATATATATATATATATATATATATATATATATATATATATATATATATATATATATATATATATATATATATATATATATATATATATATATATATATATATATATATATATATATATATATATATATATATATATATATATATATATATATATATATATATATATATATATATATATATATATATATATATATATATATATATATATATATATATAATGATCTGCCGGCTCCAGCGCGAGGCCCCTAGGTCCGCGAGGCAGTAGGCGGCCACGCCTTACTCCGCCATTGTGTATATACTGGCTGTTCGTCACGATCTTCTGAATGTTATGCTGAAATGTTACTTCCTAGTCTTTAGTGGTAGGTTTGGAGACACGTATTCACCTTCACTCGCCACCGAATTCGGCCCTACACAGTGTTATGACCATAAAGAAGGGCCATGTGTTTTTAAGTTCTTAGTATCGATAAATACGGTTAAGTACCGAGTACCCTGACACCCTGACACCGATACGGTGAGATACGATATGGGAAACCAAAAATCTCAATTGTCAAACATTCCGCCCACCTTGAAAGAATATTTTTCAACCTACTATAAATGTCACTGAGGCACTTTATTGTTCGGATATAATTTATGAACGACTTTCAAACAGTGGAATCAATGTATATAATTCAGAAGTACATTCAGTGAGAAAAAAGCAGCTATAGATGACCAGGTTAACCGTATACTGAAAGGTTTAATGTGAAAACAATTCAATTATCAAGGAAAAGCGAATGGTTGAAAATTTCACCGATTATTTCCTTCCTAATAATTTTGACCAATCGCTATCAAGAATTGGCATGTCAAATATAAATTTTAAGTGGAAATAGTATATTATTCAACGAGCACAAAATGATTGCTCACGAGGGTGAAGTTTGCGACACGAGCTGCAAGCGAGTGTCGCAATTCACCCGAGTGAAAAATTGTAATTTTGTGCGAGTAGAATACTATACTTTGTCCACGACTTCCTCGAAAAAATTAGTAATAATCTGCATTTTCAACAATAAAAATAGTTATCAAAAGCGTTGACATAACATTTTCTGTGTTCACTGAAAACTGCATACTCACGTAAACGTCAACTATTTCACTTGACATTGATTCCATTCCTTTCTTTCACTCTGATAAAATTGAAATAGATAATTTATTAGAGTAAATATTCAATAAGTTGGGCATTATATTAAATATTAGTTTAATAATTTGCCTAAAAGTTATCTTAGTTACATAAAACCTAAAAATCTAATAACAATACTATCCTAACAATGTGAATGATAGTCTCAAGTTTGGACATACGTTTCGAGTGTGACGTCATGCAGTGTATAATAAACCACTATACACACTAGTGAATAATAGGTATAATTGTACTTCAGGAAGCACACGTATAATGAATGATTTATAGTACAGTCGTGGACAAAATTATTTAACAACTGTCAACTTAGCTGTCAGCAGTTTTTCCGGAAAAAAAAATCGAATAAATTTCATGCAAGTTTGACAAGTTGCCTTGTAAAAACAAACTTGATGGTTTCTATGCTTTGTTGCTATGTACCGTTACCAACAACAAAGATCACAAACAACGCTTACGAATTTATTAATTTTTCAACTGAAACTCAAAATGAATCGGTGTATTGTTCTTATTAATTATTGTACTTATTATTTTAATTTAAAAAAATGTTGTATTAAAATAAAATATTTATTCAACTCAGGAAATAATCTTACCAAATATCTCTCATGCATCTAAAATTGGAACACTCGTTTCTAAGTAATCTGTTTTAACGAATAGCATTCGCGAAAGTAGAAAAATCCTCGTCTTCGACTCGGATTTTTAAAACCACTCTCGCTCATGCTATTTGTTAAAACAAATTACTTAGAAACTCGTTTTTCCGAATTTTTCCGGAAAAATTAAATACGTAGGGATATTACCCCTGAAAATTGTTGAAAAATATAATGATAATACTAAAAATAGAAAGATCGGTATGAAACCATCACAAGTGAATGAGAAAAATGAAACACACATTTTAGATACTGAATATATAATAGAATTAAAATTGTTCCTGGTATGATCAAATTTCATGGTGGAGATTTTGTTGAAATTTCAAACACAAGGGGTGTATTCCATGAGAAATATATATATCAACAGCTTGCTAAAGTTAATTACCCTGATGTTTATTCAGCGGAAATAGTTTTAACACGAAAAAGTGATAAAGTTCTAGCTAAATGGTTGAATTTACATTCATCTCAAAATTATTGGATTTATGAAAATAATAACAATTAAAATTGTTTCATTCTACTTTTTTTACCAAAACAAAATCATATTTGATATAAATATTAAAAAAACATTATGACCCATCCAAGTTCCACTCCTTTCAATAATGGAGCTTAACATCTTTCACAAGGCGTTGAGAAATGTATGATTGTATTTAATGATGTTTATATTTAATCAAGTATCAACTTTATGTTCATTATTATTATTATTGTATCCACCACCACCATGATAATTTTCTGCATATCAACTTTCACATAGTATATATGAGATGAAATGATTTTTTATTTGGCACCTGTTACAGTATTTAATTGATTTCCATACCGGTCTTTAACAAATATTCTTCTTCCTTAACACTCAACATGAGTATAGATGCTCATCAGTCGTTGTTTATTTATTTGATTTAATATTTTAGTCGTTTTACCTTTAATGGAGAAAGAGTTGTTTGTAAACATTTTTACATATACCTAACTTATTATTCTTGCTTATCTACACAAGGTTAAGATATAAATTGATATCATACATGTGACCCCAAGGTCAAATAAATATGTCTTATCTTGTTGATAGTGATATCTGTTGGGTAAAGAAGTCTCATCTTGTTTTCGATATTTCGAGATAACGTGACCCTAAAGGTCAACTAAATACGTGTGTGTATTATCAGGTGACCTTAAATTTATACATCTAAATACTCAAATCGAATAAATTAGACGAAGTTACGATAGCCTAATTGGATAGGCACTTTTATCTCAATAATTATAGGTTCGAATCCCGATTCCATCACTATATCTCACAGCTTTTTGGCCATCTCACCTTCGCTAGCCTAGGTAACCCTAGGTAAGACCTGAATGTAACAATTTGGTTTTGTTGAAATCCAGGAAGTGATTGAATTTTATACAATGTTCAGAGAAGCCAGTTGGATTTTTGTTTTGTAAAATTGACTTTTTATGTTCTTCAACACGAATATTTATATTCCTTCCTGTCTGTCCAATATAGAAAGCAGGACATTCGTCGCAAAATATTTTGTAAATACCACTGTTTTCTCCGATGTTAGATTTTTCTTTATTATTGGCCAAGAATGACTTCAACTTTCTTTTATTTGTACAAATTGTTTTAACATTATTTTTCGATAGTCTGTTACAAATTTTGCTACTCAAATTAGGCACATAATTTATTGGGAAGTATTTTTGTTCTTCATTAATAGTTTGCGTGGGGTATATTGAATGCAACTTTATTCGTTTTTTCCCAATGAGCTTGTCGATAAGACTTTCATTGTAACCGTTATTGATGGCTAATAATTTAATTGTATTAACTTCAGTTTGAAAATTTGTTTCCGATAATGGAATCGTGAACAACCTAAGTATGAACGAATGAAAAGCACTGAGTTTTATTTTAATGTGTTGGTTACTGTCGCTTTGAATTAAAGTATCTGTGAAGGTTGGTTTTCTATAAATGTTGAAAGTAAGAGAATTCAAATTCCTAGCAATCTGAACGTCTAAGAAATTCAAGGTACCGTTTTCGTTTTCTACTTCTTTTGTAAATTGAATCGAGTTGTAGAAAGTATTTATATATTCAAGGAAATTATCTAACTGCCTATCTGTACCGGTCCAAATACAAAAACTATCATCTACATAACGCCTCCATAATGAAACGTTAGTAATTAAATTATTATCAGCATGGAAAATTTTTTCTTCTAAGTTATTCATGAAAATTTCACTCAACAAAGGCGATAACGGTGATCCCATGGGCAATCCGTTTTCTTGTTTGTATATTATATTATTAAATTTGAAATAACTCTGTTTCAAACATAAGTTTAAGGCAGACATTGTTTCATTGACTGCTTGAGTTGTTAAATTTGAGTTCATCTCTAGATATCGCTTAACAATATTTTTAACTTCTTGAGTTGGCGTGGAAGGAAATAAGTTGATAACGCCAAATGAAATTAATTAAGCATTTAAAGGAATTTTGATATTCTTAAGATGATTAACTAACTGAATAGAATTTTTAATGCTATACTCCGGATTGAATTGAATTAAGGTGGGTAATTTCTTATTCAAATACTGACATAATTTATACGCAGGAGCGTTAATATAAGATACTATTGGACGCATGGGGCAATCAATTTTATGTATTTTTGGAAAAGTATATAAAACCGGGGTGCGTGGGTTCATGGAAGTTAAGAAAAAAGTGTTAATATCTGAAAATAGGATTTTACTATCCTTGATGAATGATTTTATTTCGTTTTGGAATTTTTTAGTAGGATCTATTTTAAGTTCTGAGAATTTATCTGTATTAAATAGAATTTCAATGTAGGTATTTTTATCTATGATAGTTACAGTATTTCCTTTGTCCGCTTTGCATATAATCTTAAGAATATCAAAATTCCTTTAAATGCTAAATTAATTTCATTTGACGTTATCAACTTATTTCCTTCCACGCCAACTCAAGAAGTTAAAAATATTGTTAAGCGATATCTAGAGATGAACTCAAATTTAACAACTCAAGCAGTCAACGAAACAATGTTTGCCTTAAACTTATGTTTGAAACAGAGTTATTTCAAATTTAATAATATAATATACAAACAAGAAAACGGATTGCCCATGGGATCACCGTTATCGCCTTTGTTGAGTGTATTTGGATCGGTACAGATAGGCAGTTAGATAATTTCCTTAAATATATAAATACTTTCTACAACTCGATTAATTTACAAAAGAAGTAGAAAACGAAAACATTACCTTGAATTTCTTAGACGTTCAGATTGCTAGGAATTTGAATTCTCTTACTTTCAACATTTATAGAAAACCAACCTTCACAGATACTTTAATTCACAGCGACAGTAACCAACACATTAAAATAAAACTCAGTGCTTTTCATTCGTTCATACATAGGTTGTTCACGATTCCATTATCGGAAACAAATTTTCAACATGTCGACTTTTCGTTACTGCTAAATACAGTATCTAAATATTTTTTATATTGTGAAACATAAGCCAAGTGTTTTTATTTCAAAGTTTATACTTTATTAATAATTTAATACCTACCTGCTCCCTTGTTGCACATTTCGTTGGAAATTTTTTTTTTGTTGCAGCATAAATATTTTTTTTCGAACAAAATGTGTACGAAGAGAGCAGACAAGTATTAAATTATTGAAAGTAGTAACTTTTGTTCAAATAAACGATCATAAAATCATATTTTGATCGAACAAAAAGACAAATATTTCTGCTTCAATAAATAAGTGGCTATACCGTAACGGCTGAAGTAAGAAAGAGGTGCCAGACGTGCATTACAAGGGAGAACAGTTCGAACGAAATTTATAACTGGAGAACAGTTATATATTAAATTATTATTAGAAGTTTAACGTTTGTTCAAATAAACGATCATAAAATGAAAATTACTTTCCTCCGATGGATTTCTGTCTTTCTGAAGGAATATCCGCAATTTGAAGCAAAAATGTTTTTTGCTTATCAATGTGTAGCAAACAGTTGGAAAGTTTATTAAGTAAAGGAGAGTGAAGCTCTCAATTTCTGTTACTTTCATCAACATTTAAATTTTAAGTTGATTAATTTTCACAAAATCACCAATTTTGTGGAATAAAAATCCTCGTATGCGCCTTTGATACCAACAGTTGTAATGAAAACTATTAACTATTTGAACAAGCATACATTACGAAATATTTAGTTGAAAAAATTGGGCTTTTACAGGTATCAATAAAAAACTTATGAGGGTTTGAAGGCGGAATTTTGGGAAATTTGAGAAAAAAAATTCAAAAAATTATATCTCCTTAACCGTGAGTCTTTGGACCCAGGGCCAAAGGTAGAAAGGTAGCAAATGACCCCAGCAATACTCCAGAAAATGTTGGTGTTTCATGTGGCGAATAATCTGTTCCAGCAAGGGACAAAAAATGTTGAAACTAATTATGAACAACATATCCGAAAGTAATCCTTCTAGAGCAAGTTCCATTCTGCATTTCAAATAATATATTCTGCACGGGCAATATATCGACGCACTTTTTTCAGAATATTCCACAATTTATATTCACAACCTTGATTCCTTGGCATATTACAATAATGTGTCAATGATGAATGATTTTTCACCGACAATACCTATATTATATATATATATATATATATATATATATATATATATATATATATATATATATATATATATATATATACAGTGTGGACGACCAGGAAATGCATCGATCGATATCTCAGAAACTGAAAGTAGGAAAAATTGGACATATTTTTTCATTCATTGGGCATTTCCGGTCATGCCGGAAATAGACCCTTAGTTTAAATAGGACACCCTATATATTATTATATTCTTGAATTCTACCCAAGATTCTAGGGAGATTTTATGCATCATGTCTAAGCGATTTTGACATATTTAAGTTTTAATGTCAAAAATGACGATTGCAAGTCCTAATATAATTATCAAATGTTCCTATAAGGAAGTCATTATTACTTACTTTGGGTTTGATTCCTTGTTGAGAAGAATTTCCTTTAATAGATTTTGTTTAATATTTGGATAACTAATCATACAGGGTATTCAAAAAACAAGATCTAAAATGAGATTGAGAAAACTGATAAAAAGCTATTTTTTCAACGGAAACCCCCCATTTTTCTTATTTTGTAGTACATAACATCAAAAATTGAGGTAACTTTGTATAAGGTTATCTATACCGAAAATTTTTTGTTTTCGAAATATTGCTAATTTAATATTTTTACTGGTGATTTTGCATTTAATCATTCAACAATTAGATCTAGGATAGCCCCGATCGTAGATATTTGACATTTCAAATCATCGTTATGGCACCCCGGTTATATTATACAAACGAAGGTTATTTAATCTTATTTATTATTTATGGACGATGTGATAAAGTTATTTCAAGAACATGTGATACATTCGTGACACCATACCCTCAAAAACATAAACACATGAATTTTGAAGTTGACTATTTAGACAATTTGCCCCTGGCTGATCTTCGAAACCTTTCCTATCAACATTATGGGAAGCGCCTCCACATAATGCCCATTTAGTGAATAATCATCTGGAAAACTTATTTTATGATCAATGGATAGCCAACAATGGACCAACTTTTTGGCCACCTCGCTCCCTAGACCTATCAGTACTAGATTTTTATTTATGGAGAACAGTGAAAAATAACTTGTATAACACCGTAGTGATCACCATGGAATACTGTATGAAGCGAGTAACTACAGCATTTGAAGTCAATAAGAAGAGCCACCCATGAGCAATTGTGGCTTAGATGCGCAAAATGTCTAGAAGTTCAAAGACACCAATTCGACCATTCACTTAAATAATTTTTTTAACATTTCTATTTCCAGTTTACGATATCAAAGTTGTCGTTGTTAATAACTGGTTTATTTCTGCACATTTTTCCTTTCAAGTTTTCTATAATTCGTCTTATAGTATGGTGATTGTTTCGTTTATTTTGAAAACTAATAATTTTAGGTATAGATAACCTTAAACAAAGTTACCTCAATTTTTGATGTTGAATATTACAAAATAGGAAAAATCGGGAGGTTCCATTTGAAAAAATTTATTTTTATCAGTTTTCTCAATTTCATTTTAGATCTTATTTTTAGAACACCCTGTATGATTAGTTATCCAAATATTATACAAAATCTATTGAAGGAAATCCTTCTCAACAAGCAATTCAAGCCAAAGTAAATAACAATGACTTCCTTATAGGAACAATAAATTGATAATTATATTAGGACTAGCAATCGTCATTTTTGACATGAAAACTTAAACATGTCAAGAACGCATAGACTCAGGTATAGGACATGATACATAAAATCTGCCTAGAATCTTAAGTAGAATTCAAAAATATAATAATATATGGGGTATGTCATTTAAAATATTTTTCCAAAATTTCAAATTTTTCCTGAATTCAGTTTCTGAGATATCGATCGATGCAGTTCCTGGTGGTCTTTCCTGTATATATATATATATATATATATATATATATATATATATATATATATATATATATATATATATATATATATATATATATATATACATTCATTAATCTATTTAAACAATTGTGTAACATTGTTAAGGATAAGTCATAATGAACAGAATAAAAAATTGTGGAAATTCACGGCGTATTAATGACATTACAGTCACTCAAGTACTCTGGTACCCTATAGATAATAGGCTTCTAACAAAAGTAAAGATTCAACTCCCTAACTTCATAGTTGATGGCAACTGATTAAAAAATCTAATACCTTGATAGGAAGGCAAGTATTCAAACTTGTGAATGTTTATACAATGCGGTAGTTTATGCAATTACAGGCAGTACCTGCACATTCATCAGAACAAAAAATTGTACATTACAATGAAAGTAAGGAATGGAACAGACAAATAATAATTTTTGATGGTATGAAATTTAATTTTGCAAAACCGGAATCTTTTGGAGGTGTTACAACATGTGAAACGAACGTGTGAATCGGTGACCTGAAAAATTAATATGGGGAAATAAACTTTATACATATTCTAGAAAAACGCGCTGAAAGATTTAAACAGGTTTGCAAATGAAACAATGTTTTAAATATGTTTTCTCCACGATCATCACAGAATTCGTCAATTCTGATATCAAATTTGATTACAGAATGCTGGAATTCTCTCTCTTGAGATTGAAGAAATATTCTGCAACACCTGTGCCCCCATGAAATTTAAATGTATTTGCTTTCTCTCCCTTGTAATAGAATAATATTCTCACACTGGCTAGCAATAATAACATTAGCCTTGACGCAGTTGATTGTCATCGTAGTGGCAAATTTGAGTAAGTGTCAAAATTATTGCTGTCACGTTTTCATTCGAAAATATAATATGTATTATGAATTTATGCAGTGATTCAGAATCAGAGTGGGAAAATACACCACTACACTGGTCATCGTTATCGGAGGACGTCGGCTACTGTGTTAGTGGACACAGGAGCAGATATGGAAACACTAAAAAGGCATGGGAGGTGGAAGTCTTCTCAAGTGCCAGAAGGATACATAGAAAATTCGGTGCAAAATCGAATAAATAAAGCAAATAAGTTAGTCTCATCAATGACTGGATCTAATACACCGCTAATCATGCCTTCCACTTCAAATTATGTGACTGTTAGTTCATCTTCTACAAACCACGTAATTGTTGAAAATTCTTCCAATAATGCACCAGTTTTCATTTCGAGAACTGTACAAATATAACAATTAATACAAAGTAGAATGTTTCTTGAATTATTGAGTGTTTACCTAATACAATTGTGATTGAGTTCTGTAATATAAATTATCTTTTGTTCGTTTTCATATAAAAATATATATTTAGAATTTTCGATCGTGGAGAAAGTATAGTCTGCTACTCGGTTAGAATGAAAATTGGTGATGCTCGTGGTTCCTCACGCTCGCCTTCGGCCTGCGCTCGGAACTTTTCCACTCGCATCGAATTTTCATTCTAACCTTGTTACAGAATATACTATTCTCCACGATCATCACAGAATTCGCCAATTCTGATATCAAATTTGATTACAGAATGCTGGAATTCTCTCTCTTGAGATTGAAGAAATATTCTGCATTACCTCTGCCTCCATGCAATTTAATGTATTTGCTTTCTCTTCCTTGTTATAGAATAATATTCTCACACTGGCTAGCAATAATAACATTAGCCTTGACGCAGTTGATTGTCATCGTAGTGGCAAATTTGAGGAAGTGTCAAAATTATTGCTGTCACGTTTTCATTCGAAAATATAATAAATAGCATGAATTTATTCAGTGATTCAGAATTTTTGATCGTGGAGAAAGTATAGTCTGCTACTCGGTTACAATGAAAATTCGTGATGCTCGTGGTTCCTCACGCTCGCCTTCGGCTCGCGCTCGGAACTCTTCCATTCGCATCGAATTTTCATTCTAACCTTGTTACAGAATACACTATTCTCAAACAGTTCCATAGTCGATAAGGTGTACCAGAGTGCAATTATTAATTACTTAATAAAAATGATTGAATTATATCTTTTCACAAAACTAGTCGGGTTAGATATTCAAGAATAAAATATATTATGGTTGATAATTTTCATTGATGGAGGAAGATGGCAATATAACAAATGAAAAATATCACAGAATGTATAAAGACCCCACACATTCAAAGATGAATCCCAACGGGGCTTCCCAACTCAGGTAGCTGGCACAAAAAGTGTAACGAGATGGCCGTGTAACCATCTGTCCGGAAACCATTCTGGTTTCCATATAGTTCGGAAAACTATTAAACTAAAAAGTAGTTTATTCACATTTTGTAGTTATTTTCAACTTGTTATTTGTAAATGTTCGATAAAATTCACCAGTGGTAAATAATTTTTTTATTAAAAAAATTATTAATTTTTCGAGAAAAAAAATGTTCGAAGTGCATCGCGAACAGAAATACAACGCTTTCATAGCAAAAATTCTTTATCATTTCATAAGAAATAAAATAAATTTCGTGAAGTGTATCGTGTACTGATAGCGAAGCAGGACGAGGGCGGCATGCGATTTGAACGGAATAGTCCCCGCGCGGGGCAGCGCGACTGCGGAAAATGGTTGAAACTACCCAGAAGCACTACCTTAACATAAACTCATTCAACGTACCAAGCTTGAACCCTCTAACTCAATTTGCAGAAGCTGTGGAGTTTGGCAAATTTCAAAAACCACGAAAAAACAACAAATATCTACATAAAAATGACGGCGGTTGGAAAAATTCAACCAAATTTTGGTGTTTCGTTCTGCAACGAAAACAATCCCAGGAAAAAATAATCAGCTCATTTGATGTGAGACGAACCGCTGGAGATGTAAATATGTACCGGGTAAGGTATTTATATGAAAATTAGAAATATCTACGTAAAAATGGCGGCGATTGCAGAAATTTACCCAAATTTTGATACTTTCGTTACTCGATGGGAGCCGCTGGAAATGTCAATATGTACCGGGAAAAAAAAAGTATATATATACCTACATATCAGACATAAAATTTTTTCGAAAATCGTGGTCTAGGAGGTCCAAAACGCATGGGAAAAATACTCCCGCACCTTCGATATATTGCAATAGTATTCATTTTATCGAATAAAAACTAGTCAGCAGCAGAGATGCAGCACTAAGATTGTATTTTTCGTGCGAAATACATCGCTTCCAGATGTAATTCGAACGGAATAAATTATAGTTTGAGAAACCAAGCTTTAATAGCAAACCGAAATAAAAATAATTTATATAAAAAGTGCATCGCGTAGGTACTACTTACCAAATTTCAGTCTTCTAACTCAATCTGCAGAAGCTGTGGAGTTGAGCGAATTTTCATAACCCCCAGATACCAAATTTCAGCTCATTTGATTCCATGGGAGTCGCTGGAGAAGCCAATATATATATATATATATTTTTGTTGATAATATACTTCCGGTTGTACCGGAAATAGACCTTAGGTCGCTTATTTTAAATGGGATACCCTATATATTATTACATTTTTGGATTGTACTTAAGATTCTAGGCAGATTCTATGCATCATGTCCTATACCTAAGTCTAAGCGTTTTTGACATATTTAGGTTTTTATGTCAAAAACGACGATTGCAAGCCCTAATATAATTATCAATTGTTCCTATAAGGAAGCCTTTTTTATTTACTTTGGGTTAGATTCCTTGTTGAATAGGACCCACTTTTTTCAAATGGAAACCCCCCATTTTCTTTATTCTGTAGTATCAAGCATTTAAAAAGGAGGTAACTTTGTATGAGGTTATCTTCACCTAAAATTTGAAGTTTTCAAAAAATTGCCAATTTAATATTTCTTTATGGCGATTTTGCATTCAATCGTTAAACAATTAGATCTAGGATAGTCACGATCGTATTTGAGATCGTACTCGTTTATTACTTACTACATATGCATACACACAACATCAATTTGTTTATCTGAACGTTTTTTTACGATAATGTAAAAAACTCAAAAGAAGTTGAATTGATTTTTGTCAGTTTTCTCAATCTCATTTTAGATCTTATTTTTTTGCACACCCTGTATGACTAGTTATCCAAATATTATAAAAAATCTAATAAAGTAGGTCATTTTCAACAAGGAATCTAACCCAAAGTAAGTAAAAAAAGCTTCCTTATAGGAACAACTGATAATTATATTAGGGCTTGCAATCGTCGATTTGACATAAAAACCTAAATATGTCAAAAACGCTTAGACTTAGGTATAGGATATAATGCATAAAATCTGCCTAGAATCTTAAGTAGAATCCAAAAATGTAATAATATATAGGGTATCCCATTTAAAATAAGCGACTTAGGGTCTATTTCCGGTACAACCGGAAGTATATTATCAACAAAAAATCATACATCAGATGCATTTTGCGCCATTGGACTTAGCTGCAAAATTTCATAAATATTCTCCTTTTCGTTCGAAAGATATTGACTTGGTTCCATACTTTATCGCAACCCTGTATATATATATATATATATATATATATATATATATATATATATATATATATATATATATATATATATATATATATATATATATATATATATATATATATATATATATATATATATATATCAGGGGCGGCTAGTCAAAGGAGGCTAAGGAGGCTAAGCCTCCTCAATAATATTCCGTGTATCACTAATATATATAATATATTGAATAGTCAGCATTCAGCATATTCATATTAATCAAAATCATATTATTTTATGCACCTACCTTCCTTGCAACCTACATTATATAATATAATTTATTAATTAAGATAGAAGGTATTTACACTTACTGCATTTTATTCATTTCAAGATTTGTGGCAACGCTGCGGAGGCTCAGAAAGGTATATTCTCAACAATCATTATGCCTGCCACAGAAGAGCAAACAACGGTGCAAATACTCCGAATGAATACTTCTTTGTAATAGAAAAGCAAAACACATGTAAATGGCAACACGGATAGGAATCCAGTCTTATACAATGTCGACCAATCACAACTTACTATAGAATTTCGCGTGACATCGAGTGAATTCGTTGGCCGAATACTAATGGCCGAAAACAGCAGCGTGATTACTTATATTGCTCGCGTATTGTTTTAAAATGAGTTTGGTTACTGAAGTTAATTTCAAAAATTTCAATGGTGACTTAGTGGAATATTGGTTATCCCATAACTTTAGTGCACTAAGTTATGAGGATAAAGTTTTGAAAAAACATTGCGACATACCCCTGAATTAAACAATTTGGTGCAGCGTAACAGACAACAAAACCGCGGTTTTAATACAAGGAATTATGAGAGACATCCTTGCCTAACCGGATCACAGGTAAAAAATAAATTATTTTGTTGGCAGTGTTTACTTTTTACTAGTGAAAATGTCTCTGTTCGGGGCAGCTTAGGATTTGAGGATTTAATTCTATACCTAGTTGAAAGTGAGGAATTTTTCACCGATAAAGTGAATTTATATATTTTTTAAACATCTTTAAATTAATTTTTGAACAAACAGAAATAGTTTTTCAAATCTTACAGCACAAGTTTTCAGATGTAATTTACTCACGAAATCGGCTCAAGTTTCTTTTGGAAAAAATTTCAGAATTTCGTGCAGAAGTTTATTTTAAAAAACTATTTCTGTATTTCAAACTACTGATGATACGACTCAATTTAGCCCAAAACGAAAGAAATTCAGTTGCGCAGAGCTTCACTATAAGCAAATATTTTATGAAATTTTGGATACTATTAGGGGTCAAATAGAAATAAGGTTCTCTGATTTGAAAGAACTGCATTTCTTCGACTTACTCAATAAAAATTTGTTAACCGGATTTTCGGCTAATTTTCCAGATAACCTTTTGGAAAATTTATGTCAAAAATACACTTTTTTTGATGAGGTGGCCATAAAAAGTGAACTGTGTGTTGTTTATAATGACAATGAAATTTTGGGGCAAAATGAAAATCATGTGAGGACTATTAAATACCTTTTTGATAATGATTTGAATCAAGATTTACCCCAAGTTTATAAACTCTTATGTCTAATTGTTTCTATCCCGGTGACATCGGCTTCCATAGAGCGCTCGTTTTCCACTCTTAAGAGAATTAAAACTTATTTACGAAATTCAATGAGCCAGAATCGTTTGAAAAATATTAGTTTGTTGTCTATTGAAAAGGAATTGGTAAAACTTTTGGCGAAAGACAAAAAATTTCATGAGGATATTATAGATCATTTTGCTAACGTTAAAGATCGCAGAATCCCGCTAATCTTCAAAAATATATAATAACTTTTTATTTGCTCTCACCAGCTGTTAACAAATTCGTTAAGTAGGTAGGTAGGTACCTATTTTGTGAAAGAAAAAAAAATTTGATGAATAGATGAATTGATTAATTGGCTGAGAAGAGTTTTTGTGAATATTGTAAATAGGAGTTGTAGGTCTCAAGGTAGACACTCGAAAGTGAAAACAAATTAATATCTTAGGGTGCTTGTTTTACTTTGATTTTCTTTAAATTATAAGGCGGTTGACCTTGAAATCCTAAAAATGTTCGCCTACTGTGTATTTTTTAACACCTCTTGTAGCCTCCTCAAACCAGAACCTCACGAGCCGCCACTGATATATATATATATATATATATATATATATATATATATATATATGTATATATATGTATATATATATATGTATATATATATATATATATATATATATATATATATATATATATATATATATATATATATATATATATATATATATATATATATATACAGGGTCCTGCAACAGTGGCGCGGTGTTCCATATCTCCATTTAGGAAACAGATGGGAATCTATATTTCTATAATATTAATTAATTGCTCGAGCTCGACAAAATGAAAATATTTTCGGTCACACAGGGTGTTCAATTTTTTCTGGGCAGATACCAACTATGTTTTTTCAAATGGCAACCTATATTTTTTTATCGCTTTTTCAGTTTCTACATAGAAAATGAAAGATACTTTACAGAGATCTTCATTTCGAAAATATTGACGGGTTTCGAGATTTTTGGCATTTTTGGATTTTTTTTCCAATATTGGTCACTCAGAATATTTGAAGTTATTACGTTGTGCCAAGTCCAATTGAGATATTCTACATTGATAACTCTCTCAAACGATGTATCTGAAATCGACCTGCGATATACAAGGGTATGAAAAACCGCTTGCCATATATTGTAAATGAAAATTTGCCAGATTCTTCCTTATTTTAAATGGAACACCCTGTATATTATCGATCCATAAGAACCGCCAGCAAAGGCTCTACAAATGTCATCAAGTATTCCCTATGGTTAAGTTTACTAGTTTTTCTTAAAACGGCTCTTTTTTCGAAAAATGGCAAGTATTCATATTTCTTCGCTATGATCTCAATGAACGACTCTTTTCAAAGCGAAATCGATTTGACGGCTGATAAGAATATACGAAAGATATCTTGCTTCAATTATGTAAATTACAAGGTGTCCAAACAAATATTTTTTTTATGATATAAATGTATCTTGCAATTCATTTTCTTCATTAGTAGCTGGCTTGATGCGCCCATGTTTAGAATAATTGATACATCCAGAAAGATTTTTCACCTGGATACCTTCTATCTGACTTCCATTGAGAATGAGTTCTACTTGCAAATAAACAATTCCTGTCTGATTCACCTAATCACTTTTTGATATCAACATTCTCGTGAAATTATATCGAAAGTTCAACTTCACGAATTACTGAAGATTTCAATAGTTATTTGAATAGATATTTTAATCTATCATTTGCCAGACTACTTGATTGCCAATAAATATTTTTTCCCTGAAAGGTTGCTTTAGACCGAAAGAATATGGCACAAATTTCGAGATTTTTGAAATTATTTTGAATTTTCAATAACTTACCTTTTGTGGGCGATTCACAACTTGTTTATCTACCAACAGGTGATATTTGAGAGAAGTCGTTCATTGAGATCGCAGCGAAGAAATATGAATACTACTAGCCATTTTTCGAAAAAAAGAGCCGTTTTAAGAAAAACTAGTAAACTTAACCATAGGGAATACTTGATGACATTTGTAGAGTCTTTGCTGGCGCTTCTTATGGATCGATAATATACAGGGTGTTCCATTTAAAATAAGGAAGAGTCTGGCAAATTTTCATTTACAATATATGGCAGGCGGTTTTTCATACCCTGTATATCGCAGGTCGATTTCAGATATATCGTTTGAAAGAGTTACCAATGTAGAATATTTGACGAAAAACTTTTTTCAATTGGACTAGGCACAACTTTATAATTTAAAATAATCCGAGTGACCAATATTGGAAAAAAAAACAAAAATGCCAAAAATCTCGAAAACCGTCAATATTTTCGAAATGAAGATCTGTGTAAAATATCTTTTATTTTCTATGTAGAAACCGAAAAAGCGATAAAAAATATAGGTTGCCATTTGAAAAAACATAGTTGGTATCCGCCCAGAAAAAATTGAACACCCTGTGTGACCGACAATATTTTCATTTTGTCGAGCTCGAGCAGTTAATTGATATTATAGAAATATAGATTCCTATCTGTTTCCTAAATGGAGATATGGAACACCGCGCCACTGTTGCAGGACCCTGTATATATATATATATATATATATATATATATATATATATATATATATATATATATATATATATATATATATATATATATATATATTGTGTGTATGTAGTTATTGGAAATGTGTAAACAAAGTTAAAATAGGAAATAAACATATTTCTTAGTGATCATTGTATTGTTAATGATTATGGTCATGAATATTAATAATAAAATACTATTTCTAAGCATTAGTTTTGTTTGTGCAAGGTCATCGGTTTTGAAAATTATTGCTTGACCTAGGGACCAAGCTACTGTTTTCTGCGGAAATTGTTAATATGAAACTGTGATTTTTAATTACTCGCCTATTAAATTCATATACCTGCCGCCGCCACTGGGTAGTGAAACTCGTGTTAGGTTACGGACAATGTTAATACCAAAGAATTCAATAGAAGAACTCGTTGCTCTATAAACTACACTCGTATCGTACTGCCCAGCCTTCTTGAATAATCGAAACAAAGTTGTTCAATTCTACATGGATCCCGTTTGATTTTTATATTAATATCCTTACATCCGTTTCATTTTTCGCTGAATACTTGGTGAACGATTAATGAATACCTAATCAAAATCAAATTACATGCTTGCTTCTAATTTGGCTATTATATTAATATATCTACATATTCATCACTCAATACAGAAGGATTAATGAATGATCAAAATGGAAGTATACATTTGGTTTCTTTCTACTAATGAATTTTTTTGTTCACATATATTTCAGATCTAACTGTCTAACGCAACAATTTTTTTAATGATTTTCGAATCTAAAAAAAAACTTGATACGTTCTCGTTTCACTATTGAATTGATATATCCAGTGGAGATTCACTCCACATAAGTTAGGTTAGGTTAGATTCTAAAAATAAAACTTTATACTTCGATCTCGTTTCACTATTAAATTAATATATCCAGTGGAGATTCCCGCCACATAGGTTTCACGTCTAGCTTAACAATGAGTGTGAGATTTTTGAAAAATTTAAATGAAATTTATACTGAGTTCACGTTTCACTATTATATCAAAATTTCTGAAATGTTTCAGGCGTTGTCTACTAATTTGTGTAGGATTTTTTTAATAAAATTACTTTTTCAACTTTATTCATATCTGTAGATATGTCAATATGTGTACCAACAAAGAAAATCGACAGATTCCGTTCTCTTCAATGAGGCTTCACTCGAAATCATAAGAAGGTAAAGGGATTGATATATCATCGCTTTTAGACAAAGATGACTCATTCAATAATGCGTGAATAAATGCAAATCGGGGGGGAATCAAGAGTGCCATAAACAAAATAGACAGTTGGAGTACGAGTGATCAACTTTCACTAAATGCCCAGGAAACACAGACTGACAAATTCTCACAAAGAAATAAAAATTACAGTGCTCTACACACGGGTGCTCGAAAACACAGAAATGTCAATAACCAAATGATTTTTATGATTATACACAATAGTTATTAGGCTCATGATAACCTATGGTTAAGACTTTGTAGTCAAATGATTTAAGGTTGAGCGGAATGCAAGTCTAACCAAGGAGATATTCTAAATCTAGCACCACTAACTTATAGGTATTTATACAAATAAAACAAGATCTGTTGCTGACGTGAGAAACTCTACCAATAAGTAAATTCAATGGAGCATACTACCAAGAGCTATAAGTAAGTAGAACTTCACAGGCGGCGAGATATCGATCTCAGTGAGGTCATATAGATGGACTCAACTTCTGAGCGAACAGGCGAGTAACATACGAGTGAGTCTGGCATGGGTAACAGGATACAGAGGGTAGGTACTGGGGAAATCGGACTAACGACCCAAGTAATCTTGTCAATATCATTCTTCAACCTAGAACCTTATGTGGCTAGGGAGAATTATCAAGAATAGAGATACAGGATCAGAGCGGGTGGTAAAAAAAAAATTAAGGGCAGAGTCAAACAAAGATATTCCTTTGAACACCATTTCCTATGTTCACAACATACCTCTCATGAAAGGACAGGACATCCGTGAAAACATCCATAGACCTCCTAACAAGACATTGTAGGGCTCAATAAACATATGACTACGGTAGACCGGGTAAAATATGTTCCCTGTAGCTTCTATCAGAACAACGGAGAAGCACTTGCAAAGGCGCAGATTAAGATTTTCACAAAATAATCTAGAATTTCCAGATACTGAAAGTTACGTAAATGAGCCACTGTCAAGGATGAAATCATCAAATAACTTTTCAATGAATATATATGCATCCAGTAAAAGACTGCTATTATAATCTCCTTTTAGATCTCCTCATAGCAGTTCACTCAAGATGTGATCGATAAATCTTTTCTTGTGCCATTCTCAAACTAGCAACTCAAATGCAGACGTATAAAAAACCACAATGCCGCAAAAGGGCAGCAGCAGGAAACTCAACCTACCTCATACTACCATATTGTTGAATAATGGTAGCTGTTGATAATTTGATTCATATTTTAGACACTATATCTAACAGCTAAGTACCCAGCAAACACTGAAACGCAGGCAATGTACAAAAACTGTACAGCGTTGCTGAACTTCACTGCAGCGATGGTAATGCAGTAACTGTATCAAAGCGGACCGTATATGTCCCGCTGAATTGTACAGTTACTGTACAGTACATACTGCATTTGAATTGCAGCTGCGCTGCAAAATGGCTGTATACGAATGCTCATATACAGCCATTGTGCAGCGTTGCTGCAATTCAAATGCAGCGAGATTTTGTAGTAACTGTACAAAAACTGTTCAGCCTCGTTGCATGTGAAATGCAGCAACGCTATACTATGGTTGCATACCAAACGCTGTTTTTACTGTACAGCAACTGTAAATTCGATTAAGGAATTCAGTATGTCAATTAAAGTTTTGAAAATTACTAAAAATCATTAATTTTGATCCTATAATTTGCGGTTTTGGTGTATAATCCAATGAAAAGTTAGCTTAATTGGAGAAAATTCTATATTAAGCATAAAATAATGGGATATACAATATAAATATAAACTTCTTATAAAAAAACAACTGAAACAGGAATATTAATTGGAATTTAAAATATAAAATAAATTATATATATAAAAAAAAAATGAACAACAGATAATATTAAACAAAATATCTCTCTCTATGGAGGTTAATACATTTGAAGGTATATTTTGCTTTTGGCTGCTCCTCACTCCTCTCTCATACGTATTTCTCAACCATATTTTAATGGTGGTTTGTACTTCCGTCTGTGTAGCATTTTCGCAGCCCTTGTTTATTCGTATGGTTACTAAAAGAGGAGAAATATGACGTAAGAAAAAGCATTTTACGTTTTCTTCATAAATACAACTAACACTTTTTGAGACACCATTACTACTACTATCACTACTACTACTCACTATCAGAAGAATCATTAGTTGATAATAAATTATTCTGATTACTTAAATTAGGTGCAACAATAAATGAAGTCGAAGGTAATGAATTATCATTGATAGTCTAATGGTTAGTCAATACTTTCGATTCAATTTCAGATATTTTTATGACATTTTCAACATTTCTTTTCAATATTCGGTTCAATTGCCGTTTGCTTTGAATTCCATATTCTTCCGCTTTTTGGAAAAGTTCTATATCACTCTGTATAAGTCTTTAAATATTCCACTACTTTAGGTTATAAAAACATAGGAAGATATCAGTGTTTTCACGTACCTTATTTCATCTCGTTGGGACTGCATCATTGCAATCCGCCCATAAATTCGAGCGGAAATTACACACTATATACACACTTAGTCCCGCACAATAAAATGAAGTAGGTACCTATGTTCAATTAAAATGTTAAAGAGCAATAATTGTTATCTTTCCACGATCTTTACAACCACAATACCACAAATCTTACTCAGCAATGAAATGGAAAATGGCGTCCAACGTAGAGATACCGTACTGTACTGAAGAGTAACGACTCCGACCTACCCCACGACGGGGGCATCTTGGGGTAGGTTGGAGTCCGATGCGATCCCACGTGCCTGGTACAAGTATTCGGACCGTTTTGCGTTTGCAGATATTGCTTCACAGTTGCTGCACATTTACTGAACTTCATGGGATGCGTATGAGACCCTTCATTTTTGTTGCGCAGAAACTGTACAGCAACTGTACTTTAAATACTGCATTCTTTGAAACGCAGTATTATCAATACAGAAACTGTGCAGTTTTAACACATCAATTTATGTGCTGTATTCAGGTGGCACTTGTAATGCAGTATCTGTACAGTTGCTATATGTTGTGTTTGTTGGGTACCTACATTTTATCAAGAAGATTGCAAATAACACTAATTTATAATCAAAATTAGTAGACAAAAACATTAACTTTTTGAATTTAAATCTTTGGGATACTATCAAACATAAATCAGTATACCTATAATTTCAAATAACTTATTAAATGTTCAATTTGCAGTGCATTTCTTATGCACTGCAAATTGTTATGTTAATCACTCATAATAATTTAATAAACTTATAATTTGTTTTCATCGCTATGTTCTAATAGTTTTTAATAATTATAACTATTAATGTTTGTTGATCACCCCTCCAACATTTTTGACAAATTCTCAAATACAATATTCGAAATATTCTCGCGTTTTGAATATTAAGTTGATTCGTTACAAATCAATCGGTAATTTAAATTCAATTGATTGAAGATTTTTCTGTACACTGAAATCCTAATAATATGCCATTTATTCATAGGGAATAATCTATTTCCCATTTTGTACGTTTGAATTATTTATTGTAGATAATGGAAGAGAATGAAACGAACAAAATCGATTGGCATACAAAGCAATATGGAGCGAATGTTTTTATAACGCTAGTAGTACAAAATGTGTTGCCATAAGGATGAACTTTGGATCAAGGTTAAGTATTAATATATTTTATATGGTTTGGTGACTAAGTCATAGCATTTTCGTTATTCAGTGATGTTTTTAATAAACTGGTATGTTGACAATATCCCAGATGATTTTTAGAATTCTAACTTATAGAATAGAGCATTATTGATATTCTAAAATGATAATAAAAAGCAATATGGAGCGAATATTTTTATAACGATTGTAGTAGAAAATGTGTAACTCAGTGTTGCCAACTCGGTGTATTTTTCACCAAAACTGGCGGATTTCAGTGTGCCAAAGAGAATTTTAAGAAGAGTTTGAGGAGTGTCTCAAAGATGGTGTATTTCTGATTTCATTTGGAGAATATCTAGTGAAATTGAAAACGATGCTGGCGCTTGCAGCGGCAGGAGGTAGCGACACGCCAACTACTATTGTAGTTGGTGCTTTTGCTTGCTGCGACCGTTGGAACATTGGAAGTTGTATTGTTTAAGTATAAACAGGCAACACCGCGCGCCAATTCCAGCATTTCCAACAGTGCCAACATCCGAGCTTCAACTTCCCTTGAACATAACACATAACCCAACTTTTATCTGTTTTCTAGTTCTAACAGTTCTATTTATCTATTACTTAAAAAATATTATTATTAAGAAGTTGTATGAATGTATTTTATTTTTGTTTTCAGAATAAGACATTTTCTTTATAGTTTCCTTGTAAACAATTGTTTTTTTTGATAAATATTTTTAATATTCTCTTTTGTGTCAAATTTCTATAGTACTTGTTTATTCAAAACAAACTTTGTTCCAATAGAAATAGGGCAAGTGCATATAACCGATTTTTTGCAATAATGAGCAGCCCTGGGGTAAAACAAGGTATTTTATTCTTGCAGTTATACACCCTTCCCCTTAATTCTAACACTTAATGTTTAAAACCCGCTTAATTCTGTGAAAAATACAATAATAAGCGAATTTTAAATATAACCCCTCTTTCCAACTAAGCCCTAAGGAATTACGACATGTGTCCGTGACCTTATGTTCATCAGATCCATTTTTAATGATGTATTTTGAATCTCAAATTTGGTGAAATCTGGTGAATTTCGAGGTTACGATTTGAGAATTCTGAAATTTATTAGTTGGCAACTCTGTGTGTAACCATAACGATCAAGGTTAAAGCTGCATTTATAGTTTGACGGACTGTAAACGTAGACGCACTGAATCCGTAACAAACGGAACGTAAAAAATTTTACAATGTATAATTCGACGGAACGGAATTTTTGTGCATGGGTAGAGGTTAAGGTGGTGAGTGACATTCAACATAACCTACAAATTATATTAATCGCCTGTGTTGGTTTGAATTTGTATTATAATATTCTAATTATTCATCTATTGTGAATAGGTAATTAACAAAATAAGAATAAAAAACAAAGAACTTTACTAAACTGAAGGCGGGACAATTGACATCTGACAGTGAGGCTAACATCACAAAGAATTCTTTCTTTTGATTGGCCGGACGTAAGAAACGCACTGTAAAGAGATGAATGTTGGTCAAGACTTCCGTTCCAGTCCGTTTCACTTACGTTACGTCATGCGTCTACGTTCACTTATATACAAGAGAACATACATTCTATAGTTGATATTATTGCGTTGCGTTTACGCTTACAGTCCGTCAAACTATAAATCCAGCTTATGTATCAATATATTTAATATGGTTTGGTGACTAGTCATAGCATTTTCGTTATTCAGTGATGTTTTGAATAAACTTGTATGATGACAATATCCTAGATGATTTTTAGAATTTTAATTCATAAAATAGAGCATTAATAATATTCTAAAATGATAATAAGAAAGAAAATTAATTGTGTTGTTATCGGTTAACCAGAAACTTTCAACAAAGTGGATAACGTTCCGAAGCTGTTGTAATTTTTTTGGTGGCGAGAAAAAGTTCAATATGTGGCTGCTTACTTCTCACACAGGACCTACAGTTTAACGCCGATTCCTGAAGGACAATGGTCTTGATCCTATATCATTACCTAACATGTACAAATTTTCTTGATTACTAAATCTCAAGGGACATAGGTATACAACACCCAAGAGCATGGAAATACTCGGTAACGATAAACTCTACTGAAGACTCTCATATAAAGTTGTAGATTGTTGATAAATAAAACTATTACTCTCGTCAAAAGATATTCGATTATGAATATATATATATATATATATATATATATATATATATATATATATATATATATATATATATATATATATATATATATATATATATATATATATATATATATATATATATATATATATATATATATATATATATTATATAATATAAATATTTAAATGGAACAAATTTAGCGCAGTCTAATAGAATCAGCAGCTGACTCGTGTTTCGGACTCTTTGGTCCTCATCATAGCGGGTAGACAAGTATGGGATGGAAAACAAGAAAAACAAACGAAATACCTTGCACACAATTGCGGCTTCAGTTCAAAATATCTGATTTTCGAGATTTGGTCGAACCGTGGATGACAACAATCGCCTTGGCATGCTGTTTACTAGCTACTAAAAAATATCATACAGGGTCCGGCAATTTTTTATTGATCAACTGAAAATGTATTGTTACGATTTCGGGTTCGCTAGGATGATTTCCAATAACTAACTAAATTCAATTAATGAACAAAAGAAATCAGTATTTATTTACACAACAGTAATTCTGACAATAACCACACTTTCTCAATAACTGTCACTAATTCAGAACACAACCTTCGTTCTTCTTCTATAACACGGTAGTTCACTGTAGACTAACTTTAGACTTACTGTAGACTAACTGAGGACTGTCCCTCGTCTCTTTTATGGTCGCTTTTATATGTCTTGTCATTCCTTCGAGAAGCTTCCAGAATGTTCTAGTCTTAGAATTAAGAGGGCGGTTACTTCAACGTTCATCGAATATTCCAGAGCACACAGAGTCGGCTTTAGACATTTTCGTAACACTGCCCCCCTCCTAAGTTTGATCGTCCCGATCAAAATCTTCTGATACACCTCCACCGTGATACTTTGCTAACCTATCTAAATGTACAACTTTAGGCTTCGTCCTAGGAGTGCGTTGAATTCGGTAGACAACATCATTTATCCTCTTTGTGACTTTATAGGCTCCTTCCCAATTCTGGCTCAATTTAGGTGATAACCCTTTCTTTCGCTGGGGATTGTACAACCATACTAAATCTCCTTCTTTAAATCCGGCTGAGTTCGCCCTCAAATCATACCTGGTCTTCATTCTGTCAGTACTAGCATATATCTTATCCCGGACGTGCTCATTAATCTTTTTTAGGTGCAGTCTCAATTCATCTGCATAAGTCTTTACTTCCAATGGTGTATCTTCGGGAGTACCGAACAGCAAATCACATGGAAAACGTAATTATCTACCAAAGAGTACCTTTGCTGGAGTATGACCTGTGGAATCATGAACCGATCCTCGATAAGCCATGTCTGAGTGCAATTCTAGTGGAACTCCGTATCGGGATATGAACTGATCTACCAGTACACGTGCGACTGTCTCAGTCTCTTGGTTCGGAAGAGCATAGGCTTCAGGCCACTTGCTGAAGTAATCCATGACAACCAGTTTGTATTTATTTCCATCGTTAGAAGTTGGAAATGGCCCGGCAACATCAATAGCGATTCTCTCAAATGGAAGCCCTACGTTGTATTCCTCCATTTTTCCATGAGTTATCTTTGATGGTCCCTTAGTGGCTGCACATGTTGGACATTTTCTGCACCAAGCTACTACGTCATCACGGCAGTAGACCCAATAAAATTTTTCCCTTATCCTTGCAATTGTCTTATTCACCACTAAGAGGGTTTTGATTTCTTAACCATCCGGACTTTCCCATTTCCTCTTGAGTAACCCATTTTCAAGAATTAAGGAATCCCATTGCGCCCACAGTGCCTTCGTTTCAGCGCTCATTGTTGAAATATCTTTCCAGGTGGGTCTACGGTCGAGTCTTTTCCATTCTCTGAGATGCCTTATTTCAGCATCTTGTTCCTGTGCCTCAATTAATTCTTTTGTCGTCCATCCCTGTTTCAAATCCAAGGTAATTCTCCTTAAATCAATTATTCTTCTGTTTCTGTTATTATCTCTGCTGCTGCTCTTTCTGGAACGACAGTCTTTACTAGTGTGTCCATATTTTCCACACGAGTAACATTCACCCTTAAAAGTTACTTGGTTCTTTTCAAAGGAAGAAATAAGTTTGTCTAACCGTTCCAATATATCTACTCCAAGTGTTTTGTTTTCCTCTACTTCCACTTTTCGTCGAGCTCTGTGTCTTGCTCGGTTATTCAAATCAATGGCAGTTCTCCTTAAATTGATTATTCCTTTGTTTCTGTTATTATTTCTGCCTCTGTTCATTCTGGAACGACATTCTCTACTAGTGTGCCCATATTTTCCACACGAGGAACAAGTTGATCTAATCGTTCCAATACTACTCCAAGTGTTTCATTTTCCTCTACTTCCACTTTTCGAGCACTGTGTGTTGTTCGGTTATTACAAGATGTTAGTTTTGCTGTTTCAAATTCCAGAGCCCTCACTAAAGCATCATTTTCTGTTCTAGGTCTCAAAATTTTCAGATGTTGAATCAGGTCGGTGTCTTTTAATCCATTTACAAAAGATTTGACACTCAATTGCCCAAGGATATCATCTGGAGCCAATGGGTAGGCTAACCGAGTCAACTTTTCTACTTCGGCGAGAAATTCTTGCAGTGATTCATTCGCCAATTGATGCCTACCTTCTAATTGAGCCTGGTACAACATTTCTTTATGATCATCTCTATATCTCAACTCTAGGGTTTTTATTAGAGTTATGTAATCTTCCTGCTCTTTTACTGATAATTTTTGTAACAGTTCTTCAGCTTTACCTCTGAGGGACAAAACCAGTTCTACTGCTCTCATTTTATCTGTCTAACCATTAGCTTGGGTTGCTGCTTCAAACTGTTGTTTGAATATTGGCCAGGAAGAATATCCATCAAAAGTAGGTGGCTTTGAAACTTTCAGTCTGGGGACTTGATTACACATTACTTTTGATTCATTGTTTTCCATGGTTGACATTCGCTTTTCTAAATCTTTCAGTACCTGTAATTCACGTTTTTCTAAATTATGCAATTGCTCCTCCAGGTCTTCCTTCACATGTACTATTTCTTCAGTTATTTCACCTCTCAATTTCTCATTATCCTCCTTCCTACGTTTGTCGAGGTCTTCCAGGATTTTCTGTAATCTTTGTAATTCTTGCTCTCGACGTTTCTGTTCATCTAGTTTTTCTTGTTATCGAAGTTTCTGTTCTTCCAATTTCTCCTGTTCTCGAAATTTCTGCTCTTCCAATTTCTACCGTTGACGTTGTTGCTCTTGTTCGGCGAGTTTTTGCATTAGTTTTTCCATCATCGATTCCATTTTTCTGGTTATTGGCGTCCCACAATTCTGACACCAGTTGTTACAAATTCGGGTTCGCTAGGATGATTTACAATAACTAACTAAATTCAATTAATGAACAAAACAAATCAGTATTTATTTACACAACAGTAATTCTGACAATAACCACACTTTCTCAATAACTGTCACTAATTCAAAACACAACCTTCGTTCTTCTCTTATAACACAGTAGTTCACTGTAGACTAACTGTAGACTGTCCCTCGTCTCTTCTATGGTCGTTTTTATATGTCTTGTCATTCCTTCGAGAAGCTTCCAGAATGTTCTAGTCTTCGAATAGTGCAGCGCCTGGGGTGCTCAAAACATGCAAACCTCGGATTTCAGTTATAGTGAATGAAATTTAAAAATAAAAATGGGAATTTTTAGTAAATCGTATATATAAAAAAGTTTACCTATTAAAAAATTGTGATTTTAATTTTTAAAAAAAAGTTAATGATTGAGCGCGCACTCTAGGTAAAAAGATGCCATTGGTGATATTTTTCAGCAAATTCATAAAAATTAATACATTAATATAGGTATAATAATCGGGAATAAGAAGTTAATTAAGGAAAATGATATAAAAAAGATAATTATAAATGAAATATTTGTTCATTTAAATAATTCACATTTTCATAAATATTCAATGTTTTCTTCAACTTCATTAATTTGAATCATAGGTGGAGTATTGAAACAACCATTTTTGCTGCACTGTAGACATGCTACACTACAGTATAATCCACTCTTCCGACAACCACAAGCAGCCTCACATTGCTTTCTGCAATTACAAAATAACATTCGCAATAGATGATCCGACGCTGCTAATCAATTCATGGTTACTGGGATGAACATGTTATTGAAATGCATCAATCCCCAATTCTCAATATTTTTTTCATTTCCTAGCCACATCTGGATTTTTAGGTAGACTCTTTTCAGGTGTTCAAATGCTGCATCAGTAGTGGAAGGTAATGATGATAAAAGAACACTTGTATTTTTAGTCGTTGCCTTTATGAAACAATTGAACCTCAGCGTATCTAAATCTTTAATTTTTGCCGGAGCTCCATATGTAGCCAAAATACATGCTACACCGCTTGAAGAATATTCAATTGTCCAATTTTAGTAAATTTCGTAATATTCGGTTCAACTTCTGATAACTTAATAATTAACTGAGATTGAATTCTCGCACATCACTCGGTGAAACATCATAAAGAATAAAGTATAAACTTTAAAATAAAAAACACTTGGCTTATGTTTCACAATATAAAAAATATTCATATACTGTATTTAGCAGTAACGAAAAGTCGACATGTTTCGAGTTATGAACTCATTATCAAGACTGACTACAGGAGAGTATTACATCGTATTTTATAAAACAGACAAACGCAAAGGTGATACCTGAAAATCAATTTGTTCGCGTACAAGGGGTAATTGACTATTATGGGCGGAACTTATTTCGAGAATTTCAAGAAGGTCAAGGCGCTTTCCTTTGTTACCTGAATGTAACAATTTGGTTTTGTTGAAATCCAGGAAGTGATTGAATTTTATACAATGCTCAGAGAAGCCAGTGGTATTTTTGTTTTGTAAAATTGACTTTTTATGTTCCTCAACACGAATATTTATATTCCTTCCTGTCTGTCCAATATAGAAAGCAGGACATTCATCGCAAAATATTTTATAAACACCCCTGTTTTCTCCGATGTTAGATTTTTCTTTATTATTGACCAAGAATGACTTCAAGTTTCTTTTATTTGTACAAATTGTTTTAACGTTATGTTTCGATAGTCTGTTACAAATTTTGCTACTCAAATTAGGCACATAATTTATTGGGAAGTATTTTTGTTCTTCATTAATAATTTGCGTGGGGTATATTGAATGCAACAAATACTTTATTCGTTTTTTCCCAATGAGCTTGTCGATAAGACTTTCATTGTAACCGTTATTAGTGGCTTATAATTTAATTGTATTAACTTCAGTTTGAAAATTTGTTTCCGATAATGGAATAGTGAACAACCTATGTATGAACGAATGAAAAGCACTGAGTTTTATTTTAATGTGTTGGTTACTGTCGCTGTGAATTAAAGTATCTGTGAAGGTTGGTTCCCATAATAGTCACTTACCCCTTGTAAACGAACAAATTGATTTTCAGGTATCACCTTTGCTTTTGTCTGTTTTATAAAATACAATGTAATACTCTCCTGTAGTCAGTCTTGATAATGAGTTCATAACTCGAAACATGTCGACTTTTCGTTACTGCTAAATACAGTATCTAAATATTTGTTACATTGTGAAACATAAGCCAAGTGTTTTTTATTTTAAAGTTTATACTTTAAACTTAATAATTATTTTTGAAAAACCTGTACCCCAAGAAGCTGGATATATTTGAAGACGGATATTCCCTTTTTCAATGAACTCAGATTCAGATGGGTCTTCAAACATTTGATAGATCGTCGAGATTGTATACATTCGCCTGGTGTAACTATTTCAATGCTTCCCATATAATGAAACGTTCCTTTACATCAATAGTGTTGATATTGAAATCAGCATTATCATGCACAAAGTGTACAAAACTGCCAGGTTTTATCTTTGGTGGTGTTGCAAAAGTAGCTGAAGCTTCGTAACACGTAGCTTCTTTCTATGAAGCACAGAAGCCTATGAGTTGCATATATTCATTACTTTTTTGAGTCAAATTTCCTATGAAATATTACAGCCAAAGTAATATGCAGAGGTGATACAAATGATCTTGGTCGCACAGCTGATATAGAATGTGCGATAGATTTGCATTTCTTTTCATAAGTATTAATTTTCTGTTAATATATTGTGGTTAATTTTTTGAAACATATGATGGTATTGGATCCAAATTTACTTGATATAACAATATCATAATGATAGAGGTCTATCAGTCGTTTTCTAATAGTTTTTTCATCCGGGATATACTCAGTAGTAATAGCATTTTTCAATTCTTGCGTAGTAAATAGGCAGTCATCATTTTCCTCTATGTAATTGTATATTTGGTCCATTGCTTTGTCAATGATCAAAGTTCTCGGAGCAACTTTCTTTTCAACAAATCTATTACTCCAGAAATTCTTTTATGAATTTCCCAATAATAATCATCTTTCTGTACGGCAATAAAATTCACAACGGTGTCACTTAAAGTTGGAGTGTTTATGTATGAAATTTTTCTTTGCCGATTTTCATTTAATTTTGCTTCGTTTTCTTCATCAGCTACTTGACCACAAAGGAAGCAGTTTTTCTAATCAAAGTGAGGGAAACCAATGCTACTTCGGAGCTTCTTTTTCGGAGGCGAAAAGGAAGTTTCATTTTCTTCTTCTTATATACTTGAATATATTTTTCATTAATATGCTTATGCCGACAACTTGTATGAGCATGAACAAATTCAGTTTGCAAGTGAGGTAACAATCCATCCTGTCGTTCGCATGAAGCAATTCTTAACGTAGCTACTCCTCTACTTATTTTTATAATATCACCCAAATCTGAATTGATTTTAGAAGATGAACCCAATTTTTCGCATATTATACAACTATGCTCATCAGTACCTATATATACTACTATATTATATTACTAGTCCTTGGTTTATCCATTGTTTGAAAGCTGTTGTAGAAAATAATTAAATAGTTTATTGCTTTTTATTTATTATTATAAAGTAGTTCAATAGGAAAATATCGCCTCTAGATTTTACTATTATTAAAATTACACAATTTTCACTTTTAAACATAAAAAATCTTTTTGCAAAATTACACAATTTTCCCAGAGACCAGAGAAATTCCGTTCAGTTGTACATTGCAGCTGCTGCTACCGTTCTCCTCCCTCCACGTTTTACTACCTTTTCAAGATCCCTACGGCCTTAATACTGTCAGGTATCTTTGAAAGATGGTCTTCTTTGTCTATATAGGTGAAATCTAACGTATACATAAAAAAAAATTATATAGAGGAAACTTATGTGCTCAATTATTAATTTTTTATATTTTTTGTTTATATATATATATATTTTTTTATATTATATAATGAATGTTTATATTATATAATGAAAAAATTGAAAGCACAAAAAAATTTTGGTAAATTTTGCAACTAATATCATAAGAAACAAAATCCTACTTCGATCGTACAAACACTGTAACAAAAGTCCGAGTCTAAAACCCCCGGGCGCTACACTAGAATTAAGAGGGCGGTTACTTCAACGTTCATCGAATATTCCAGAGTACACAGAGTCGGCTTTAGACATTTGCGTAACAGTATGTTATACCATTTGTTTTTATGCAGTTTTCAAAATTACATGGTCCAAGTGGCGACCATTTTTTTCGATACGCAGATACATATTCCCAAACGCCAAAGGATCCAAAAGAACACCAAACGGTAACACGTGGGTCTTGAAATTGCCTTTCATGGAGATGACGTGGATTTTCTGGTGCCCAGTAGCGAAAATTCTGCTTATTCACACAGGGAGACAAATGAAAATGACCTTCGTCACTTAGGAAATTTGTTAAGTGATCATTTTGTGGGAAGTTTTGAAAAATATTGTTGGAACATGCTCTGCAATTTTCCCAGTCCCGTGCACTAAGTTCTTGCCATCGTTCTGTATGTGTAGAACTTCAGATTGGCAGGAAAAATTCTTCTCACAGAACTATCTGACAAACGCATAGCAGAAGCATATTTAGCAGCTAAACGGGTAGGAGATCGTTCAACTGCTTCTCTTACATGTGCAACATTTTCAGGTTGACCGAGTGCTTCTGGGTCGTCCAGTTGATTTTTTTCTTAAGGCTGAAACTGGCTCTAAAATTTAAAACCCATAACAGTATTGTTTTGCTATCTGGAACTGGCGCATGTCTATACCAAGAGCGAAGTAAATACAAAACTTCTTTGCGTCGGAATCAGAGATTCGTTACTTTTCATAAATGTTTCGATAATGAAGGCACCATCGAGGCACCATGCATCCAATTCATGACGACAACTGAAATGGCAATGTGCGAGTACGAAACAAATACACTAAGCTCCCCCTGTCTTCAGTGATTCGTGCACAGTGGCGTTGCAAAATGTGGGAGAACATTTTGCCACACCCTGTATTTGCTGCACTACCACTCCAATTTGGTAAATACAAGAATTCTCTCGCTAGACCGTTCGAGCAATTGCGCAATGTGAGAAAACGGAGTGTAAAGATGGTTTTTTGTTATAGCGTAGCTCAGTAGACTGGAAGATTTAGAAGACTTATTAGTATTGTGAGTTGATTTTGAAATAATTGTTAAACTAAGGTCGGTAGTAACGTGACTTTGTCAGAAAGCCTTTTTGGGTTAAGACCCATTTTAGATATTTTGGGTTAGTTGGGCGATCAAATAGGAATAAATTCCAGCTGGACTAGATAATGTCAGTTCCTGGCGAATCGTTCAAGATATAATTGAAAACACTACAAATCAATCGTCAACGAACAAAATGTGCTCTTCACTCTTGGTTCACGAGATAATCAAATATCTGAAATGCTCTAGCTTATATTGCAAGTATTTTTCGCTGGCACAAGATAGATCTCAAATAATAAAACATGAGTATGTATATGCAATGAAAACACAGGTACAAGCATCTCAAAAACGATAATGAAGATAACTAAACTATCCACATCTTACAAAACCTAACCTAACCTAGAAATAGAGGAAAGTACGAAATGTAGATATGTACTATATGAAATATAAATTTCCTAGAAAGCTATCTTGCAACAAAAACCGTATTATACTTAAATAATTTTATACATCAAATATAACATTATAGTAGTGTCGCCGACTGACGGACTGAGGCGCAATGATATGGACTGTATTAAGAAAAAGATTAAATAATATTTCTTTTGAGAGTATTGGCGAATTTCACCTACCTTGAGTTATGAATTCGGCAGGACTCGCTGGGTAGCTACCTTGATGCTGCTTCCCTTGGATGATATGTTGAGAAACACACGAAACTATTTATATTTAATGATAAACTGCGATTGTCTTTATTTTAAGTACTCTCAGAAACGTCTGTTAGCGTCTCTTCACGGCAGGTATCTTCATTCGAAATTTGCCAATACACCTGCGCGATAACAATTATATCCCAAATAAAATTTAACTATACTACCTACCCGAAACAAACATTTGAATATTCAATAAAAGAAAAGAAAGAAAACTGTTTATATAAAATATGAAACCTAAACAAGTAGTTTGGTAACAAATTTCCCTTCGAAATTGAAATGAATTTTCCTGGATAGTTCATGCCGTAATATCGTTTTAAGATATTTGCACTCTAGTACATCAAAGACCATGAACAAAATTGACTTAATTAACGTATGATGGACGAAGGTATATTACAAAAAACAAACTAGATTATACCTTAATTTTTTTAATTCAATGAAAAGAAAACAATTACATTTGAGCAAAGTATAAGAAATAACTCGGTTCAACTAATAATCAAATAACCATAAAAACAGAATAATATTTCTTTCTTATTACAAAGCAGTGGAGAAAACATTTGGATTTGGATTGAAATAATATTTTTATTCGAGATAACATAACTAAATGAATTTGTACATATATATCACATTCGATTGGAATCGATAGAATCATATATTTTAAACATCCTTATCTTAGTTCCGACACGTTTTTCACTCTAATCATAGGTACGAAATTCGAAGTTTCATTGCGAGTCGAATTCGATGCTAGCATCGAATTGTGACTATTACTGTTACTTTGTGGTGGTGCATAAATTTGCATAGTCGGATAAACGGCTGGTTTCGGAACTATAGTCCGATGAGGAATGATGGTACTTAAAGGTGGAGGCATATTATTAGCAACAGGTACAGTTGAATTCAAACTTTGAAAGCTTAGTGGCGGATTACCTTTAATTACGGACTGTGCTATTATATTATGCGGCCTACTGGTCGAAGCGACGAGACTTTGCATTGGATTTACATTATTACTAATAATAGTAAAATTTTTTTGCGGTTGTTGACTAGGTATAGTTTGTCTCAAAAGAGAATTATTTAACGAGGCATTTGAATACTTGACATTTTGTAAGCTATGGTTCAGTACAATGGGGGAATTGGAAGAAGTCAATGTGGGTGATATAGAATATGTACTCCCATAAATTGAAGTGGAGATCGACGATGTAACATACGGTCCATTTGTACTGAATGGTATGTTCTGGATGGGCCTTGACGGCGTATGACTGGAACTTGTAGGCATTACTGAAGTAACCACAATAGGTATACTATTCTGAACATTATCTGAAAGTTGAGGTGACTGCGCAGAAGTGCCCACAGCGGATGAAATCGTCACTTTCGTTGAAATATTGCTTATCGGAAGTGCTATTGAATTACTATTTTCAACAGGCTTTGTTGCTTGACGAGTAATATCATTTAACGACACTTTCGTATTAACTTTACTCCAAGCACGATCTTTTTTTAGAAGTGGAGAGGGCTCATTGCCATATCTAACAGAATATTGAGCTGCATAAGATATATTCACTGGTATTTTATAAAAATTCAGATAATCCCTAAGATTCTTCAGTTCAAATAATTTGTCCTTATTTACAGAAGGTGATATATCAGCATTGCAGGGAATAACAGTCTGAACACTAGTTTCTTTGTTATTACGTTTTGTTTTTTTAAGGAGATCTTTCAATAAGGAGATATCGTTATCGTCCAAATTTACGTCTATTATATTTTCACCAATGATTTCAATATTTGGCTTGATAGTTGAACTGCTCGAGTTCAATTCAACAGTTTTAGTATTGCATTTTATATCATTTTTAGCTTTCGATGCATTTTTATTCGAAATTTGTATTGCCTTTTCGTTTTTAGAAATTGAAGTATTTTTTGGAGTTTGATCTAAAAATGTTTCCGATACGGAATTATCTCTTTCCACAAGAGATTGGTCTTCTTCATCTTCATCGTCGGAAATAAGAAAGATTTCAATTGGTTCAGGATCCAATTTCGATTCTAGTGTAGATACCATATTATCTTCTTTGGGTGTATCTTTTATTACTTCTCCTTTATCCACTATCGATTGCGCTGGTATTACTGGATTGACTATCTCATCTTCAACAATTTTGTCAGATTTATTTCCAAATGCCCAGGGGTATTTTTTTAATATTTCTTCAGAATTATCACATCGTTTTAAATATATAATAGGTAAATTATCCATTATTTTTTTTATGGAACATCCTCCTTCACTATGTTTATTAGTCTCTTCCATTGATCGAAAAACTATTCTGCATAAAGTGCACCTCATGTGATTCATTTTATGTTTTTTCAAATCTTTAGAATTATATAAAATGCCATTACATATATCACAAATTAAAAGTGTTTTATTAGCATATTTTACTGTTACTAACGAATCTATGGAATCCTCGCCTTCAACAGGATACAAATTTGTTTTCTGTTTTTTAGGTTTTGAAGAATTCGTACAATCAGATAATTTCCTTTTGCATGTATTGTCCAAATTATTCGGTAAACGGGATTCTTCAGCTTCTATATTATGAACTGAAGTTCCCTGATGTGGTTGGCGTTTATCTTCATCAACTTCTCCGGCATCTCGTGTAAAAGGACTCACTACAGGACTTAAAGTAGGCGAAACGAACTCTGATGATTTGATTGAAGCGGATTCTGGAAATATTTCTATATTTGGAATTACATGAGGTGTGATTTTATTTTCCAAATCTATATCCGCTATACTGTTTTCTTCCATTTCAACAAGTTTCTTTGCTGCTCTGATTTCTTTTCTTCTCCTCTTTGCTGTTCTTCTTTTCTTTTTATACTCCTCCAAGCTGCTTGTAATCTCGTTTCTATTAATATAAACGATCGGAGACATGTTGCATTCAGTAATTGAGGAAGGTAATTTTATTTTCGGATATTTTATCAATAGGTTGTAAACAGTTTGATGCATACATGTCTTCGGTTTACAAGCCGCCATAGCCTGTAATGAAAATACTTAATTTTTCATACTTATGCAAGGCATAAACTATATAATACCTTTAGTTCCTTATCGTTTACTATAGAACTGGACCTGAACTTGAACATTTTGATGGTGATGTGCAGACATTTGTTGCATAGCTTATGGGAAATATTATCCTCTGCAGTTACCTGAAAAAGAAAAACATTATATATAGAAATTGTTCGATGTAAACAAGTATTGAACGTTTAAAAGGCTTTTTACAGTGCGATATTTTGACATTTTGTGATGATCAATTTGCAATAAATAAGGGATCGAATTGGAGTACTCGAATTTGGAAACAAGGAAATGAAGGAATGAAATAGTGTTCTAATGTACTTTCAGTGTATGGATACATGCTACCTTATGTCGACGGCCAATTTCCAAGTATCAGGTGCTAAAGATGGAAAAAAATCTCAACTCACTTTTCTTATTTTCTCAGTCCAGACCGATAGTATGGGCCAAACATCGCGCCAACAAATAAATTCTCTCTATGAGTATGAGCAAAATGTCATGACTGTAAGTATAGAACGGAGATCGACGCGCATAGATAATATCGCGCTTAAATGAGCAAATCATGACATTTCGCTCATACTGTCATACATAGAGATCCTTTATTTGTGTCTGGCGGGATGTTTGTCCCATAAGAGCGGCCTACCTGCTTGCATATGGTATTGAAATAGTTCCCGGAGTATAAAAATCAAAACTGAGAAAATGAGAAAAGTGAGTAAAGGTTTTTCCATCTTTAGCTCCTGAAACCTGGAAATTGGCCGTCGGCATAAGGTAGCAGGAACACTGAAAGTACATAAAAACACTACTGCATCCCATACATATTATTGCTGAGAAAATAAGTAACGTCCGGCGGCTCTGGGATCTTGCCCTATTAGTAAAATTAGAATTATTGGGAATATTAATTTTGCTGTTCCACAGCCTTGTTTATTGATTTAGTAGTATTCTCATCGCCATGTATACAAACAGTATATGATAGAAAACAGTTGTCAATTTAAAAAGGTGAATGAAAAATTCATCAAAATTTTTTCAATAAAAGTATCATTTTCCATCGGTAAACAATAATTGTGGCGACCGTGATAGGACAGAGTGAAGATGGAATACTTAAAGATGGAAAGAGAGCACATCTGAAGACTTTTCAATAAAACACATAAAGGAAAATGTGACACTGCAAAGTAGTTTTTGGGTTTAAAACTAGTCCGTTTTTGCTAACTGCTACTATAAATTATCATTTACTTCATGTCAAAAAGACAGCTGGGAAACTGAAAGATTCATTTTAAGCGGATAATTTTATCACAAGTTTCAATTCCCTTGATGAATTAAATACATTTGTTGAAGAATCCAAAGAATTGATGACCCAGAACAAGACGTGTACGTTGCGGCTCAAAGAATTTTTGACCCTATAGGATTCACATGTCCGTTTACTCTAATTTCTAAATTATGGCTTCAAGATACGTGGGAATTGAATTTGGATGGAATAGTGAATTACCAGAGGAACTTGTTAAGAGAGTTAAGTAAAATGAGATTCAAACGTCTCAATTTTTGTTCGATTCCTAGGTCAGGTAGAATGAAGAAATATTTCAATATAGAGGAATCACCACCTCACATTTTCTGTAATGCGAGCAAACAACTTCTGCTGCCTGCCTTTTTGAGAATGAAAATCGGAAGAATTGCTTCTGAACTAATTCAATCGAATGGTGGGAAGGTCCACAATGGTTAAGAGAAGAGAATAACTGGCAACTTTCTACATATAATATTAATCATTTAGTGTAGGATGAAAGGAAACAAGATTCAGGTTGTAATTTAGATTATGAAAAAAAATTATTTTCCAAAAATCTCAGCTTCTGTCGCAAGTTCACAGAAATTGTTCGATTGGTTGCTTGGATGTTGAGGTTTGTCCATAATTCACAAGCAAAAAATTAAGTAGTGAACTAACATATGATGATCTGAACCTAAAGGAAGGGGATATCAGAATTATCAGGCTTATTCAAAAGGAAAGTTTTGAAGACAAAATGGAAAAAGAAAATTTACAAATATTTCAGGACGAAACATGAACTAGTCGTATGGGGAAGGAGTCTAAAGATTTCAAATTTCCAATACTTCTGCCATATGAACACGAAATGGTTAGAAAACTCATTTTATAACAATATTATATAGAATGTAATGCAGGTGTCCAAACACTACTGAGTCTTTTGAGACAGAAATACTTAATTCCAAAAAGAAGATGAACTGTAAAAGGAGTGATGGCCAAGTGTGTCATTTATAAGCGATTCAATAGGTGAATCTATAGAAACACCTTCTACAACTCTTTCAGAAAGGGAGAATCAATACGGCATCATCTTGAGTTCATTGATATTCATCTAGCGGGACCATTTTTTCTTAAAAATGGAGAAAAAGTTTGGATAGTATTATTTACCTCTGTACAATATACAGAGCGATACATCCAGAACTAGTCAATTTCCTGTCAACTGAAAGTTTTATTTCAGCTTTGAGGAGATTCATAGCTAGAAGAGGAAGGGGTTCAGTCAATTATTCAGATAATGTTACCAATATGGTTGGAATAAATAATCTACTTAAAAAACTTGGAAGGAAATTGTCGAGATTCCCCAGTTAGGCAAATTAAATGGATTACTTGCTAGCTAGAAGGTTTGGTCAGAGTAGTTAAGGAACTCCTCCGAAGAAAATTGGAAAAAGCAACAGTAATTATGAATACATGATAACCGTTTTATGCGACTGCGAAGCTGTTATATACAATCGACTATTAACTTATATATCAGAAGATGAGTCTGAACTAAAACCACTAAGTCCCTCATTGTTTATTCACGACTTACCAAACAATGAAATATCTGATTTGGACAAGATTGAAAGACAATATTTGATTAGGAGACGACGTTACCTGCAAAGAACTAGAGATATCCTATCGATTTAAGAAAGAATGCCTAGCGAAACTGGTGCATTCTGGTCACAAAAGGTTGAGTAACTTTGAAAGTTGGAAAACGTTTGCATTGGCCTCTTCAGAATTCTGGATATTTTACCTAGTAAGGATGGAGTAGCATGAATAGAAAGGTGAAGACGCAGCATGGCACTATTCTTCGTTCGTTTCAATACAATAGCTCTTCCCTCTGGAGATATCAGCAGATGACAAAGATCGGCTGATTTCAAATGAACACGAAGAACAGAAGAGTAAAACCAAACTGAGAGATGAAGGCGACGATCGGAAATAACAAGAAACTTCGAAGAAGGATGAAGTAGTCACAAGGTGTGGACGCACTGATAAACGTTTCAGGTTTTCATAGTTATGCTTTGGTGTATAATTTACTTTGCAACTTCTAATTTCATTCTACATAAAAAAAAGGGAATATTACTTTTGCTGTTACACAGCCTTGTGTATTATTTAATTAGTATTCTCATCATCACGTATACAAACAATTTATGATAGAAAACAGTAGTCAATGTAAACAAGTGATTAAAAAAGAACGTCAATATTCTTTCAATGAAAGTATCATTTTCCACCTATAAAAAATAATTTTCTATATTCCCGTATAACACAGGCAGAAATGTTCTCCAGGTTCTGAGTATTATGTAAACTCGATGAATTATTTAAAACCAAAGGACCATTGTGTCATTTTCGTTTTGAAAAAGTACTACTTTCCACACTGCAATCGTAGAAAATAGTTATATCTAGACCGCGGAATACCTTTTTAGAGTACTGAACGAAAAGTAATTTTGAGGTCACTGAAAAGTTTTACGGCTATTATACTATTTTTTGTGCAATCGTCACAATTATTATTGAACTAGGGAATTATATAATAGTGGCTTCCTAAAAGGGAGGGGTTCCGATCGTTCTTTTTTGGATTTGTCAAAAGAGTTTGGCTGTGTTGAACTCGAAACGCAATTATCAAGTACTACTGAAAATACGCACTGTAAGACCCAATCAAATAAGACTAGTCTAGGATAATCTTTCGAACAGAAGACAAAGAGTGGTCATCAGAACAGAAGATACAACTCACAAGGAGTTGACTGTGGGTAGTCCACAGGGAAGTACTTAAACCTCTGTTTGTCATTTATTGTAATTTTCTTTGTAATTTGGATATATATATATATATATATATATATATATATATATATATATATCTATATATATATATATATATATATATATATATATATATATATATATATAGGTATATATATAATTATGGACAATCAATAATGTATGCTAATTACAAGATCGTGATAATAACAAAGAATCTACCTCAGTCTCTTGTTAAATTAGGAAAACTAACTAATGGTATAACAGCAGGATGCAGTTCTCATAAACTCATGACCAATATAGATAAGACTGAGAACAACGATTACATTGAATGATGCTGTCAGCAATGGAATAACGCAAAGTGTGAATTTTATTTGTGTAGTCCTGGATAAACATCTATCGAAACAAAAATTGAAACAAAAAGTGAACATCTACTACTCTAAGTTACAGGATAACCCCGAGTAATGAGTGAGTTTTGAGTCGTTGAGTATGCTTGAACGTATGAACAAGTTGTTAACGTATGGAGCAATAAACGGAATTGGTCTAAATAGTTAATCTTATTTGTGTGTATCAACCCCAGTATTTAACATTTACCCCAAGGTTTTAACATCAGAAGTGGGATGTATCCCGTGTGTACCCTGTGGCCATAAATGATCATGAATAAACATTAATATTATATAGTTAAAATGAAAGATGAAATTCATATTCGTCATGACAGTGAAGTATCTGGAAAAGATGGAATTACTGCGCAGCCGTTGATGTCGACACTAGCGCTCACATCATTTAAGCTAACCAGCTTCGACCCTGACAAAAGCTTTCTGTAATGACTTAATTGTTGCTTTTCCCGAGAAAGAAACGCTAAAAAGTCGAAATTGTGAGTCACTAACCGAGTTCCGTAACCAGAAATTACTCAGCAACAGCAGATTCCATGATAGCTTGGGATGAAATTCTTAGCATGTTTGACATAAACTAAACAGTGAGATTAAACCCAATAAAAAAAAGTACAAGCACTTTCGGCTCTCGGAACGCAAGTTGTTTACACTATTGGGAGTTGTGATTTAATAGCTGTACTGCCGACCCTGACCCTAGAAATATACTTTATGGTTATTCCCGATATTGTTATGCCAAGCGATATCCATCTTATTATGGGATGGGAAGTGATTAGACGACTTTGCCTTAGAATTGAGAAAAATGCGATGGGCTTTTGAACTACATAACAACGAGCTTGCCATCGAAAAAGTTTTTACTATAAAGAACTTGAATAGCGTTCCTGTTAAAATGAATCAAATTGAGAGTGTTATGCTTATAATCTTCAACTGCGATGACAGGATACTCAACAAAAGTACTTCAGTTTGGAATAATTCCTAGACTAGCGACTACACAGCTGTTTTTGGGTGACACACTGCCAATTAATAAAATTATTGACCCAAATAAGGATGTCGCAGATGCCCGAAATAAAATAAGAAACAGTGGAAACCATCCAGCTCAGCAATTTGACGCTACACTACCTCGAGCCAACTTGTTTACAGCAGGTGACCTTGTCGCTGCAGAGTATTCTCAGTTTGCCGAAGGGAAATTAAGGGACAAATATCCAGGGCCTTACACTGTTCGTGCTCTAGTAACGAAAGATGTGCTACATAAACAAGGTCGACAGATGACGGTAGCCGCTCATGAGTAATTACGATCGTGGTCTGCCACAACATAAACAAAGAGTAAGATTAGTGATGTTAATACTTTTATGATTTTTGTTGAATTGAATTGATTTGCTGGATGATTCGTTTTGAATAATTTATTGGTTACGTGAATGATTGCAATGCTGTTTAAAGTTTATTGAATGCAATGTAATACAGATGAATTACATTTATTATTGTTGCCGTTTTGAATAATTTATTAGTTATGTGTTGATTGCAATGCAACCTGAGGTTTATTGAATGCAATGTAATACAGATGAATTACATTTATTATTGTTGCCGTTTTGAATAATTTATTAGTTATGTATTGATTGCAATGCAACCTGAGGTTTATTGAATGCAATGTTATACAGATGTATTACATTTATTTTTGTTGTCTTTTCTTTTCGATATTGTGCATGGTGAAAGATTTCAAAAAATGGATTAGTGGTGAATCCACTAGGTTAAAAATAAAATGAAGTATCATTAAATAATTTATAAAAAAAGTAGGAGGTGGCGATCCCACTCCGCTTGAATAAAAAGAGGAACTTGACGATCTCACGTTGCCTTATAAGTTTGTGGCGATCACACAAGACATGAAATGAAACATTATATAATTTACAAATAACCATTAAATAATTTATAAAAAAAGTAGGAGGTGGCGATCCTACTCCGCTTGAATAAAAAGAGGAACTTGACGATCTCACGTTGTCTTATATGTTTGTGGCGATCACACAAGACATGAAATGAAACATTAAATAATTTACAAATAACCATTAAATAATTTATAAAAAAGTAGGAGGTGGCGATCCCACTCCGCATGAATAAAAAGAGGAACTTGACGATCTCACGTTGCCTTATATGTTTGTGGCGATCACACAAGACATGAAATAGTGGCAGTACCACTAGGTTTAAAAAGGGTAGTAAAAGTATGTTTTAAAGGTAGTAGGTACCATTACATTACAGCAATGAATAGAAAATGTTATATCATATAGTAAAACTCTGATATAAGTTGAAGTAAGCAGAAGATATCAGTATGTTTTAAAGGTAGTAGGTACCATTATATTACATAATTTGTGGCTATGAATTGAAAATGTTATATTATATAGTGAAACTCTATGAAAACTTTGACTGACATAAGATGAAGTTGTAGAAATGGCAATACCACTTGATATAAAAAAAATTATATGTAGTTGATTTAGACAACGAACATTCTGTTTCGTACTTGATGCTTACAGATAAACACAGTGCGAGGACGCCCTAATCACAGGATGGCCGTGTTAACGGTATCCCTATACATCCCCTTTATGCACCCCATCATTTGTCACGTCAGGACGGACGAGTGGTAGAAAGCGGACATGCGCCTTACCAATGAATCAGTAGAGAATTACTGCGCACGAGTGTGAAGTCGGGGTGTCGTCGAGTATGCTTGAACGTATGAACAAGTTGTTAACGTATGGAGCAATAAACGGAGTTGGTCTAAACAGTTAATCTTATTTGTGTGTATCAACTCCAGTATTTAACATTTACCCCAAGGTTTTAACATCAGAAGTGGGATACCCTGTGGCCATAAATGATCATGAATAAACATTAATATTATATAGTTAAAATGAAAGATGAAATTCATATTCGTCATGACAGTGAAGTATCTGAGCAAAGTGTTGTGGCTGATGAGGAAGATTGTCGGTTCAGTAATATATATATCATATATATATATATATATATATATATATATATATATATATATATATATATATATATATATATATATATCAGCTGTAGATACCAACAAATACTAGATTCAAAAGAAATAGACAGCAACGATTACAAAATAAGGCGACAGTCCTTCATGTTTCCTTTATGAAACATAACCCACAATGCCTATTTCCGAGCTATATTTGAGAGAAATCTATTTAGTAGTTTTTAAGATCACAAACAACCTTTTGAAAAGTGAATTATCTGTGGAATAGAATATTGATCATTTATACAATATAAGTATAGAAGTGAGGTTCCATCTTGACAAGAATGTGAAGACAAATTATGGAAGTAGAAGACTAAATTACGCTGCGGTTGACCTTTTCAATAAACTTTCCAAAGTTAGTAGGCTACTGGATTTAATATGGATTTCTCTATAAGAATGTCAATTTTATTCTTAAATCAAAATTATATCATAATATAGGTTGTACTTTGTTTTTCGTTATTTGTGAGAACAACTGTAAGTTCATTATCAGATTAAATATATATTATTTTTATTATTATATACTTATTGGGAAACTTTATCACCTAGAAATCATGTAACCTTTAATATAAGATCATTTCGACTCACGCATGTGCATAGCATTGAATTAACATTGTTACGATTATATCTGACATGCGCACACATGGATCTCTAATAAAATAAATAATAATAATATCATCTGCTGTAAATATCATGCACTTTTTCAGAAAATTTGATTTCAAAAATCAGTGGAGTATTCGCATATTGTGATATAAAAGAAACCAAAAAAGAAATTGTTTTTCTTGTCCACATTAATGTGATGTAGTTGGATTTCAGCAATTTACTATACAACGTTGCGAGAGGTGAATTAATTCGAAATATATTCCACCTAGTGGAACTCAACTGAAAGAAAATGGAAAAGTTCGTATGAAAGATGTCTTGTTCAATACTTCGTGAAAAAAATTTTCGATTAATCAAAATATGACACATATAGTCAAAGTTTGGATTACATGTTTAAAATCCGCTGAACGGCAGAAGAAACTGCTTTTCGTGTTATAAATTATTAAACATTGTACTCGTACATTTGTCCGTGGATTTAGTAGTTTCTGATAATTCTGAAGCAGGAGTTTCCAAAATATATATGTTTCGATTCCGGGGTGAGTTTTCAAAAAATTATAATTAAATGGTAGAGATGTTCATAATTTTCCATATATATCATATTATTAAAGGAATTTTATTAAAAAGTGTTTCCGCAAATGGGAGAATTACTTCCATGTATCTTGAATAATCTCTACGATTTGTTATTTGAATCGTATCATCACTTGAATAACTTTCAATTTTTTCTGCGCATGTGTAGGCAACTGGTAATATAATATAACTTCTCATTTCAAGTCTGTAAAGTTTGTGAAAACAGAAACAAATATTTGAATATGCTTCAGAGAATCCCCTCAAATAAAGTAGGTATAAAATTTCACATGAAATTATATGGAAATGAAAAAAACGCATGAGCAGTAGAGCTCCATCGCTGATGTAGTATTGTCTCCTCATTTTTGTTTTTCCTTTACATAAAAATTCCTAACCCCCTGAATCAATTTGGGGAAGCTGTGGCGATGAACGAAACATTGAAACTTAGAAAAAAATCGATCCTCTAACCTAATCTGTAGAAGTTGTGGAGGTGCACAAAGCCTCAAAAAAACAGAGGATCTCTACTTAAAAATTGCGGCTTGAACAGAAAAAGACGATACTTCAAAAAAGCACTTCCCTACCATCAATTGAATCCACTTTCAAAATTTTCATTCCTCTAACTCAATTTGGAGGGATCTGGAAGTGAGCAGAACCTTGAAACCCACGAGAAGTCATGAAATCTTCACATTGAATTGACGGTGGTTAGAGGAAAGTGTCGAAACCACCAAAATGCACTTTCCTAACATTAACTCAATATACGCACAAAATTTAACCCTCTAACTCAATCTGGTTTAGCTGTTCAGGTGACCAAAACCTATAAAAAACGAAAAAACAAGAAATCACTAGAGGTAAATAGTGGTGAATGAGAGAAAAATTTGAAACCAAAAGGCTTTTCCCTAACTTCAACTCAATCCATGTACGATACTCCAACCTCTAGCGCCATCTGTAAGAGCTGTTTAGGAACAGAAAATATCAAATATTGTGAAAACGCAGAAAATCTTTACATACAAATAGTGGCATTTAGAGAAAGTGTCTATAAAGAGCAATTTTCTAACATAAATTCAATCCACGTGCGAATTTTCAACACTCTTACTCAATTTGGAGGAACTGTGGAGGTGAGCTAAACCTTAAAACCATAATTAAACATGAAATTTTTACATTTAAAAGACCTCAGTTAGAGAAAATAGTCGAAATCACCAAAAATCACTTCTCATGTATCAACCCAATTCATGTACGAAATTTGAACCCTACAACTTAATCTGGAGGAGGTGTGGAGGTGAGTAAAACCTCAGAAACCTCGAAATCTCAAGATATTTCTGAACACAGTTGTAGGCGGTTACGGAGAATACTATATACCCTCAAAATCTCACGTACATATGTTCAACTCTTTAAATCAATTTGCAGAAGCCCTGGAGGCGAGCAAAATTGCCAAAACATATGTTAATTCTACTTATATTTTCAGAACCGAAGAACACCAAATCTGTCCCTATTAATAAAAAAATATAGATATGGTTTGTTTTAAACAAATACAAACAACAATTTATCCGATATTTGTCTTGTTCTTGAGAAAAATCGAATTCATCTGGTTTTTTGAAAATATTTATTCGATTATCTTGTACATATTCTTAGGAATGATATAATCCATTATTATCAAGTAAGGTATTGATGATAGTGCCTCCTGTAGGAAAATAATTATAGGACAATACCGCTTTTATTCTGTGATATTTAAAAACGAAGAAATTACATCATTCAGTACAAGTCACTCAGTTACAAGATTATTATATAAATATGGATAATCTAATTTTATATAATTAATCTTACATATATTATGTTAGTCACTGAGTTCATTATCAGAAAAAGTACTTGTAGCATACAACCGTTTTTTATTTTCATCAATTATTCAAAAAGTACAATTTTGAACTTCTATAATTCACCGATAGGTGGCGCTGGCGATCGAAATTTTTCTTCGTAATTGTATATCAGCTATATAATTCAGAAGAGTATGGGAAAGTCGACTAAATTTTGATAAAGACGAGATAATATATTCATCTAAGTTCAAAATGTGCAATGGTACAGAGTTTAAACACAAACAGCAATAGTGAAACGTCAAATATGATTACTTACAGTTACTCCAGTCGTTATTTGGATAACATCAATTATATTTTCCGGTATTTTGATCCTATCATCGAAAATCGATGTTAAATTATCTGTCCCTAAACACAACCTGCAAACTTCCATTACATTGTCTACATTCCTTTTCTCACGCCACATTCTGACAGAATTGATATTAACACGAATGCACTAACACTATAAACAGTTCTATGATCGCTGGTTATCAAAACACTGCCAACTCAACAACTAAGACGTGACTGCCACTGCTGTCTAGCTACACCCATAATGAGAGTGTTTGGGCTATCTCCCCTCTTCTTCGCATCACAAGGTTCTATTACCAGAGCTGAAAACGTACGGCAGATTAACAGTTTCCACAGCAACCTTCCTCACTGTTAGCATGGAGGGAACTACATTGAAATAATTGAGTTCCACTATATATAAAATATATCATTCATCCCTTCCATAAGTTTCTAAGCTTGCGCTGTTGGTGTACTCAACCTGGAGATTCATTTGTGAAAAGAGATAACTAAATTGAATAAATACCTATATTCATTCAATAAATAATTAATTTGAAAAGCAGTAGAAATATGGTCCTTTTTTTTAAAGTAAAACTAATTTGTTAGCATTTCAATTACTTATCTAGATAATATATGTATATATATATATATATATATATATATATATATATATATATATATATATATATATATATATATATATATATATATATATATTATATATATATATATATATATATATATATATATATATATATATATATATATATATATATATATATTTGGATTGATGAGGCTGTTACTCGATGAAAATAAATCGTTAACATTTTTGAGAAATGAATCTCTGGTTTTAACGATTTTCACATAAAATAGAACAACAGTCGCACAACGCGTTTCGCTGACACAACAGCTTCTTCAGGTGCGAATTTCAAACTGAAACTAAAATATCTAATGCAAGGTTTATAAAGTACAAATGTAAATTTGGGAAATCCATTCTGAGATTTTAAGAACAAACTACATTCATTCATATGCTAGACATTTAATAAAAGAGAAACATGACTTCAATTCGGATTTAGAAATATATAAATAAAAATTCCCAGAAGAACAACCAATTGGATGTGAACAGCTTCCCCCTTCTTAACCTTTTCAATCAATGAAGGTAGTTTGTTCTTAGAATCTCAGAATGGATTTCCCGAATTTATATTTGTACTTTATAAACCTTTCATTAGATTTTTTGTTTCAGTTTGAAATTCGCACATGAAGAAAATGTAGTGTCAGCGAAACGAGTTGTGCAACTGTTGTACTATTATTGTGAAAATCGTTAAACCCAGAATTTCATTTCTAAAACATGTTATATATAAAATAAATATATATATATATATATATATATATATATATATATATATATATATATATATATATTTTTTTTTTTGTTTTTCATTAAAACCAATATAAATTAAAAAGAGAGAATCTGTTTTTTTCCACGACAACCATTATTTTGGGCCAATAAAAATTTCATAATGAAATATGTAAACTGGAGAATGACGTATGATTTTCATGCAAAAAAAACCGTGAAAATTTATGGGGAAATAACAGAAATTATATCAAACGTTCTACCAGGAGCGCAGAATGCGAAAAGATATAACGGAGAATTAGCATGCCAACTTTCGGTACCTATCTGATAAAACGACCTTCCCGCCTGAGAAATACGAGGTCGAATGGTAGAATAACTGGTAGACACGAGGCCCAAGGCGATTGCATTCTTTTCCCTTTTTTAATATGATTAAAGAATGAGATGATTACACATGGAATCTGAGTTTCGTTTTATATAAATTTTGTTCATATCTATAGTATCGCAAATAATTTAGTTCAACAGTAAGAAGAAGTAATGAGAACATTTATTCAAAATGTGTCCTGGAAAGTATTCACATGCAAAGAAAGAAGTAGGAATATAACGTAGTTAGATGCATTCATAATATAAAAATTAAAGGAAAGTTGTTGGCTATTATATTTTGAATCTCTCATAATTAGTAAATACAAAATAGCTACACAACTGTCATTATTTGGGAGTAAGCTACCAGAAAAATTTTGTATTTCAATGTTTTCATGCAAAAACTGTGGAAGTTTTTATTGCAAATTCTTCTTTAGAAATATCCAACTTCTTCGATTTAATTCAAGCAATTAATGTTTTTCTTCTTCTGAACATTGTCGGCATGTGATAGGAAAGTATAATTGAAGCTATTTGATTTTTTTTATAAATTTAGGGTCGGTGTATGATTCATTATATCATATGAATTATATAATGAACTCTTCAGAGATTATTTTATGAGAAAAACAGCTGAATAATCTCTCCCTGATATATATATATATATATATATATATATATATATATATATATATATATATATATATATATATATATATATATATATATATATATATATAATTATTTATATATTCATTCTAATTGTTGTTGCCTGTGAATCTATATTTTAATAACAGGCTTGTTGAATCTCAAAAAACTCGATTTTATTAAGAAGTTGATGTTTCGCCACGACATTCGTGGCTTTATCAAAACTTTTTTTTTTTTTGAAAAGTTTTGATAAAGCCACGAATGTCGTGGCGAAACGTCAACTTTTTAATAAAATCGAGTTTTTTGAGATTCAACAAGCCTGTTATTGCTAATAATTATCAAAAGATTATATATATATATATATATATATATATATATATATATATATATATATATATATAATATATATATATATATATATATATATATATATATATATATATATATATATATATATATATATATATATATATTTATATTTATATATACACAGGGTGTCCCACCGGGAAAGAACGCGATCTGTATATGGAAAACTACACATAGAAAACTTTTGAGAATTTGACAGTATACTAATGTTGATAGGGGCAACTCGACTAAAATATTTTCAAGATGGTGGCACTTCCGGTTATACCGGAAGTAGATACCAACTTGCTTATTTTAAATTGGATACCCTATATATTAATACATTTTTAGATTCTACGCAAGATTCTAGGCAGATTTTATGTATTATGTCCTATACCTAAGCGTTTTCGACATATTTAGGTTTTTATGTCAAAAATGACGATTGCAAGCCCTAATATAATTATCAATTGTTCCTATAAGGATTCCCGTGTTACTTACTTTGGGGTGGATTCCTTATTGAAAAAGACGTGCTTTAATAGATTTTGTATAGTATTTGGATAACTAATCATACAGGCTGTTCGAAAAAAAAGATCTAAAATGAGATTGAGAAAACTGACAAAAATCAATTTTTTCAAATGGAAACCCCCCATTTTTTTTATTTTGTAGTATTTAGCATTTAAAAAGAAGGTAACTTTGTATAAAGTTATCTATACCTAAAATTTGAAGTTTTCGAAATATTGCCAATTTAATATTTTTATATGGCGATTTTGCATTTAATCGTTAAACAATTAGATCTAGTATAGCCACGATCGTATTTGACATTTCAAATCATCGTAATGGCACCCAGGTTAAATTATACAAACGAAAATTATTTAAACTTTTAAGGCTTATCTAAATCATTTTCATTTAAATGCTGCACTAATGAAAATATGGATAGCATAAGGGTTGATATTTGTCTTTCCGTAAAATTCTTAGAACTGACGATTTAGATAAGCCTGATTCTAATGCTATCTGCCTCAAAAGTTTTGTTGGATGTGCTTCAAAATATTCCAAAATTGCTATTTCAATATTTTCATTGTTAATAACTGGTTTCTTTTTGTACACTTATACCTTTACGGATCCAAAATTCTTGAAGTTTTCTATAATTCGTTTAACAGTATTAGGTGATGGTTTTTATTTATGAGGATATCGGGTCGCACATGTATCACATGTTCTTGAAATAATTTATCACATTGTCCATAAATAATAAATAAGTTTAAATAATCTTCGTTTGTATAATTTAACCAGGGTGCCATTACTTGAAATGTCAAATACGATCGTGGCTATCCTAGATCTAATTGTTTAACGATTAAATGCAGAATCGCCATATAAAAATATTAAATTGGCAATATTTCGAAAACTTCAAATTTTAGGTATATATAACTTTATACAAAGTTACCTTCTTTTTAAATGCTTAATACTACAAAATAAGAAAAATGGGGGGTTTCCATTTGAAAAAATTTATTTTTGTCAGTTCTCTCAATTTCATTTTAGATCTTTTTTTTCGAACACCCTGTGTGATTAGTTATCCAAATACTATACAAAATCTATTAAATCAAGTCTTTTTCAATAAGGAATCCACCCCAAAGAAAGTAATACGGGAATCCATATAGGAACAATTGATAATTATATTAGGGCTTGCAATCGTCCTTATTGACATAAAAACCTAAATATATCAAAAACGCTTAGACTTAGGTATAGGACATAATACATGAAATCTGCCTAGAATCTTGCGTATAATCTAAAAATGTATTAATATATAGGGTATCCAATTTAAAATAAGCAAGTTGGTATCTACTTCCGGTATAACCGGAAGTGCCACCATCTTGAAAATATTTTAGTCGAGTTGCCCCTAGGGGGCGTTCAAGTATTACGTAACGCAATTTTTGAAGATTTTTGACCCTCCCTTCCCCCTATGTAACGCGCCGTAACGTTTTCATGAACCCTCCCTCCCCCTCCCTAAACGTTACGTAACACCCAAATGGCCATTTTCAACTTAAAGTCACAAATATGTTGCGCAAAGTACCTGAAAGTCCCTAAAAAACCTACCTTTGTTATTGTTTAAATGGCGTTTTCGTTAATAATAAACAAAAAAATAGTATTCTCACTCGCAATACATGCTTATATTTTTTATTTTATTGTTTTTTAATAAATAATCATACATAATGTAAAATATTGAAATGGGCTCAAATTCGTCCTAATAAACTTCTATTGCTAATCTTCATTTAATTATGCCGTTTTCCTAACTTGGCTCTGTCCTTACATACATTTTTAGCTTCAGCCACCATTATTTTTCTCAAGCATTATTAGATTTCAGCTTATTAGCAGATTTTCACTTTGGGAACCTGCTTATTAAAATCGGTGCGATTAGCAAAGTTGGACCTAGGACCAAGATATTTTTTCGTTTCATGACATTTCAGGATGCTTGGCATCAAAAACAGAATTTCAAAAGTCTCTCTTTCTCTACATATGTATATATAATATATATATATATATATATATATATATATATATATATATATATATATATATATATATATATATATATATATATATATATATATATATATATATATATGTGTGTGTGTTCGTATGCATGTAGGTAGATAGTTTCGTAGTTTCGCTCCTGTGTATTACGTGTTTAAAACACTAAATGAAAACTGGCAACGGAAACAAAATATAAATGACGAATAATACAGTAGAGATATTCCCCATAAAACATAAACGGATAGAGTTGCCAACTTGGGACAACAAAATAAAACTGACTTACAATACAATCGAGGGATTCCCCATAAAAAATAAACCAAAAGAGTTAACAACTTCGGAGATTCAAATTCTCTAGTTTTTTATTTCAATAAAAATCAATGTTACGTAGCGCGTTGTTCGAACACCCCTCCCGCCCCTGTAACGCATCGTAACGTTTTATAAGACCCCTCCTCCCCCCAAATTGCGTTACGTAATACTTGAACGCCCCCTTGAGTGAATTAACATATTTCTAATTATTCCCCAATACAAATCGTGGGTGAACTACTATCTGTATAAGAACCCATAGATATTTTTTCGTTTCATGACTTTTTATGATTGTAATGATGGTCAAAAGAAATCGCACGGCATCTGCTTGAGGAGGCGACAGATCAACGGGCAACCTCACAAGAATAATAATAATAATAATAAAGTTTATTTCAGAGAATAAACTAATTACATCACAGAGGTATAATATTATAGCCTGTATGTGATATTAAAATAATATAAATTCCTAAAATTATTCCATGAAGGTTAACAAAAAAATGAAAAGCAAACAAAAATTCTTCCATGAAGAGCAAACCACAGATATAAAAGCAGCGCAAAGTTCATGTTCTGATAAAATTCTCGTTCTTCACACTGCATACTCACTTTATGAAGTAGGTAGTAAACATCTTTGAAATTATTTTTTTTTGTTAATTGCTTTCAGAGGGAGTAATCCATTTTTTGCGAGTTATTTTTTTTTCAAGCTGCAGGAAATTTCTGTTGTTATCTATGTGTTTTGTTAATTTTTCAATGAAAGAGAGAATCATATTATCAACATTTTTCTTTTCATACATAGTCTACCATGTTTCTTTACTCAGATCGTCTCTTAATTTCGAATAGTTGATATATATTTTTTACTTTTCTTTCAGTCTTTTTATTTACTGAGGTTTTATTACTCGAATCTACGGCAAGCATAATTGGGAAGTGATTTGTAATTAAGTATTGCAAAATATATACCTTTATAAGTTCTAATCGATTCTCGAGGTTCACTTTTTTGACGAATATATGATCTATACAAGTGTTTCCTCCAGGCCTAGTGCATTCATTTATAATAGACATAAAACCGAATGTAAACAATATATTCTTATACTAATCAACATACTCATCATCTGCTAACAAATCAATATTCATATCTCTGACCAACATATGTGTTTTGACCCGGCGTTTTCTTTCCAAATAATCAAACAGATCGGTATTTGAGGTGTGTACACACGTCTGAGGATATATAGACATATTCTAATGTATACTACGATACCATCATTTTTATTCAATATTCCGTTGCTGTAAAATGTTTGGTATCCATTCATGTTGAAAATTTCTGTATTATTTATTTGGAATGTTTCAGATAGCACAATTATATCGAACTTCAATGAAAAGCAGTCAAGTAAGTCTAGTAATTTATCGAAATTTTCCGCAATGCTTTTAACATTCATTTGGAATATTCTAATTTCTCATTCTTTACCGTCGTGTCTAAAGGTGTTGATATCTTCTATTATTTTTGTATCATATTTAACATCTTGATACTCTCTTATATATGGATTCATATTTATAGAATTAATTAGGTGATACCAACAAAACAACACAGAAAAAAAATAAATGAAAAACAATCAAAATTAAGTACCTTACTTAAGATCTCTTGGAGGCTTTGTTAACTTTCAGAACTCGCTGTGATTCGGAAAAATTGGGGTCCGCTGTTTGTGGGGCTGCTATAGTTATACCTTTCGTTTCCACGATATCTCTTACAGTCTCCCAGCCCGCTTCATCACCTTCCTGATTTCCTTCGTAAAGCAGATGTGGTCTTGAATTTCCAGAGGTTGATGGTGTTGAGGGAGCACTACTTGTCTTCTTTTCCTGCTGGGAGTTTAATAAGTCGTCGACCGTATATTCCTTTGTGCCAATAATGAAGCGGTTACCACGTATATAGGACTTAACAGATGTGTCTGCTCTTGCCTGAAGAAGATTTGTTCTTAGTATTTTGAATTCCTTGCGTTGATTTTCGGTCAGATCATTCGATAAGCTGACGGTTGTTCCTTTCAATTGTTTGGCCTTCGAGAAGATGGCATTCTTCTTCAGGTTCGAAATCAATTCTAACTTGATAGGAGAATATCCCGTTTTTCCCAACCTATAGCAGTCGTTGATATCAGCCTCAGTCAGATCTACCTGGCAGTGATGTTATTTACTGGATTATTCAATCCAAAAATAATTAAGTTGTTCTTCCTATTGATTCGATCGGCCTATTCAAGTTCTTCTTTCAAGGTGAGATTCTCCTTTTCCAGCTGAGCTATTCTATTTTTTAGTGAATGAATCTCCAGCACAAGTCTTGTTTCAGCTGCTGCAATTGAGCTTTTCACTTCCTTCTTGCTCTTGATTATTTCCTCGTACAACTGTTTCAGGGTGTAACCCGTTGCGATATCAGAAGTACTTTCGCCTTGCATCATCACAAATTGGATACAAACGTGTGTGTTTCTCTTTAGGAGAGTTCGGACGTCGCTGTCTGCGTGTGCTGAATCGGTATATGAGTCAATTCAAAAAAACTCTTTATTATTTTCAATATTTCAATCAGGGAGATTTTTCTTCTGCCCAACTAGTGACATACGATTGAAAAAACTCATCCACAAATATTTCTGTTCAATTTTCACTATTTCACTAGTTTATTTCATATAAATATCATGAGTACAACTCGACGATGTTCACCACATGGAACCTAATACACGAAGTAGTGAAAACTTGCATGATTCTTTGTTTAGCTGACTAGGTACCGAGAGCTTGCTTGAGGTATGAAGGATTTGGCATCGGCAGGTTGGCGGCAAGAAAGTATTATTCGGAAAGAATGATTTCAATGCACTCCTCAAGATGGAACAGCAGGATTTGTAAGCGCATTTAATTACTTGCAAAAAATATTTCGAGTCACGGACGTGAGCGCTATACCATTTTTAGTTTTTCTTTAGCCATTTTTTAAATTTCGTTGGCAGTTTATGGCACACTTGGCACACAAGTCAGCATGAGAGCTTTTCTAGGGCGAAAACAGCTGATGATGCAAATCTCCCCCTTTTGAGAACATTACAGTATGAACTCACTTCTACAACACTGGCTACAGCAATGTGCTTCTGTGTATTACATGTTTAAAACACTAAACCAAAACTGACAACGGGAACAAAAAAAATTACGACGAATACAGTCGAGGTATCCCATAAAACATGAACGGATAGGGTTGCCAACTTGGGAGAACAGAATAAAACTGACGGATACAATCGAGGGATTCCCCGTAAAACATGAATGAAAAGGGTTCCCAATGTTACGTAACGCGTTGTTCGAAACCCCCCTCCCGCCCATGTAACGCATCGTAACGTTTTGCAAGACACCCCACCCCCCAAATTGCGTTACGTAATACTTGAACGCTCCCCTATCAACAGTAGTAATTTGTCAAATTTTCAAAAGTTTCCTATGTGTAGTTTTTCATATACAGATCGCGTTCTTTCCCGGTGGGACACCCTGTATGTATATATATATATATATATATATATATTTATATAGATATATATATATATATATATATATATATATATATATATATATATATTTATATATATATATATATATATATATATATATATATATATATATATATATATATATATATATATATATATATATATATATATATATATATATATATATATATATATATATATATATATATATACAGGGTGTACCAATCTTACGACAAACTTCGGTATATGGGTTATTTTGATAGATATCAAAAAATGTCATGAACAAAAATAGTATATGTCTTTAAGGTCCATATTTTGAAATTATCTAGAACTATACAGAGTGTTGCATAACTACGTTATGAACTGAACATATGATTTTTTAAATGAGAACCCCTATATATTATACCGAATTCGGATTGCTCACATTTTTTTGAAGCTTCTGCAAACTGAAGGTTTTGCTACGTTATACAGAGTCCTTCAAAAGTTATGGACACGTTTATGTGAAAATCTGTAGCTTATTGTACGTTAGAGAAAAAAATTTTATTTTGCCTGACAGAGTCTTGAGATATGATGCAATATCTTCGTATTCTATTAAATTTCAATTATTTTTCATTTTGTATACAGGGTGGACGGCAACTAGAACCTTTCATTTTCTCTCTTATTTCAAATGGAACACCCTGTATTTTATAGCACAAATAGAATCTTCTATTATGTAACTTTAATTTTTGTCAAGCATTCCCTATATCTAAAGTTCATAAAAACAGAGTTATTTTGTAATATTTATAGTAAACCATAATTATTAACCCATTATGTGAAAGCAATAAACGTTAATGTAACAAAAAATCCTAAATAATAATAAATTTTAACAAACAGTTTATTCTGAACAAAATAAGTCAACCAAAGTATAATCCTAACCGCAATATTAAACTTAATGTTCAAAGTATTCGCCGTTAACATCAATGCATTGATGTAAACCATTACATTTTCTCAGTAAGCGTTGACAAAATTTGACATAAACGTCAGTCATTATATTTTATTTGTTAAAAATAGCAGTAAATAAGTTTCACCTGTTTTCTTAAATAAAGTAACAATTATTGAGAATGAATAGTGTACATTTTTCTACTCAAGAAATGGTGGACATGATTTGGGTATTGGGTGAATGTAACAAAAATTGTTTGCTTGCGTCTAAAGTTTATCGCCAAAGATTTCCAGACCGTAGGGCACCCAACGAAAAAGCATTTGAAAAACTAATGGATCGTTTTAATCGCACTGGTGAAGTAAAATACGAAAAAGAAGACGTAGCAAAAACAGCCTTAACTGAGGAAAATTAAATGAAAGTACTGCTAAGTATTGCAAAGGAACCGCATACAAGTGTGAGAAATATTTCACGACAGCAAAGCCTAAGTCATGGCACGGTTCAAAGAATCCTTAAGAAACATAAAATGCATCCTTTTCATATCCAACTCCATCAAGAGTTACTTGACCGTGACTTTGAGAGAATGGGCCCAATTTAAAATCAATCGCCAGAGAATTTTTTTTGATTTTGTGCTTTTTGTAGATGAGGCGACTTTTCATAAAAATGGATGTGTAAATCGACATAATTTTCATTATTATGCAACTTCAAATCCAAATGTCTTCTCAACCCCTAATAGCCAATGTAGGTGGTCATTAAATGTTTTGGGTGGAATTTTCTTAAGAATCACCTGCCAGTTTTATTAGAAGATGTTCCACTCAATATTCGGCAATGTGGTATTTGCATGATGGTGCGCCTGTTCATAATACTGCGCCTATACGAGATTATCTCAATACCAAATTTCAAAACAGATGTATCGGAAGAGGGGGCCCAACTGATTGGCCAGCTCGGTCTCCTGATTTAACAAAGATGGACTTCTTTTGGGGTTTTATAAAAAATGAGGTTTATCAAACTCCCCCGACTACTAGAGAGGACATGAAAGAGAGAATCAGAGTGGCATTTCGATCTGTTAATGTTGATATGCTGAGAAATGTTAGTCAATCATTTGAACTAAGACTGCAGCATTGTATTGATGTTAACGGTGAACACTTTGAACATTTCGTTTAATATTATGGTTAGGATTATACTTTGGTTGACTTATTTTGTTCAGAATAAACTGTTTGTTAAAATTTATTATTATTTAGGATTTTTTGTTACATTAACGTTTATTGCTTTCACATAATGGGTTAATAATTATGGTTTACTATAAATATTACAAAATAACTCTGTTTTTATGAACTTTAGGTATAGGGAATGCTTGACAAAAATTAAAGTTACATAATAGAATATTCTATTTGTGCTATAAAATACAGGGTGTTCCATTTGAAATAAGAGAGAAAATGAAAGGTTTTAGTTGCCGTCCACCCTGTATACAAAATGGAAAATAATTGAAATTATTAGAATACGAAGATATTGCATCATATCACAAAACTCTGTCAGGCAAAATAAAAATTTTTTCTCTAACGTACAATAAGCTACAGAGCTTTAATTTACCTACGATTTTCACATAAACGTGTCCATAACTTTTGAAGGACTCTGTATAACGTAGCAAAACCTTATATCAGAAGCTTCAAAAAAATGTGAGCAATCCGAATCCGGTATAATATATAGGGGTTCTCATTTAAAAAATCATATGTTTAGTTTGTAACGTAGTTATGCAACACTCTGTATAGTTCTAGATAATTTCAAAATATGGACCTTAAAGACATCTACTATTTTTGTTTATAACATTTTTTGATATCTATCAAAATAACCCATACACCGAAGTTTGTCGTAAGACACCCTGTATATATATATATATATATATATATATATATATATATACAGGGTGTCCCGTAAATAACACGCCAGAGTGACACTGGAGGTAGACTGGCTTCAGGTCAATCAGATAACAACAACATGTTCTTTGTAAAAGTTTTCTGGATTTGGAGATATTGCCACTCTTATGTTTTTTTCGAAAATCTATACTTTTTGGTCATTTTCTCGCCTGTTTTTGAATATAATAAGTTGTAACTCATGCTTTTTTTTTCTTGTGCTATCGTCAATATATGGTTGAGACAATTGGCCTATCATTTCATTAAAAACTAGCTCGCTAATTTAAAAAAAAAATCAAGTTGTTCCAATTTAATTTAAATCCGAAAACCTTAACTAAAGTTTGACTATTTACTGTGAAAAAATATTGTACCAGACAGAATCAGCAAATGATCTTATAAACTAGCCTATTTAATGCTCTTTCGAAAACGGTATAACATTTGTGGTTTTTTTCTTTCAAAAATCTAAGATTTCCAATTTTTGTCATTGAAGTCGTGCTACTTGCTAAATTCACTGCGCCGCAAATTTAACGCATAGCTTAAATATTTCCCAAGTTTTAACTGTGTATATTTTCTTCGGCGGTGATTCGATTTGAATAAATTTTTCACCAAATTATAGCTCCGTTCTTTGAGAAAATGCAGTAGTTATAAGATGAACAAAAAAATTGAATAAACTTATTGTAAAGGGTGTTTGAATAGCGACATGTTTTCTTCGTCCAAGTTTAAATCCTTCCTTAAATATCGGGTAGCTCAGGCAGAAAAAAAAATAGACGGTGTTATAATCGCATGTCTTCTGAGTAATTTGTTTTTTCAATCGTCTGTTTATCTTGAGCTACTCGAAAGATACTCATGTTTTTATAACCGCTCACACTTTTCAAACGAAATTTCTTAAAACTTTTTCAACTTGTGAAGGAGACTGTGCAAACAAAATTTCATTAAAAGTTGACAACTTTGTTTATTTATTTATTTTGAAGTGATTGGGCCGATACATGATGTAAATTAATAAAGATATCAAAACAATGGTTTATAAAAACAATATACATATTTATTTATATACACAAAGTAAAATAACGCATGACCCTCGTTACCGTGAAACTTCATCTTCTTCAGATGCTTAAGGCTAACTAATAAATAGGTTTCTCCGTTATATGGAATACAAGAAATAAATGAATGACAAATTGTTTAGAAAGGGAAAATAGAAGGATGGTTACAAATTAGTAAAGTAGGAAAAACCTATTCTAAACTGGTAGTCAGGTAGTTCGGTAATTTTGAAAAGATTCGGAAGGGGCTTGTATTATGGAAAGACATACAAAACCAAATAAACAAAGTTTCTACTTGTAAAAAATTTTTGTATACACAGCCTTCTTCGCAAATTTACAAAAAAGTTTTAAAAAATTTCGTGCGCAAAATGTGCGCGATCATAAAAACATGAATATCTCTCGAACGGCTCAAGATAAATAGACGATTGGAAAACAAATTACTCAGAAGACATGGAACTGTAACACCGTATACTTTTTTGCTACCTGAGCTACCCGATATTGCTCGCAGAAGGATTTAAACATGGAAGAAAACATGTCACTATTTAATCACCCTGTACAATAAGTTTCTTTCATTTTTTTATTATCTTATGACTGCTAAATTTTTTCAAAGAACGGAGCTACAGTTTGGTAAAAAAATTATTCAAATCGGATGACCGACTGAGAAAATATTTACAGTCAAAACTAAGGGAATATTTAAGCTATGCGTTAAATTTGCATTAAAAATAGTACTTAATAAAAGGTGCAGGCGTCTCTTGTCGGCAAATTACAACGTGGTAGTTGTAGAAAATATCTGAAACTGCTATTCATTACTCTTTTTTATTCATTGTATTAATTATTTCAATAGATTTTTACATCGTTGAAAGCAAATAGAAAATTTTGATCTGAATTTTGAATCATTATTTTCACAATAGATTTTCGAAATGTCTACCACTGACTCTCAAACACAACCTGCATCTTCTCAAAAATTTTTCTTTTAAACGCCTTTAACTCAAATCATTTATTTCACGTGCTGCTTGATTGATTAAGAAGAATGTGGTTGCAAAATGATGAGTGCCCTGCACACTATGCTCGTGCAGTAAGGGCGTATCTCATCAAACATTCTCATGAAGATGGATAGGCCGGCTAGGACCAATTGTGTGGCCCCCGCGCTCCCTAGGCCTCAATCCTCTCGATTTTTTTATTGGGGATGTTTAAAAGATAAGGTCTATGGAAAATCAATTCGATCGGCAAATGAATTGCGTCAACGAATCAATCAAGCAGCACGTGAAATAAATGATTTGAGTTCAAGGCGTTTAAAAGGACAATTTTTGAGAAGATGCAGGTTGTGTTTAAGAGTCGGTGGTAGACATTTAGAAAATCTATTGTGAAAATAATGATTCAAATTCAGATCAAAATTCTTTATTTGCTTTTAACGATGTAACAATCTATTGAAATAATTAATACGGCCTTATGTTCTGTTCATTATTTGGACGCTTACCTACAACAATGAATAAGAAAGAGTAATGAATAGCGGTTTCAGATATTTTCTACAACAACTAGGTACTTACCACGTTGTAATTTGCCGACAAAAGAAGCATGCACCCTTTATTAAGTATTATTCTTCATTTAAGTATTTCGCAAATAGCATGACAAAAATTAGAATTTTTATACTTTTGAAAAAAAAACCACAAATGTTATACCGTTTTCAAAAGAGCATTAAATAGGCTAGTTTTTAAGATCATCTGCTGATTCTGTCCGGTATAATATTTTTTCACAGTAAATAGTCAAACTTTAGTTAAGGTTTTCGGATTTAAATTAAATTGAATCAACTTGATTTTGTTTTGAGGTTAGCGAGCTAGTTTTTAATGAAATGATAGGTCGATTGTCTCAACGAACTATTGATGATAGCACAAGAAAAAAAACCATAAGTTAGAAGTTATTTATATTCAAAACATGCGAGAAAATACCAAAAAGCATAGATTTTTGAAAAAAACATCTCGGAAACCAGAAAACTTCAACTGAGATCATGTTGATGTTATCTGATTGACCTGAAGCTAATCTACCTCCAGTGTCACTCTGGCGTGTTATATACGGGACACCCTATATATATATATATATATATATATATATATATATATATATATATATATATATATATATATATATACACTCAGGTGCAAAAAAAACGCAACAAGTAAATATTTGGTAATATTTGAGAAGTCATAGTTTTTTTATTTATAGTTCAATTTTGAAAATTTTTTCAGAAGGCTGTAGACGAAATATTTAGTTTCAACTTGCACATTTAGTCTTTTGTTGAAAGCTACCTCATTAGTTATTCTACAGGGTTAATGAGAAGTTTGTTGTTGAACCCTAATTTCAAAACACCCTGTGGAATAATCTCGTGGTCAGATTCTTTCAAAATACCAGTTATTCTTAAGAATCATTTCTTTTCAACATTTTGTTTTTCATTTCATGCCTTTAAGTGCACTAGTTCATTTGTAATAGGAGAGAAAAGATCTCCAAACAACAGTTTACCCAATTTTAAGAACTGTTAATTATTGACGAGATGGTTTTGCTTATTGTGCCATAATCTCAGTTTGACAGCTCAGTTCATGAATCCAGCAATGAGAAAACAACAATATATTGTTCATTCATAATAATAAGCAAAAATTTATTTATGCAAATTTATTCAATTCAAATTAAAAATCAAACTTCAAAACAAACCAATTCATCTGCATCTTAAATAACCTGAAGAAACGTACTTTTTGCAACAAATTTAGATTAATGTTTTGTATTACCACCTCTAGCTCTTATTACTGCCTGCATACGTCGGTTCATATCTTTCAATAAGGTGACGAATAGCATTTTGAGGAATATTTTGCAATTCCTTCTGAATTACTGAACGAAGCTCGTTTATCGTATAGTTTGATTTTTAATTTGCATTGAATAAACTTGCATAGAACAATTCTGCAATAATTGCTCATTATTATAAATGAACAATATATTGTTGTTTTCTCATTGCTGGATTCATGAACTGAGCTGTCAAACTGAGATTATGGCACAATAAGCAAAACCATCTCGTCAATAATGAACAGTTCTTAAAATTGGGTGAACTGTTGTTTGGAGATCTTTTCTCTCTTATTAAAAATGAACTAGTGCACTTAAAGGCATGAAATGAAAAACAAAATGTTCAGAAGAAATGATTCTTCAGAATAACTGGTATTTTGAAAGAATCTGACCACGAGATTATTCCACAGGGTGTTTTGAAATTAGGGTTCAACAACAAACTTCTCATTAACCCTGTAGAATAACTGATGAGGCAGCTTTCAACAAAAGACAGAATGTGCAAGTTGAAACTGAATATTTCATCTACAGTTTTCTGCAAAAATTTTCAAAATTGAACTATAAATAAAAAAACTATGACTTCTCAAATATTACCAAATATTTACTTGTTGCGTTTTTTTTGCACCTGAGTGTATATATATATATATATATATATCAGGGGCGGCTATTCGAAGGCGGCTATGGAGGCTAAGCCGCCTCCTCAATAATATTCCGTATATCACTACTATATTAGGTATATTGAATAGTCAGCATTCAGCATATTCATATTAATCAAAATCATATTATTTTATGCACCTACCTTCCTTTCAACCTACATTATATAATATAATTCATTAATTACGATAGAAGGTATTTACATTTACTGCTTGCTGCATTTCATTTATTTCAAGATTCAACAGTGGCAATGTTGCAGAGGCTTAATAAGGTATAGACGCGTTCATTATTCCATATGCCATGCCAGAGAGAAAAGGAAACGCTGCGAATGAATATATCTTATTCACTCCATTGAAATAGAAAACACGGGTAAAAGCAACACCGATTGAAGCTAGCTGCTCGGTTCAAAAAGGATACAGTAATTCTCACACAATGTCGACCAATCACAACTATAGGCTTTCGGGTAAAATCGAGTGAATTCGTTGGAAAGCATTAATCGTATTCACTAGTGGACGAAAACTGTTTTGGTTTTAATTTATTTTGCTCGCGTATTGTTTTTAAAATGAGTTCAGTTACTGAAGTTAATTTTAAAAATTTCAATGGTGACTTAGTGGCTTATTTGTTATCCCATAACTTTAGTGCACGATAAAGTTTTAATAAAAACATTGCGACCTACTCCGGAATTAAACAATTTGGTGCAGCGTAACAAACAACAAAATCGCGGTTTTAATATCAGAAATTATGAGAGACATCCTTGGCTAACCGGATCACAGGTAAAAAATAAATTATTCTGTTGGCAGTGTTTACTTTTAACTAGGGAAAATGGCTCTGTTTGTTTTATTTTAATCTATTCTTGGGAGGGTCCTATTTTGTTTTTGGCAACTCTCACCTCGTTGGTTCTTGCTGGGCAACTATTGATTAATTGATCGAATAGGTAACAAATTCGTTAAGTAGGTAGGTAACTTTTTTTTTGTGAAAGAAGAAAAAAATTGATGAATAGATGAATTGATTAATTGGCTGAGAAGAGTTTTTGTGAATATTGTAAATAGGAGTTGTAGGTCTCAAGGTAGACACTCGAAAGTGAAAACAATTTTTTTCGCAAAGAAATTAATATTTTAGGGTACTTGTTTTACTTTGATTTTCCTTGAATTATAAGGCGGTCGACCTTGAAATTCTAAAAATTTTCGCCTATGGTGTATTTTCTAACACCTCTTGTAGCCTACTTAAACCAACACCTCACAAGCCGCCACTGATATATATATATATATATATATATATATATATATATATATATATAAATATATATATATATAAATATATATAATTATTAATATATATAAATATATATATATATATATATATATATATATATATATATATATATATATATATATATATATATATATATATATATATATATATATATATATATATATATATATATATATATATATATTGATATGGTTTCTTTACTTGCAATATTAACATAGAAGTATATGGTATGATATGAAAGAGAATTGATCATGGAAAGGAAAAACTTCAATAAACTTAAGCATTAGTTAGAAAATGATAGGTGATTATAAATATACATGTATATTTGAAGTAGATGTTGATTTTAAGTGGCAGAATTGTGTAAAATTTTTCTTGTGAATTGAAGTCACAATAGAAAATTTACTCAGGTTATTAAAGAATGTCAGAGAGTCGCAGAACAAGGATAGAAAGCAGAATAAAGAAGAAGAATTTATTGGACCCATAGAGAAGAGAGAACAACCAAAAGAGAAATCATCAATCGTGCGTTTTTAAAAAGTTTATATTGGCCAATTTGACAATGAAAATATTTGCAAATATAGTAATTTAAAGGGGGATAAATATAAAAATATAAAAGGTACCATAATCAAATTTTGTTAAAGAGTTATTGTTATTGTTAGTATTTGAATTAGATATGTATGTTGGTAAATTGTGTATTAATAAATTATTGTTAAAATTGTAGATACTTGAATTTATTGAAGTTTTCAATTAGATAAGTCAAAAATAAAAAATAACTTAATTTTGAAAAAGAGAACCTTCCCTCAGATAAGTTAAAAGAGTCAGATCAAATCAAATTAAATTAAAATATATAATAATATTCAGAAATAAATAGGCAAAATTTTAAAGGGTTAAAGAGATGCAAATGAATATAATGCAAAATATGAATAGTATAAATCAAAATATGAATAGCATGAATAAAACTTTGATGAATGAAATAAAAATGAATATAAATTATGTGAAAATGAGTATGAATGATAAATTTGAAAAACAAGATAAAAGTATGAATGTAAGATTATAAGTTATGAATGATAAATTAGAAAATATGAATCAAAGATTTGAATATATGGATGAAAAAATGAATTTGATAAATGATAAAGTAGAAAAATATACAAATGAAATAGATGATAAATTGTTAACTCAAGATAGGAAATTAGAAGAGAATGAATGTAAATTTAGAATCGAAATAGAGAAACAAAATGAATTAATGATATGTATGGAAAAAAAAATGTATGGAATCATTGGATAAATGTCAAGATAAAATAATGAATATAAAAAATGAAAAATTAATAAATTTAAATAGAAATATAGAAGATTCAAATGAAAAATACGAAAAAGAATTGGCAGAAGTTAAAAATGAATTAGGAACTCAAAGAATAATTCCACATAATTTAGTAAATATGAATATAGATATTAATTCGAAATACGATGGAAAAATTAGGAATATGCATCCTAAAACATTCATAAATACTATTAAGAACAAATTAAGATATATTAATCAATGGGATGACCAGAAAAAAATTATATTTAAATGGATATGCACAGGTATGGTTTTATAGTTTAGAAGATGAATGTAAGGAATACATAGATTTTGAGAATAATTTTATAAAACATTTTTGGGGAGAAACACAACAGAATAAATATAGACAAGATTTATATATGGGGAAATTTAATTATAATATTAGTTTAAATTTAACAGATTATGCTATTAAATTATATAATATAGTAAAACATTATAATAATGAAAGTAGACAATATACAATGTATAATAAATTAAACACGTTAGATAAATTTTTAGAATATTCAATAGAAATAGAAAATGAATTAAAACAAAATAAAATATATATAAAAATCAGGATAAATATAATGACAATGATAAAAATAGACAAGAATAAGACATTAATAATCATAATAATAATAATAACCATTACAATGAAAATATAAATAACAATAGAAATAGATATGATAATCAATACAATAGAACCAATCAAAGATATTATGAAGGAACACTATAATGGAAATCAATATAAAGGAAAACAACCAATGAAACGTTACAAACAGAATATTCAAAACCAGGTACATCTAAGGAGGATTATATATGGGATACAGAAAATTTTTAAATATTGCCAAACCAAAAGTAAATCTAAATATAACACATTATGAACATCCAAGTGAATTTTTAAATTTAAAGGAAGAAATTAAATATAGTGAATGTAATAAATTATTAATAATAAATGATAAATTAGATGAAATAAAAGTAAATATATTAGTTGATACAGGATCAGAAATATCAGTAATAAATAAAAAAATAGTAGAAAAATGTAAGTTAGAAAATAATATAATGAAAATTTCAAAAATTAATTTAATTAGTGCAAATGGAAAAAAATTAAGTGAGGTAAATAAGTTATGTATTGTAAATTTATTAATAGGAAATATAAAAGTGAATTAAAAATTATTTATAGTGAAAAATATAGAATATGACATGGTATTAGGTAATGATGAGTTAAATAAACATAAAGTGGAAGTAAATTATGAAGAAAAAATAATTAAGGTATATGAAAATAGGATTCAATTTGCAGAAGAAGATACAAAAGAAAAATATATATATGGAAATATGAAAATAGAAGAGGAAAAAAATAAAGAAATAAAATGTTCACCAAAATATGGGGATAAAATTAAAAATATATTGAAGAAATATAAAGGTCTAGTAAACCATGAAAATAGAGTTGCTACATCTTATATACATAAAATAGAAATGAAAAATATAGAAGAATTTAAAAGTAAAAATTATCCTATTCCATATAAATATAGAAAAGAAGCGCCAGAGGAAATTGAATCAATGTTAAAAAAACGAATCATAGAAAGAAGTAATACCACTTATATAAATCCAATAGTAGTAGTTAAAAAACAAAATGGAGAAATTAGATTATGTTTAGATGCAAGAAATATTAATAAATGTACAAAACCTCAATATGAAGCACCAATGAATATAGAAGCAATATTTGGACGAATTACTAATACAAAAATATTTACAAAATTAGATTTAAAACATAGTTTTTGGTTAATACCTTTAGGAGAGAATAGTAGAGATTACACAGGATTTTCAATTGATGGAGTTATATATAGATTTGCAGTAGTGCCTTTTGGTTTACAAAGTGCTTGTGCGGCGTTAGTAAGAGCATTACATAAAATATTAAATAAACATGAAGATTATATTTTACATTATATAGATGATATATTGATATATTCGAAAAACGAAATAGATCATATGAAACATATTGAAATAACATTGAAGGAATTAGATAAAGCAGGTTTAAAAATAAATATAGATAAATGTCAGTTTTTTCAAAAAGAAGTAATATATTTAGTGGTTAAAATAGATGAAGAAGGAATAAAAATGGATGAGAATAGAATCAAACTCATTAGAGAATATGAGAGACCAATTAATTCAAAAACATTAAGAGGGTTTATAGGAATAATTAATTATTTCAAAAGATTAATTTCAAATTCAAGTGAAAAATTAATTAAATTGATAGAATTATTAAAAAAAGGAGTACCTTGGAAATGGACTAAAGAAAGAGAGGAAGCATTCAAAAATATTTAAAATGAGTTTTTTAAATAATTTGAAGATAAATCATCCAAATTATTATTTAACTTTCATTCTAAAGACAGATGCTTCTAAAGATAAATTAGCAGGAGTATTAATTCAAAATTTAGGAGATAAAGAAGTACCAATAAGTTTTATATCTAGAGTGACTAAAAATTATGAGAAAAATTACAGCATTTCAGAATTAGAATTACCAAGTATAATATTTTGTGTGAAAAAATTAAGATTTTATTTGTTAGGAAATAAATTTTATATAGAAACAGATCATTTGGCATTAACAAGTATATTAAATAATAAATATGGTAATAGTAGAATACATGGATGGGCTTTAATTTTACAAGAATAGAATTCCGAGATTAAATATATAACAGGTAAGAATAATATAATTCCTGATGCTTTAACAAGAGATCAAAATTTTAAAAGAGATGGAAAGAAAGTGCATATAGGAATGAATATTATAGAAGAGAAAGATAGATTATTTTCATTAGATAATATTAAAGTATCACAACAAAATTTAACAGAAAAACAAAAACAAAAATGTATATTAAAAGATTGTATTTTTATTAAAACTTATTTAGATAATGAATTATATGTTATTACAGAGAAATTAGGAATACAAATTATGACATATTTACATGAAAAGTTAGGACATATTGGATCACAAAAATTATGGTTAATATTTAGGCAAATTTATAAAATGGATAAAGATAAAATAATATGAAAGAATATAACTAGTAAATGTAGAATATGTCCTTTAAGTAAAAACAAAAATATAGTAAATAAATATTTTTCAAAAAGTATAATAAATAATAATCCTTTAGATATATTACCAATAGATTTTTTAAGTGATTTAATTTCTACTCCAGATAATTTCCATCATATATTAGTAATAGTAGATGCATTTTCAAAATTCATCAAATTATATCCATGTAGAAGAACTACAGTGAATGAGATTAAAATAAATATAAATGAATATATTGAAGAATTTGGTAACCCACGAAAATGTATATTAGATAATGCTACATATTTTAGAAATATTAGGTTTGAAAATTTTTGTAAAAATAATAATATAGAATTCAATTATACAAGTATTAGACATCCAGCTGCTAATCCTGCACAAAGATATATAAAAGAAATAATTAAATTTTCAAGAATTTCAGTAATGAAAGATCATAATAAGTGGAAGAAAAACTAGATGAAATTGAAAATTATATAAATTTAGTTCCAAATACCATAACCGAAATTAGTCCAATACTATTGATGAAAAAAAGAACAACCATATAGAAAATGGAAAAGTAATATAAATATTAATTATGATAAAATTAATGAAAATGTAAATGTTAAATTGAAAAGAAATGCTGAAAAATATATTGAGAAAATGAATAAACAGAATAAAAAGAAAGTTAAATTTAAAAAAGGGGATTAAGTAATAGTTAAAACTTTAAGAGTATCAAATAGAGAAAAGAATAAATGTGCAAAACTCATGTTTCCTTTTGAAGGCCCATATGAAATAGAAAATACCAATCCAGAAAATAGTTACTTATTGAAGCAAATAAATAAAGGAAAAATAAAAGAAGTGTATAATATAGAGAGTATATATGAATATAAAATGAATGAAAGAATGAAAAGGAATAATTGAAAAAAGAAAATGTATAATTGTGATTTGAAAATATGAATATCATGTTATAGTTATTTTGTATTTAATTGTGTTATCGTTAAATTATAAACAATAGAAAATAAGAAAATTCAACATTGAATTATTATAAACATTGAATTTGAATAAGTTCAATGTAAATTTTGGGGATTTGATATGGTTTTATTATTTGCAATATCAACATAGAAGTATATGGTATATGAAAGAGAATTGATCAAGGAAAGGTAAAACTTCAATAAACTTAAGCAGTGGTTAGAAAATGGCAGATGATTTTAAATATACATGTATATCAAATCAATGATATAAGATTTGAACATACAAAAAGAAATAAGTATGAAAGTTGTTAATTAATTTAATGATGTTATTGAAATTTCAAGTAATGTAAATTTAAATATGTAAAACTGGTTTACAAAGAAGATTAATGTAAATGTATCAATTATAAATATTCATGATCAATCTTTAAAATCAATACGATATTAGAAATTCTTATAGAATGTCAAAAACATAAAATGTCAGTAATCGTTGGAATGAGATATCAAGTATTTCAATAGAAATTCATTAAATATCAAATATGTAAGAAAATACAAGTAATAGATTTTTAAAAAGATTAATTAGAATAGATTATTTCAAGATAACAGACTTAATTTATGTAGAATACATATAATTCTGGAAATCATATATATCGTAGAAACGACTAAATTTGTATATAGTTATTTAAATTTCAAGACATGGAAGATAGATAATCATATATAAAGGTATTAGAAGAATTGAATTAATTGTTTCAAATAGAAAATCGCTTTAGAATAATAAAATAAAGGAGAATTTCAAGTTAGAATATAAAATTATATAGATAGATTAATAATAACTTAATTAATGGATAGAATATTGAGATTTTCAGTACAGAATGATCAAAATATTATGTAGTTGAGATTAACTAAATTATTTAAGTCCAGAAATATGTTTTTATTCCAAATTTATTAAAAAATTAAACAAATGTCATTAAAGATTTTAAAATAATCAAGTTGAAGTACTGAGTTTAAAAAATTTTAAATTATTAGAAAGAAACTGTTATTATTGAAAAAATCAAATTCCAAAATTATTGCATATTTAATTAAATTGAATGATATAAAAATATTTATATTACCTGTTATTATAATATTTAAAATATTATTAAATTCATTAAAAAGGAAGTCGGAATGTTCTAGAAAATGCTTCTCAAGTGATGTGATTTATGAAAATGACAAAGGTTATAAAAGAGGGAAGAGCACACTTCCTGAGGCAGTTTCTAATATGTCTTCAACGAAGAATCATTGTTGGTTGATATCTCATTCAATTGTTTTAATTCCTCCATATTGTATAGGAGAGAATACAAAGTATAATAGAAGCTGAAGGTTATGAATTTGTAAGAAATCATTGATATAAGTGATAAATGGAAGCAGATAATACATGTTTTTAAGTAGATGTTGATTTTAAGTGGCAGAATTGTGTAAAATTTTCTTGTGAATTGAAGTCACAATAGAAAATTTAGTGAGGTTAATAAAGAAAATCAGAGTGTCGCAGAACAAGGATAGAAAGCAGAATAAAGAAGAAGAATTTATTGGACCCATAGAGAAGAGAGAACAACCAAAAGAGAAATCATCAATCGCCAATTTTACAATTAAAATATTTGCAAATATAATAATTTAAAGGGGGATAAATATAAAAGGTACCATAATCAAATGTTGTTAAAGAGTTATTGTTAGTATTTGAATGAGATTTGTATGTTGGTAAATTGTGTATTAATAAATTATTTATATTGAAACAATGGTTAAAAATAACAATTTACACTTTTATTATAAGAAATAACGCATGACGCACGTTTCGGTGGAACTTCACCTTCTTCAGATGCTAATGGCAAACTGAAGAAGGTGAAGTTCCACCGAAACGTGCGTCATGCGTTATTTCTTATAATAAAAGTATAAATTGTTATTTTTAACCATTGTTTCAATATGTTTATTAATTTACACCAAGTATCGGCCCAATCAATCCAAAAAATAATAAATTATTGTTAAAATTATAAATACTTGAATTTATTGCAGTTTTCAATTAGAAAAGTCAAAAATAAAAATAACTAGAGTCAATTTTGAAAAAGAGAACCTTCCCTGAGATAAGTTAAAAGAGTCAGATCAAATCAAATTGTATTAAAATATATAATAATATACAAAAATAAATAGGCAAAATTTTAAAGGCGACCAACATATATATGAATATCAAATAAACAAATACAGAAAAATCATATTAATATATATATATATATATATATATTTATATATATATATATATATATATATATATATATATATATATATATATATATATGTATATATATATATATATATATATATATATATAAATATATATATATATATATATATATATATATATATATACATATATATATATATATATATATATATATATATATATATATATATATATATATATATATATATAAATAATTTAGTCTCAAATGATGAAAATTGGTGCATTGCGGGATACTTGGATTTGAGATGTCAAAATTCTCAATTTCTGAATGGTGTACCAGTGGAGAACAAAAAAAGGAATTTTTTTATTTAGATGAGTTGATTGAATTTGAAAAAAATATTCAGATATTGTATATAAAGAATAGGTACTAGTATCTCATATAATGCTTAGGCGCCCCCCTCATATCACTAGAGACATATTTCAATGTGAAATTTAGTCCAATTTATAATTCGAACTATTATATCGATTTTGATTTCGACTTGTTTTTTGGTGGAAATCTGATATTTCACTCTATAGGTATGTATGTCCATAAATAAGTATTAGGATGATTGAATGACAAGAACTAATTGATTAAATTAATGAATGCTAAACAATTCAATTATACAAAACTTTAAGTTTACGATTACCTCAATCATAATTTTACCTTAAAGGGTGGGTAGTCCTAATTTACATATGTATTGAAAATAAATAAAAAGCAAACTACAAAAACGTTCATAAACTTGAATTATCAATCACGAAATTCATCATGGACATCTGTTTTATAAATTTTATTTTTTTTTGTTTTTTGACATAGGTCACTGTGATTTAAACAACTTTTCGAAGAAATGTTTTTTCAAATGTCGAAAATAAGTGTTATTTACTCTTGACTAAAATATCTAGGTATTGTTCTGCCCTGTACAGTTCAGAAATTTAAAATTTTGACATTTCAAACCCATATCCTGTACAATCCACCAATTTTTATCAAGAATAAAATTTTCTGACAAATGGATAATAAAAAAGTTTCTCATCATATTATTATAGTCAACAGTGCTTTATTTCAATTTTTTTCAACAGTATCAGAAAAATATGAGCAATTATCATTCCTTTCGGAATAGCATGTAGATGATTTTTGAATAAAACAAAGTTCTGCTCGCAAAAATTGTAAAAGTCATAACCAATTTAGTGAAAGAAAAAATAGGGGTCTAGGTTTTTGCGAATATCTCAAAAACTAATTGAGGTTTTTGATATCTGAAAAATAATTCGAAAAGTGGAGGAAATTTACTGAAAGAAAGTTTGAACTCCCGGAACTGTAGGATCAATATTTATAATTTTCTCCTAGAGGTAAGTATACGACCAAAAACAGGTAATCTGGCGGCAACAAAATTTTTATTGAGATTTTTCATTTAGTTATACAATAGTTAATTATTAATTTTTTGCTGCTTGAATATAAAAATTTCAAGTGTGATATCTGTTTCCTTTCTGGGAGCTATTTTTGAAAGGATTCAGAATAGATTCCCGTTCAAAAATTTTAAATTTTCAGTTCGGTTGGTGACAGCGTTAAAATAAATTTTTTTGGTTTTTATTACCGCCATAGCTACCTAGATATGTCAAAAATGTATAAGACATGATACACAAAGTCTAGTGTCATAAACTTATAACTATTATAGCCGATCTGCCCCCTTCGACCCTTTGGTACTGCTAAAATTTTCAAAATTCTCCTATAGATAGTTTTCTGTATACAGATCGATCTGGTTCCCTGTGGAGCACACTATGTATATATATATATATATGTATATATATATATATATATATATATATATATATATATATATATTTATATATATATATATATATATATATATATATATATATATATATATATATATATAAATATATATATAGGTATATAACTTCCTCGATAACTTCATGCCGTTCATCTATCGAATCTCAAATCTGACGACATTTTCAATGAAGTTTTTTGATTTTTAATAAAATTTTATATCGAACTACGAAAAAATGAAGTACATAATTCTACTGGTACTGGATGAAGATATTTAAAATACAGTGTAGCAAATGTAAGTTTCCATTGAACATAGAATTTCAATTTAAAAAATGTATCTGATAAATTCAATTGGTAAAAAATGTCACCGCTATAGCTACCTAAATATGCCAAAAACGGTAAGACTTGTACAGGACATGATACACAAAGTCTAGTTGAAATATTGCGTAGAATCGAATGTAATAATACATAGGATTTATTCTTTTTTAAATAAGCAACTTGACACATACTTCCGGTATAACCGGAAGTGTCATAAACTTATAAATATATATATATATATATATATATATATATATATATATATATATACACATATATATAAGGATATAAGCTAGGCCAGTTCTAGATAACTTTTTCTCATTTTTAGATGTAAATTCCCATAAGGAAATGTATACGATTATTGTCACTCGCCTATCCAGCAAGTGTCTGAATTTTTTAATTTTCATATTCAGTATGGTTAAATAATGTTTATTGTTAAAGTGTCCTGAATGATTACCTGATTTTCGGCCGTATATATACCCCTATGAGAAAATTATAAATATTGATCCTACAGTTCCGGGAGTTCCTCCACTTTTCGAATTGTTTTTCAGATATCAAAAACCTCAATTAGTTTCTGTGATATTCGCAAAAACCCAGACCCCTATTTTTTTCTTACCCTAAATTGGTTATAACTTTTACAATTTTTGCGAGCGGAACTTTGTTTTATTCAAAAATCATCTACATGCTATTCCAAAAGGAATGACATATTGCTCATATTTTTTCGAGGCTGTTGAAAAAAATTAAAATAAAGCACTGTTGACTATAATGATATGGGAAACTTTTTTATTATCCATTTGTCAGAAAATTTTATTCTTGATAAAAATTGGTGGATTGCGCAGAATATGGATTTGAGATGTCAAAATTCTAAATTTCTGAACTGTACAGGGGAGAACAAAACCTAGATATTTTGATCATCAGTAAATTACACTTATTTTCGACATTTGAAAAAAATTTTCTTAAAAAAGTTGTTTAAATTTGGAAACAGTATTTAGATTTGAAATCACAGTGACCTATGTCAAGAAAAAATTCAATTTAAAAAACAAATGACCGTGATCAATTTTGTGCACGAACGATAAAATGTTTAGCGATGGAGAGAAGACATGTGGAAATTTGAGGAATTAGGGATTGATAATTATTCATGTTTCTGAACGTTTTTGTAGTTTGGTTTTTATTTATGTTCAATACATATGTAAATTAGGACTACCTACCCTTTAAGGTAAAATTATGATTAAAGTCATAGTAAGCTTACAGATTTGTATCATTGAATTAATTTAATCAATTAGTTATTGTCATTCAATCATACTGATAGTTACTATGGACATACCTACATACAGAGTGAAATTTCAGATTTCCACCAAAAAACAAGTCGAAATCAAAATCGATATACTAGTTCGAATTATAAATTGGAGTAAATTTCACATTGAAATATGACTCTAGTGATATTATGGGAGCGCCTAAGCTTTATATGAGATACAAGTACCTACTCTTTATATACAATATCTGAATATTTTTTTCAAATTTGAACAACTCGTCTAAATAATGTTTTTCAATAATTTCGAAAATGAGAGTAGTTTATTCCTGCTCAAAATTTCTATTGTTTGTTCTCCCCTATACACCATTAAGAAATTAAGAATTTTGAATTCACAAATCCAAGTTTCCCGCAATGCACCAATTTTCATAATTTGAAACTATATATATATATATATATATATATATATAATATCAGGCGCGGATCCAGAGGGGGGAACGCCCCCCCCCCAAATGGCCTGGGCCCCACTTAATTGTTTTGATTGGGAGCTACTCGATTTACCATTGTCCAAAATACCAGTACCTTTTGGCTTTTGAATATATAAAAGTTCCCCCCCCCCCCAAAAGTCGGGCCTGGATCCGCGCCTGATATATATATATATATATATATATATATATATATATATATATATATATATATATATATATATATATGAGTTGATGTTAGGACCTTTGACTGGATTCAACTATTTTTCTCACAGCCACTACCGATTGACTGAGGGCGAATTTGTATGTAAAAAGGGACAAAAAATCAAAAGAAAATACCTCTTCATTAACTGATGCCTGCTACTAACGTGTTTCTTTCAACTATTAAACCATACTTTATTATTTTATTCAGTAGGTACGTTTTGAGTAAAAAAAAATTATACTTAATTTATTTCATTTTAACAATTATTGCAGATAGGACAATAAAGGTAAAACATGTCAGTGAAATAATTCATTCAAGTTATATAACCCTCACTTCCGAAAGCACTGGAGTTCTACACTTTTCAAAGAACTCATTCAAAGTTTAGGGTTCAGAAACCAATAGAAAACTCTTGAAAATATTCATATCGTTTATACATGTAAATTCTCTCGGAAGAGAGTTATATACTTTCAGGCACATGTATTCTAGTTCTTTTTGTCTGATTAGGTACCTACTATTTATATAATGTTGAAAGTAGTCACCGTAATACGCAAATACAATACACATTCCAAAACATACAATCCTACGAAAGTTTCATTATCTTTGAAAACTCCTCTACATGAATTTCTGCCATTAACTTGAAAAATCATTCTTATTGCCTGCTTTACTTCCTGGTAAAGTGCATTTAGATTTGATCAGTCTGAAACACAGCACATTCAGTCTTATCCTAGTTCAAGTGTAACGAATTTCCGGTGCACCACCTCTCTACAGAATTCATGATAACCCTCATATCATTGGTTGACCTTTGATATGTGGATATATATATATATATATATATATATATATATATATATATATATATATATATATATATATATATATATATATATATATATATATATTTAAATATATTTATAGAATATATTCACCGGAAGCCATTTAATTTGATTGGCGTGACAAGTGTAAAAGGGTCATTAAACGATGATAGTTAATAACTTACATGAGCATGAAATGCTAGATATGGAAACGATTTAACAATAAATAAATATAATACTCATTTTATGTGCAATTTCATAATCAGTAGAGGACTAAGAGTATTTAAGAAATGTTTGATAGAATATGTCTTTGAAAATTTTTTTGGAGGGCTATAATGGCTGTAATAACATTTTGTTGTCAATAGCCTTGTGCTCAATAAAAGTACTTTTATTATTATTATAAATATATGAATCCTAATATAAATAATTCCCATTTTCATTCAATTCATTTGTTAATTTATTTCATTATACCTGCTATTTAATACAGAATAAATAGCGGAAAGAACTTCTTTCCAACCGGGTGTTCTACGACACTTTGTTTGTGCTTTTTTAATACTTGATAATTCCTGAAGAAATTCAAGTTCAACAGTTTTTGGGGTTTCTTCCATATTCATTTGGTCTGTAACTCCCAACGAATCTTTATTTGATGTTGTACTTGTACCCTGGGACCCGAACACTGTTCAAAAGATAAATATACAGGAGGGAACTTTAATTTTTGAGTCACTGCCGAAATCTTCTGTGTTGTCCTTTTTGTTCTGCAAACATATTAGCTTAATTCACGGCTTATCAGCAGGGAGAGGCATAAAACTCGTAGCTGTGAGTAAAGGGACATTGATAGGGTGGATTCCATTTTATTTCATTATTGATAACTTGAATTACTGAAACTATCCAATAAATTCTATTTTTATTTACAATCGTTTATAGACACTAACAATATTCTTAAGAATAATATATATTTGACATGAATGCAATCTCGAATATACCTATCTACTTTTTGTGTTGTAATAAGTACCTACTCTTAAGATATAAACACACAGAAGTCTGGTAAAATATGTAAAACCACATTACCTTAAAACATAAAAAGCAGAATATTTATGACTATGTTATGGAAAATCTATTATTATTCCATAAAGTTCCAAAACTGTTCAAGGGAGATTATATATTAGAATATATATGCGGATAATGGCTCAAATCTGTACCTAACCTCACTTCTGAACCATAGATCTCGATGGTATCCGCCATTTTGTTTTCTTTTTCTTCTTCTCAATTGACCGGCCTGTTGAGATGTCCAGACCTAATTTGCATAATATGCTCGATTCATAAATAGATGAGCTTGTGACATTTTTGCATAATCGTTTGTCATTAATTAGGTTAATATGATGGTTCGTTAATCTTTGAATCGTCTCTCTCGAGCAAAAAGTGATCAAGGAAAATTCTTCAATAGTAAAAAATATTATCCAACAACTTTCCAAGGTAGCTGGTTATATGCATTCAATTCTACACAATCCAACAGTGAATTATATGAATCATCAAGTCACCCCGATTCAAAATCTGCATACAGCTGTTTCGATCTTATTAGATCTCATCAGTGCAGCTTATATGACTCGGACTGAATTAACAAAGTTCTAATTGTTCCTATTCTAATAAGATCGAAAAAGCTGTATGCAGATTTTGAATCGGGGTGACTTGACGATCTCTATAATTCACTGTTGGATTGTGAATGTAGAATTCTCGTCGGGGATAACCAGCTCCATTAGAAAGTTGTTGGATAATTTTCCTTGTTCACTTTATGTGGAATATCAAATTGACCATGGTCAACTTGTATATTTTTCATGATTTGATCTCTCAAGCAAGCCTAATAACTGGGACTCCTCTTATGGAAATTGCATTATGTCTGTCCGCTTCATATGTAAATCATGAGTCCAATTAGCATAGGACTCAGGGATGGCGAACCTTTTTTGATGTCCGTGCCACAATAAAATTTTTTTTCGAAATGTAAGCGAAGTGAAACCATACGTGAGTATAATCAAATTAACAAATACAAGCAATTCTTCTGTAAACAATTTTTTACTACTCAATGTTTTACAAAAAGCAATAGAGAAACAAAATTCACGAAACTATACGTAAGTATATATAGTTGAATAAACAAATAAAAGCAATTCTTCTTCAAACAATTTTTTATTAATCAATGTTTTACAGAAAGCAATATGCTAGAAATAAAATTCACGTTAAAAACAATTGTTTTAAAATGTGATTTTTGTTGCGGTACACAAGATGATAAAAATTTAATATCTGGCATATATTACGTTAATTTTAACAGTACCTACGCATGCAAAGCTCGACTCATCCGTCATTCTATTCCTATAATTATTTTTTATAAAATTTAATTCTGAAAAAAGAGAATCACATGCCCACGTCGATGAAAATATCGATAGAATTGCCTTTGCTAATATTTTTAAACAATTAAACGTGTCAGGAATTGAACTCCATGTAGTTAGAATTTCATCTTCTGCAATTTTATTTATTTTATCCAATAATCGATTACTTTGAATAATTTCTAAATCATTCCTTAAATCAACAAATTTTTGGTTCCATATGGTAGTTGAGTGAAATTCAACTAATTCAATTTCTAATTCATTAAAATTTTACCACTTAAGGACTTTTAAATTTAATTTTTCAAATGGTATTTTATCAGGATATAAAATAAATTTTAAGGTTTCTTCAAATTCTCTAAACTGCGTAAATCTTGCAGAAAATTCCTGAATCAGGGATTGAATTACCATTGAAAATTCCTTCGTTGAAGACCCTTTATTTGACTTTTCGTGACATTCACTTTCAGAAAAAAAAAATTTGTATTCGGAAAATATTTATATGAATTTAAAAGAATATCACGATTAAAAATCTGTAATTTAACTTCGAATGCTTTTATTGAGTAAAATATTATGACTGTTTTATTAACACCTTGTAGTTAGTGAGAGCATAAATCAGTGAAAAAAATATAACTTCTCTAGCCATTCTACATCCGATAATTGATTGTATTGGTTAATAATGTTCTCATTATTCAGAAATAATCTTATTTCCTTCAAACAATCTACAAATCTTTGCAAAACATTTCCGCGGCATAACCAGGGTGCATTATTATATAAAAGTAAGCTATTGTACGACGTGTTTACTTCGTTTAACAATTCTTGAAATATTCTTCTATTTAGTGCTCGTGCTGATATAAAATTGACTAATTTTGTTACAAAACTAAAATTATCATCAAACATTTTTAAACGCAATAAATTTTATCTAATGCAGAGAATTCATGCGATATTTAAATAATTTAAATAATTAAATGTATAATTTGAGGGTTCTAGTTAACATACTAAGATAGGTATTCAGTGCTACAAATTTATATCATAAATTATAAATTAAGAGTAGATTAATAATTTTTAATTTTGTTTTTGTGCGTGCCATCAAAATTTTCAAACGTGCCATTGGTTCGCCATCCCTGGGCCATAGGTTATTATTAGTCGAAGTGATACTCATTATGATCGTTGATATATTATGTAAAAGTAACATTACATTGGTTGAAGAAACGCGAATATTGATGAGCCACGATGCTGCGAAATGGGTAATGACTTGAAAGCGTTCTTATGTGAATATTAATGATATCGCTCGATTCGGAATTTCGATGTGATAATTCACGTCGAGACTTATGCTGCGTATAAGGAGAACCTTAACCGTTTGGATGAAGTTCTAAGGCGGCATCCACTAATTGCGTGAGGTGTGGGGAGGGGGTCGAGCGAAATCTCACTCACTCTCACTTGGGAGAGGGGGTGGTCTCGGCAAATATCACGTAATTTTTTTTTCGCAAGAAATAGTATAAAATTGCGAGAAAACTGAGTTAAATTAGTTTAAAAATGTTTCTCCACTAAAATATGGCTAAATCATAAATAATAATATTAAACTATAAACTTTAAAATAAAAACACTTGGCTTATGTTTCACAATATAAAAAATATTTAGATACTGTATTTAGCAGTAACGAAAAGTCGACATGTTTCGAGTTATGAACTCATTATCAAGACTGACTACAGGAGAGTATTACATCCTAATTTATAAAACAGACAAAAGTAAAGGTGATACCTGAAAATCAATTTGTTCGTTTACAAGGGGTAAATGACTATTATGGGCGGAACTTATTTCGAGAATTTCAAGATGGTCAAGGCGTTTTCTTTTGTTACCTGAATGTAACAATTTGGTTTTGTTGAAATCCAGGAAGTGATTGAATTCTATACAATGTTCCGAGAAGCTAGTGGTATTTTTGTTTTGTAAAATTGACTTTTTATGTTCTTCAACACGAATATTTATATTCCTTCCTGTCTGTCCAATATAGAAAGCAGGACATTCGTCGTAAAATATTTTGTAAACACCACTGTTTTCTCCGATGTTAGATTTTTCTTTATTATTGACCAAGAATGACTTCTAGTTTCTTTTATTTGTACAAATTGTTTTAACGTTATTTTCGATAGTCTCTTACAAATTTTGCTACTCAAATTAGGCACATAATTTATTGGGAAGTATTTTTGTTCTTCATTAATAGTTTGCGTGGGGTATATTGAATGCAACATATACTTTATTCGTTTTTTCCCAATGAGCTTGTCGATAAGACTTTCATTGTAACCGTTATTGATGGCTAATAATTTAATTGTATCAACTTCAGTTTGAAAATTTGTTTCCGATAATGGAATAGTGAACAACCTATGTATGAACAAATGAAAAGCACTGAGTTTTATTTTAAAATGTTGGTTACTGTCGCTGTGAATTAAAGTATCTGTGAAGGTTGGTTTTCTATAAATTTTGAAAGTAGGAGAATTCAAATTCCTAGCAATCTGAACGTCTAAGAAATTCAAGGTACTATTTTCGTTTTCTACTTCTTTTGTAAATTGAATCGAGTTGTAGAAAGTATTCATATATTTAAGGCAATTATCTAACTGCCTATCTGTACCGGTCCAAATACAAAAAATATCATCTACATAACGCCTCCATAATGAAACGTTAGTAATTAAATTATTATCAGCATTGAAAATTTTTTCTTCTAAGTTATTCATGAAAATTTCACTCAACAAAGGCGATAACGGTGATCCCATGGGCAATCCGTCTTCTTGTTTGTATATTATATTATTAAATTTAAAATAACTCTGTTTCAAACATAAGTTTAAGGCAGACATTGTTTCGTTGACTCTTTGAGTTGTTAAATTTGGGTTCATCTCTAGATATCGCTCAACAATATTTTCAACTTCTTGAGTTGGCGTGGAAGGAATTATTATCAGCATTGAAAATTTTTATTTTAAAGTTTATACTTTATTTTTTATGATGTTTCACCAAGTGATGTGCGAGAATTCAATCTCAGTTAATAATAATATTCATCGCAATTTAATTATGCATGATATAAGAATTTAATAACTACCTATAAATAAATTCATTTGTTTTGAAACAATCAACAATATTTTTAACTTCTTGAGTTGGCGTGGAAGGAATTATTATCAGCATTGAAAATTTTTATTTTAAAGTTTATACTTTATTCTTTATGATGCTTCACCAAGTGATGTGCGAGAATTCAATCTCAGTTAATAATAATATTCATCGCAATTTAATTATGCATGATATAAGAATTTAATAACTACCTATAAATAAATTCATTTGTTTTGAAACAATCAACAATATTTTTAACTTCTTGAGTTGGCGTGGAAGGAATTATTATCAGCATTGAAAATTTTTATTTTAAAGTTTATACTTTATTCTTTATGATGCTTCACCAAGTGATGTGCGAGAATTCAATCTCAGTTAATAATAATATTCATCGCAATTTAATTATGCATGATATAAGAATTTAATAACTACCTATAAATAAATTCATTTGTTTTGAAACAATCAACAATATTTTTAACTTCTTGAGTTGGCGTGGAAGGAATTATTATCAGCATTGAAAATTTTTATTTTAAAGTTTATACTTTATTCTTTATGATGCTTCACCAAGTGATGTGCGAGAATTCAATCTCAGTTAATAATAATATTCATCGCGGTTTAATTATGCATGATATAAGAATTTAATAACTACCTATAAATAAATTCATTTGTTTTGAAACAATTCATTCATTTATTAAATATGAACATTTTTCGTTAACTATTAATAAATATTTATTAACAGTGAATACATTTTTTTTGGAGTGAATATTTCTTTTTCGTATACGGTACGATGTGAAAATTATTCATAAAAATATAATGTCATAACCTTCTATAATAAATATACGATAGGTACACTAATAATTTTCACTTTTTTATTATTCATTATGTTTTCTCCACATTTTTATAAAAGATCACTAATTTACTTGAACTAATAGAATTTTCTATTGAAGTTATGACGGAATAAGAAGTGTTAAAGTAGTCACTCTTGAGATCATGCATAAGTCTCCGTGGATTGAATTACGGTGAATATTCTTTTACAAATTTTAGTAGTTCCTATTTGAGTATTTTATTGTTGCATCTCAATGTTATTCTATGCTACGTCATTCAAAATATTAAATACTAGTCTCAACTAGTCTTAAATAGAAAAAATTATAAGAAAATCCAGTAGAATCGAGCACGGATTAACTTATTTACATAACAAATAAGCATTTAAAAAAATCTCACGTGATATTCGAGAAGGGTGTGAGGGAGTCGAGCAAAATCTCACGACATCTCACCAAGGAGGGAGAGTGGGTCGGAAAATCGCCAGGGATACTCCCGTGTTTCATTTTCCGTTCGTCGTGCGCATGACGTCACTCAAGACCTTATTTGTATTGCTGAGATAGCAGTTTTGTATGTTTTTCTCTATTTACGCGTTTATTTAATTAGTAACAAAAAAACTGTGGAGACAAAGTATGTTCTAAATGATCTGTCCTATCTCCTAAAGACATAAAAGTTGTGATACTTATCACTCAAAACTCTTATTTTTTACTGTGAAATTTCTCTTCGAAGTATTAAAACGCGATTTTCATTAAAACGGTGCAAGATAGAGTAAACTGTGAAAGGAACTAATTTGTAGAGCACAAAATTTCCTACATATCACGTATTCTACATTTTATTAATATTTAATAATTAACAATTTACTTATTCTTTTTCTTATTTTTTTGGGAATTAAACCACAATATGTTTTTGTGTTTTTCATTTCAACGTTTCGGTAGCGTTCTAGTTACCGTTGTGAAGATGAATAAAATTTTTAAACAATTTTTGGTCCCTATCAGACATAACGAAAAAGTTTGACAACAAGACAATCAATAATATTTTGAACCTTGTTGTCAATTCAGACAATTGGTTTTAATTTTTGATTATTTACCATTTTGGCTTGAAAATGTTCCATGTGAATATTTGATAAAGCTGGTGAGAGGCAAGAGCCCATGGCAAGACCAAAATTTTGTTCATAAAAATCGTTATTGAATTGAAAATATGTTTTTGTTATTCATAAGTAATGGGAACGTACAGAAGATATTAACAACTTAGATTACACATATCCAAGTAGCAACTGTCAAATCTCTGTTTTATTAGGATAAAGTCTCCTATATCTCAATTAAGTTAAAGTTTTTTTCCACTTCCTTTTACGGGCAGTTTGGTCTGTCAAACTTTTTCGTTGTGTCTGATAGGGACCAAAAATTGTTTAAAAATTCAATTCATCTTCAGAACGGTAACTAGAACGCTACAGAAACGTTGAAATAAAAAATACAAAAACATATTGTGGTTTAATTCCCAAAAAAATAAGAAAAAGAATAAGTAAGTTGTTAATTATTAAATATTAATAAAATGTAGAATACGTGATATGTAGGAAATGAAATGTTATCTTGAAATCCGGTATTTACTATTTCGAAACTATTTAAATGGAAGAATATGCCTGTGTAAAAACCATAAATAAAAGTCCACTTTTTATAAAATGTTTTCGCATTTTTATTTAATCTCGCATTCCCCTCCTAGACTAGTGTTGTAGTAAATTTTGTGCTCTACAAATTAGTTCCTTTTCCAGTTTACTCTATTTTGCACCATTTTAATGAAAATCGCGTTTTAATACTTCGAAGAGAAATTTCACAGTAAAAAATAAGAGTTTTGAGTGATAATTATCACAAATTTCAAAACTTTTATGTCTTTAGGAGATAGGACAGATCATTTAGAACATACTTTGTCTTTACAGTTTTTTTTGTAACTAATTAAATAAACGCGCAAATAGAGAAAAACATACAAAACTGCTATCTCAGCAATACAAATAAGGTCTTGAGTGACGTCACGCGTCTTATTAACGACCGCCCACTCATGCGCAATATCCTATCTTCTGTGGGTATATCGTGTATTAATGGATGACCCCTATTGTGTGGAAAATAAAGTATATAAAAGTTAAGTGCATTACTCAAATCTCAGACGTCAAAAAATTCAGACACATGTTTTCCCAACTAAACAAAGATTCTGCAGCCCGAGAGATGCAAGGCGCAAGCTCTTTGGAGGTTGGACACAATTATATCATCGAAAACATGGCTAGAATTCAGACAAAGTATGGCGACAAGATATCGGTGAAGCCTCATGAGGCATCTATAATTCTATAGGCAAGATTTGCCACAATTCTAAGAGATAATCAAATGCTGGAAATAAATCAAAAAGTGAAGGGTGGTAAAATTTGTACGTTGAAAAGCATATGTAGAGTCGGCCGAAACATTAATTTAGAATTTGAGGAGGAAGAAGGTTAAAAATTGAAAGACATCACACATCATCATCGGTAACAACAGATACTGCGATCTGTGAGTAAGAAGAAAATGATTCAGTTCAACGATAATATTAAGGTAAATTCAATGGTTGCATGGAAATTTGCCTATTCACAAACTCGTAAAAGCTTGAAGGAACAACATTTAAATTTGAGGTACCTTCCCACTTATAATTTTCACATTGGGCAACACTTCAACTAAAATGCCTGAAATCTATGAATCCTTAAAGTTGATTAGTCGCAAATCGCGAACAAGTGGGGTAAATCGCAACAGCAGGATAGGTGGAATGAATGATAATTCGCCCCTGAAAACATTTTTTTTTCACTTGTATATTATTTGTTGATTTTACCTCACATACGGTTGCTATAAATACACTCATTATGCCCTAGGATGTTATGAGCGGGCATTATGGATCATAACGCCCGCTCATTGTACGAGGACAACTGAAGCAACTTTCATTGATTAAATACTTCATAATCCTTGTCGTATACGACTCTGGATTTCTCCGGCAATGAATTATTCGCAGCTTTGGCTGCATCTTCTATGATATTCTTGGGTAAATTCATTTTTATTTCTATAAGACTACACAAAGAGAGTAGCAATGACATTCACTAAATATGATGACAAAAATATTCACAAATGTCAAAATATCAACAAATGACATGCCTACTATGAGTAGGAAAATGGAAAGTATAGGAGCAATGAACCGATTTTAAAATCGATTTTTCATTATAAGAAAATGATTTTTTCGTGAAAAATCAAATCTTGTATGCACCACGTGCGTTACTAGATCCTAACGTCCATCGGGCAACATTCATCCCTCGGGCCAAAGGCCCTCGGGTCGAGGAGTTAGGATCTATATAACGCACTATATAACTATTATGGCGACCTTTCAAGGAGTAATGCGATAGTTAATTAATACATTAATTTAATGCTGCTTGAACATGAAAATAGCAAGTGAGATTACTATTGAACTATAGATATGAGATATTGTTTTCCTTCGAACTAGTTTCGAAAGGCTTCAGAATAGATCCCTGTTGAAAAAAATGAAAAAAATTTATTTTTCAGTTTTTTATTAACAATTAACAGTCTTTGCAAAATAAAAAAAATTAATTAGCCATAAAATTTTACTTTCAATTCTCCTATAAATTATGCGTTTGCTTATACCAATTTTTGAACAATAAAAGATGAAAATAAAAAAAAAATATCATGCAGCTTCCGATAATTAAAAATTATTTGAAAATTTTTTTCCTATTTTGCAACTTCCTAAGTAAATTATCAATAAAATAGCTCCACCAAGAAAGGAAAAAATCTCAGATCTATAGTTGAACAGGTATAACATTTACAATTTTCATGTTCAAGCACCAAAAAATTATTAATTAACTATAGCATAACTATTTGAAAAATCGTGAATTGTTCGCCACCGAATTATTGTTCATTCGCCTATTCAGTAAGTGCCTGAATTTTTCAATTTCTTAATTTTCGTATTTAATATGATTAAATAATGTTTATTTTTAATGTGCCCGAAATGGGCGATTAACCGTTTTCTCAATTAGTTTTCGAGTTATTTTCAGAAAACCAAACCCCTCTTTTCATCTTTCAGTAAATTGTTTATAACTTTTAGAGTTTACGCGAGCTGAACTGTATTTTTTCAAAAAATATCAGCATTGTATTCTAAATCGAATGACACCTTGCTCATATTTTTCCGAGACTGTTGAAAAACCACTAAAGTCTGGACATACACAACACCCAAGAGCAAGATGGGACTCGAACCTACATCCTCGGCTTACAAGCGGCACACCTTACCGCTGATCTACCGAAGGCACATGTTGACTAGACTATATCAGGGTGTTCGGCACAATGAGCACCAAAATTTTTTGTGGGATTGTTGGGGTCATCTGCTACCTTTTCTCTTTGGACCCTGGGTACTAAGACTCACGGTTAAGGAGATATAATTTTTTAAATTTTTTTTCTCAAGTTTTTTATAATTACCTGTAAAGGCCCAATATTTTCAACCGTATAATATTCCGTAATGTGTGCTTGTTCAAATAATTAATATTTTTCTCCGATCTATGCGAAAAGCTCAACATTCCAGAATAGTGGTCAGTTGCTAAGCAACTAGAAAATAACAGTGCGGTAATATTCTTACCGCACTGCTGTAGCGTGCGGTAATGTAACAAATGGATTATTACATTAAAATGAAACAAAGTATGGTTTCAATTTTTATAATTGTTGTTAATATTTACATTTTTTGTATCCGGTAGCTTGACGTTTTAAAACTGCTCTCAGTTTTTGGTACTGGGCAATATTAATATTATTTTTAACAGACAAAGTTGATTGAATCATGGAATAATGTGCCCACAACGTCGAAGATTTCATTGTTTTAGCCAATTCAGCAACATACGCCATCAGTACATTCTCAGAAAAGGATACACTGTTGTTTTTTCTACAAAAATTCATGAAGCGTTGGTACGCAAGTTCATACTTCTCTCTGGATTTCGCCGGAAGTAAATTAAGTGAAGCCACGTTCGCGGCTTCTACTAGTTCAGGAGTCGTGCAAGACAACAAATAATCACCATCAGTGTTCATGTTTACTAATTCTTTTTTAATTCCTTATAAAATACAACGAATCAAACAAAACCAGCTTTAAAATTATTTTACTTTTGTCATAACAGAGTAATTTCCATGGTTACTACTTCTATATTTCAATATGAACATAGAGAAACCTATTTAAACTTACTTGATTACATCTTGGATGAAATATTTTTTAATTAATTAATTTTTTAAATGTAAATCGACGATCGGAGAAAAAATAGTATGTATAATTCGTGGGAATATTATGCTTTTCCCACTAATTATACAATATACTATTTTCATTACCAACTACCAAAGGTGCATACGAGGATTTTTATTCCACAAAATTAGTGATTTTGTGAAAATGAATCTACTTAAAAATTCAATGTTGAAAAAAGAAATGGACGATTAACCGTTTTCGGCCGTATTTTCACCTATTAAAACAACGGTTAATAATAACAAATTAAACATTTATTGAAAGAAATAACACATGACGCACGTTTTGGTGGAACTTGACCTTCTTCAGATGCTACTATGGTCAGGTAGTTCGGTGACTAGCAGTTCAGAATTGATTTTTCCTTATTCTCAGTGGTGGATTTACCAGCAGGCTGAGTAGGCTGGAGCCTAGGGCGGCAAATTTAGTTCATAAATTTTTTATTTCGATTTATAAACTGAAAAAAAAATTATTATACACGCACAAAATACGAATTTCGAAAATTGGGGAGAAATTAAAATATTCAACAAAAATTTAAACATAGTCCTATATACAGTGCTAAATAATAAATATTCCTACATCTCTACATAAACAATTGTTAAATGCTTTACTAATTATACATTAATGATCATGAATATTCAGATTCGATATTATAGTAGAAATTTAGTTATTTTTACATATTTTCTTCACTGATAACTGCTATAATCATGACTGCTGCAGCAAGTTTGCAAATTGCCAAATTCAATTCCAGAATTTTATTTCTTCATGCGTAAAAATACTGACTAAAATTGAAATATTTTTATTAAATAAAAAGTTAGTTCAATTTCAATATATATTTCAAGATATAGTATTTTGGTTTAAATTAATCGAATAATTGATATTTGAACGACTGCGATTTGACAATAAAAAAATTCCCCCCACAAAATATGAAGTAAGACAATTTACTAGTTATAAAATTGATAAATTTCATCAGTTAATTATTTTATTTGTAGTAAGAAAAAGTTTTGAAAATCCAAATGAGCCTTAAGCGCTCATGTCGTACACGAATTATTTAAATTGAATGTTTACATTAGTACATTTGTTAACTTTTTCACAAAGCCAACTTTTTCAGAAAATGTCAATAGAAGTGATTGAATTATAATGAGATGAAACAATACTGCAATTTTTTATTCAACGGCTTCTCTCCAGTCGAATGAGTACATTTAAAAAAAAATAGAAGTGAAAAAATGATTTTTTCGGAAGTTAATGTGTTTACTGTGAACACGATCTTCAAAAAACCATTGGCATTCAAATTACTTGTTTTTATATAAAAAGCAGTGGCGGTTCGAGAGTTTGTCTTCAGGGGGGGTGCAAAAATAATATTGGGTTATATATATTTGTGTATCTGTTTTTGGTTTTAGGCTAAATATTCAGCCAATAGAATATCTTCAAGGAATTTATCAATTTATCTAAATCAATAATTTTTTAACAAAATGCATTCGTGCAGGTGCGAAAAACGAATATTTATCTGATCTGCATAAACCTTACGTAAAAAAAACTCAATATTCACATTTCCCAAGAGCTGAAAACTTACTAAGACTGTTTTAATGCTTGTTGTAAATGTTTTCATAAAATTTTTGCCTGAAACCCGGCCTATTTTTAAATCCTTTCTTATTAATTATATATGATTATAGATTTGCTGATGGTAAACTTTGCCATTAGCATCTGAAGAAGGTGAAGTTCCACCGAAACGTGCGTCATGCGTTATTTCTTTTAATAAATGTGTAAATTGTTATTATTAACCATTGTTTTAATATGATTATATATTTATGTGTTAAAATTAGAAAAATAATATTTATGAGCTCGGCGATAATTTTTCTTCTTGATAAGTTGCTTTTTGAATAATATACATGTACATCGTAGGTACGGTTTAATGTGAGAAAACATCGGATATAGATTTTTATGCAAGAGTAGAATTGCGAATTCAAAGTCTCGCTAAAAAGTATTATAATGCTTTTATAATTTAACTTAAATTATAATACTAACAAATAATTAAGAAGAAATATATTTATTGTACTGTTTTTGAACTGTGAGTGTAATAATAAATATTTATCAACGTTCGCCAAATGTATATTTTTTATGCAAGCTTTATTCATATTATGCGAGTATTGTATAGGTTAAAGAAATGCCTTACCTTGCTTTAAAATTGGTACATGATTGAGATATTTTTAGCTTGAAACAATGTTTTTTATAATTCTTTGCTGTAAAAATAATCAAGGATTTAACACGGTACACCATAGTTCTCAATGATACTATCCATACGGGAAAAGTTGATGTAACGAGGATGAATCATAAACCACAAATCATAAAGTTGGAATGAAAATTGATATGATTGTGGATTAAGATATCAAAATTTAGAGGCGGCAAAAATTGAATAGCCTACGGGCGGCAAATCTGTAAATCCGCCACTACTTATTCTAATAATTATTTGTAACCATCCTTCTATTTACCCCTTCTACACAATTTGTCATCTCTTTATTTCTTGTTTTCGATATAACAGAGAAACATAGTTAGTTTGCCATTAGCATTTGAAGAAGGTGAAGTTCCACCGTAACGTGCGTCATGCGTTATTGCTTTAAATAAATGTATGAATTTTTATTATCAACCATTGTTTTAACATGTTTATTAATTTACACCATGTATCGGCCCAATCAATACAGAAAGTATTTTTACCACTCTGAGAAAATTATAAATACTGATCCTACAGAAGGTAGTAAGAATTGAAAATTACGAAATTTCCTCCTCTTTTTGAATCTTTTTTTAGATATGCAAAATCTTAATTAGTTTTTGAGTTATTTTCAGAAAACCAAACCCCTTTTTTCATCTTTCAGTAAATTGTTTATAACTTTTACAGTTTTCGCGAGCGGAACTTTATTATTTTCAAAAAACATCTTCATGCTATTCCAAATCGAATGAAACTTTGCCCATGTCTTTCCGATACGGTTTAAAACAGTTGAACGAAAAAGCACTTGTAGACTAGACTATTAGAGTATAGTTATTAACGTAACAAGGCCGATATGTAGCAAATAACGGATGAAGTTGGATATTGTAAGGTTGGATATAACTAACCGAATCCGTTATTTGCGTATCGGCCGTGTGTCGTTAAAAATTTTTCGTAATCCCGTTGAAAGATTATATTTTGATTCCGAAGAAAAAAACCCGTACCTCGCAATTCTAAAGAAAAATCCTAACGTCGTGCACTCTGTTGTCATGGAACAGTTTTATAAACAACGTTAGTTTTTTGTGTTCTCAAGTTCGCTTTAACGACGACCATGGATGAAATTGAGGAACAAAATCAAATTCCTTTAGAAATATTGGGAGAATCATGTGCAGTGCAGCGAGTGTTGATTAACTGCCGAAAATAACTCAAGAGCGATATCAAAAAGAATATGAAAATTTTGAAATGTGGCGTAAAAGCAAGAATGTAAAGGTGGTTAATGAAGATGTATTATTAGCCTATGCGAAATGAAAATCAGAGGTTTATTCTCCCAACTCGATGTGGACCCAGATTTCAATGTTGTTATTGTAAACAGATTGATGTTTTGAAATAAATATTTGAACAAGTGATTTCTTAACGGCCGGCGGCCGTTAACACTGACTTTTCAATTGTCATCTGAATACCGTTAAATCAAAATAACAGTATGGGATTACGAAAAAACGTTTGAAAGCGTTTTTCCAGTTACAATACAGTCTATTAAAATAGACAATTGGATATTAGTTTAATTTCTTAGTCAGAAATACATCGGTACAGTTCAATCCACAGATTGAAATTACACCGCAAATTTTCTTCGAGTGAAGCCTTCGATGAAAGGACAGCTAAATAAAACATTTGTTGTTTTTCTAGATATACCAGATGTTCAATTCAATTCAATTTATTCAGAAAAAATAAAGTGTACACATCACATCATAATAACATTTTATATCAATCATATTTTAGTACTCCATTTGGATCACAGGACTGCACCTAAGATTGCTGTATTAGTCCGGGAGGTAGCGTTGCATTTTAGGTAGTGATTTTATGCCGATCGAATATCATATTTTTCAATAGAACTTGGATGACTAATAAACGAATCAAGCGTCAGCTGGCGCACTCGCGGTGGGTGTGGGTGTGAGAGGTCGCGAAAGTGGTAAAAAAAAAAAAATTAAGTCATAGTATGCCGACTGAAACTTTTTTCAGGGATAGTTTAGATCATACTGAGTTGAAAAATAATCGTCAGCTGCATCGTGGAGGGGGGAATATGCGTCAGCTGCTCGCATGAAGTTGTAAAAAAAACACCTTAATTAAAGTGATAGTGTGGCGGATGAAATTTAACTGGGTGATCGTTTAAATAATTCGAAGTACAAAAACAATAATCAGCTGCGGAGTAGCGGTGGAAAGACCGTCAGCTGACGCAATAAAGATTTAAAATATTGGAGCATTGCTGCAACGTTGTTTCCTTTCAGCACATATTTCGAGGTAATTTCATTATGTTAATTCGAGGTAATTTCATTAAAACATTATGTCCATATTCATTTTCAAAGATTACACCTATAAATTATAGTAAGCAAATGTTTTTAAAAATTAAACCCGTAAATAAATAATGTGAACAAATATAAAAGTAATATAAAATAAAATAAATGGCAGTACAGAATCCGAAGTTTGCCGAAATTATTCATCATCGATGGTACTATCGCTATCATATTCGCTCTCTGAAGTATCATCATCCGAACTGTCCTGTGCTATGTCGTGCTCTTCATCCTGTTCAATGTCCGCAGCTCGATCCTCTTCACCATCATCTGTAAGTGAACATTTTATCCATCAAAATTAGGCTACCAAAAATATACACACATAAATAAAGTGTCACCGACAAAAATTCCATACCGGCAATATTTTCGCTGCTGTCGGCTATACTTGTTATCGTTGGGAGTACCTGATCGCCCTCGAACCACTTGAATCCGTATTTCCCTTCTCTTTCCTCCCATCCCCAGTCAGTGGGAGATAATTCAGTTGGGTTTTGGTGATGAGCACGGCTCCAAAGGTGTGCGATATACGACGTGCGTAGCAAATGCTGGCGTAGCTCAGAATGGCATGGTGGAAAGATTGCCCCGTCGACGCGCTTTTTCCAGTTCAGCAAATCGTTGTGCTCAACAATTTGATAGTTTTCAAGGAATGTCGCAACTCGTGTGGCGTTAACATCGTTTATACCTTTGAAACCGTATACGCGACAGACAAATTCTTCGATCGTTACGAATACCTCGTCTAACGTACAATTTGGGATATTTGTAATAGTACTCAACGCTCGCATATACGCCTCAGATTTTTCTGACGAATCTCCAATATCGCGGTACATTTTTGTACAGTTTTTTCAGAAAAATATATTAATTTTTTTTTTTTGGCCACAGAATACACAAAACGGTTGAATCTTCGACATATTTGGACATTGCGTGTGCTCGTTCGAAGAGCACAATCGAAACTGATCGTGTACGACGAAGAGACGTGCACACGCAGCTGTTCCTTTTATTTGAAATTTAAGGGGGAGAGGCTTAGGTAGCTCAAAGGTCGTGTTATGGGCTGAAGCAGCTCCAGTATTATCTCGAAATATGTGCTGAAAGGAAACAACGTAGTAGCAATGCTCCAATATTTTAAATCTTTATTGCGTCAGCTGACGGTCTTTCCACCGCTACTCATGCAGCTGATTATTGTTTTTGTACTTCGAATTATTTAAACGATCCCCCAGTTAAATTTCATTCGGCGTACTATCACTTTAATTAAGGTGTTTTTTTACAAGTTCATGCGAGCAGCTGACGCATATTCCACCCTCCACGATGCAGCTGACGATTATTTCTCAACTCAGTATGATCTAAATTATCCCTGAAAAAAGTTTCAGTCGGCATACTATGACTTAATTTTTTTTTTTTACCACTTTCGCGACCTCCCACACCCACACCCACCGCTACTTGAGCAGCTGACGGCCGGTTCACTCATGAGTCATACAAGATCAACGACTGGTGTCAATATCAGCCGGCATACTATGACTTTTCAATTTGCAACGCTACCTCCCGGACTATATGCTTGTGTTGTGCAAGTCTTCGATCCGTAGGGAGCACTTTTAATTGTACAGACAATAACAACAAGTGAAGTACCAGTGAGATCAGGTGAATATTTAAAAAAATTATCAATTAATATATTGTGCTGTAGATTAGCTCCATATTTTCCCGAACGAAGTATTTAATTTGTTTTTTGTATTTATTAAATTTTGTTATTTTCCTTATTTCAGGTGGTAAGAGATTATACAATTTAGGTCCAAAATAGAAGATATATCTTTGTGTGTGGCCTTTCCTGAACAGTGGTGTATTGAGGGAGAGATTTTGTACTGCCCTAGTATTTTTTTGTATAACTTCCGCAGGCCGATTTTAAGGATTTGTACCATGGATTAAAGGATTTGTACCATGGATGTGACCGAATTAAATTTCGACCGAATTATTTTCAAAGTTACGGATCCTGAAAAGAGCCGCAGAGGTATTCTAATATTTCAAGTAGGCTCCACCAAGTGGAATTTACTTTGTATACCGTAAAGTGAGGCTACTTTGTGACAGTTTTTGAGGTTTTTTCAAGATATCTTTGGAGTTTTTTTACTTACAGTCATTTTAGAACCACCTTTCGATAGCTTAACTTTTTGGCTATCTCTCATGTGAAGATGAAGTTGAAATATCTTATACAAAACGAGAAAAACGAAGGAATTGTTGTCACCAAATAACCCCGACCCTCGGGGTTACTTTGTGACAGCTAGCTTTTTACATCATAACGACGAGCAAACAACTTTCTGGCACAAAGTAACACTTATACTAGTTGAACAGAGCTTAGAAGAAAACCTTGTCCATAAAAAATTGTAAAAAAAAAATAATACACAATGGCAACTAAGAAATGAAATTTTATTTGAAAATACAGGAGAAACCGAACTTTTTAATCTTAACATTAGGGCCTAAAAACAGTTATGAAAACTAAAAAAATACAAAATGCATCCTATTGTTATGTAAAAAAACATGAAAAAATTATTTTAACAGAACTCAAGTGTATGTAGTGTGTCATGTATTTACTTATTGAGCAGATCTTCTAATTCAGGGATATCAAATATCGCCCATTTTCCACGTTGCATGGGATTCTTAATTGACATTACTATCTCCTCGTTTTCATAAAAAATCTCATCTCTTGTAACGGGCCACTTCCACTGTTTCCCATGAGGCACCATGACGTTGACTGTTGCCCCATTCTTTTGAACGCTGGTTATTTCGCCAGCAAAATATTTTCCATCATAGTTTACCACCACTAACTTGCCCACTATTTTTGCATCAGATAAATAATCCTGGCCGCCTTTAGTTTCATCTTTATTCACGCTCTTACTCTCGCGCTTTTCTTCAAAATCTGAGAAGGTCTCGTCCCACGGACTGTCCTCACTTTCTGCGTACTGAGGCTCTTCTTCAATATCAGTATCTGAATCGGATACTTCTGTAGTTTTCTTTAGTTGCTTCTTTTTCTTGGTAGCTCCGGAAGTTGTAGCTTGATTTTCGTCTTCTTCAGGTATTGTGGTCTTAGCGTTGTTATTGACATTTTCATCGAGTAAGAAATCGTTGCTACTCATACTGCGACCTGCTGGGACGTTTAATTTTTTCTTTTTCTTTCTCTTGATCTGCCTCACTGCAGTTGTTTCTGATCTAATCTTGCTTAAGTGTTGTATAAAGCTCTCTCCAACATGTTCACGTATTTCCATGTCGGCAGTTACAATATTATTGCACAATCTACCTAATACCTGCTGGCGATCTAATGGACAAATGCCTGTTTTCCGAAAGCCCGATTTTAAATTGTCCGCTGCTCTTTCTGCTAGCTGATTCATTAGCTCTTTCATAAGACCAGGAAATTCATCTTTAGGGATCGAGGAGAATTTGCTGCCACGACCATGCAGTTTCCATTCATTAAGAATTTTTCTCCATTTTTCTTTCATTGGCCTAAAGAAGGCAACATCGAGCGGTTGAAGCAGGTGAGTTGTGTTAGGCGGTAGAGCTATAGATTTGATATTATTTGCTTCACACTCCTGAATAACTTGGATAAAAGTGTCACCAAATAACCCCTGGATTTGTCGAAAATTTAAATAATTAACAAAATCAGATATCCACAATACTTAAAACAAATTCAAAATATGAAAAAAATTGTCTTAAGACAATGGTATTTTACAAAAAATTACCTCTGGGAACCAATCGGATATGATAACTTGTCTCCAATAGAAAGTTGTAACATGAAGTCTTCTCCACACGATTTCAAGGCTGACTGAGTCATGCTGGTACAAGAGCACGTTTCATGCCAGAGAGCCCGCTTGATGTGCAATCGGTAGCGCGCGCCCTCTAGTTGTCTGCATCGATTTTGAAATTGATCGCGATTGTATACTAAACCGGCCAGAAAATGAATAATGCATTTTTAGGGCATCGTCACTAAGTTACCTTGGGTGGCACAAAGTATCCTCACTTTACGGTATATGTTTTTTTATAAAAATTAATATTTTATTTCAAAGAAAAAAATTACCTGTTCACTTGTGTTGTTCGAAAATGTTTACCTTCAAATATACGAATTATTATTATGTAGTTTAAAATGATTTTAAAAAATATATAAAATGTGTTGCCTTTCACCTCTTAGACAGTGTGAAAGTCAAAATAAGCGAGTGTTGTTATTCACGCCGGATGGAAGGATAATCGCAATACACCCAATTTTTTTTTAAAAGGGTCATTTACAAAAGAACTAGAAAAATTTCGATTTGCAGGGATGAAGGTGAAGGTAAGATGAGAGTTTTGTACTAAAAACAAGTTTTCTAACCGTTTTAAAGTTATACAACCTGTTGCGTACCTGGAATAATATTTCCTACAGCATTTTGTTTTGAAGGCATCAACCAATATTTATTTCAAGATGTTCAGATGTTCTGAGAATCCTTATCTGGGTGTTCTCTTTAAGTCTGTTTAATTTGTTATATGTGTGGATATATTTCTTTCAGTCAACTGCCTTGATAAACTAGATTTATTGCCTAAAGGTCTAAGGACGATATTTCGCATATGTTCACTTGTCGATTCTTCCCACGCTAAGACTGAGCGGTAAACGGAGCGTCAGGGCAGTTTATGAGAAAGAACAGAACAGATAGAAAATTAGTCAAACTCCGGAGATACGACACACGTCTATCTTCTATAATTAAACCACGAACACCTTAAATATTGTATACCGAATTGCTTACAAATATATGTGAATTAGTTTTATTTGTGGTAATTCATTAATCCAAACGTCAATCGCCTAATCTCCCTTAACGGTAGCTTAGGAACAGTTCAACATCAAAAATTGATTACGCACTGTACACAACCGGAAATGTGGAAATAATATATTATTCAACGAGCGGTAATGTAGGTCATAACTCACGCAGAAGAAGTTTGCAGCACGAGCTGAAAGCGAGTGCTGTAATTCATCAAGTGAGTTATGACCATTACCGCAAGTTGAATACTATACTTTATCTACGACTATAACAATAAATACTACAATACAAATACAAATTCACAATAATTAGGTAGTATTAACTTAATTTGAAACGTCATAATTATTCAAGTGACATTAGCACATGACTGACGGTCGATCTCACTTGGGATCTAGACTATATAGTGAGTTATAGCAGTGAGTTATTATTACTCACGCTGTTTGGTAGTAGATACTATTAATTGCTAAAACGCAGTTGAATAATGAATATATTATTCAATAGGAGTAGATAAAGTATTGTTATCCACCCCATTTTACGGTATCAATATTTTTCATCTCATGATGTATTTCTTCTTTATTAAATTGACCTGAGTATCCTGCATATTCGAGAAAAACACTGATATTATAAATTCTTGTAAATTCCAGGAAAAAAATATTTTAGTAGGTAGTAATGTTTTTAAGACACTACAATTATACTAACATTTTATCTTTGAATTCATATTTCAGTAAGTCATGTGTATCATCGACCTTGATATTGTGCTCACATTTCCGTATATCAGCGATTCTCAACTTGTGGGGTGCCCCCCCCCCACCTTGTAGCACACAGAATGGGGGAAGCGAGCATATCCAAGAGAAACTATTAATCAAAAAAATTTATTCACTGACTGAATGGAAAGTACACATAAAACAAAATAACTTTTTAGCAAGTCAAACTATTATTAAAAAACTCCTTTGCAGCAAGATGTATAAGAAAAGCAGGTTTTCATACCAAATCCAGTTTAAAAAATCTATTTATTCAATTAAAATTTTGTTTCCAAATTCATACCAGCTTTCCGTCTATTTAGATTGCCAACTTTGAATCCTATTGCTTTAACATTGCGTACTCTATCGTGTAAACAAGACATATTTCTTTCCCTGTG